>OZ020516.1:1871645-1935645 GCA_963971425.1 Bryoerythrophyllum caledonicum | reverse complement strand
TCTGAGATCCGATCTGGGACTTTTCCGGATTTCTCGGATCTTTTAGATAAGATCTAGCGGATTTTCCATAATCATAGGTAGAAGGAAATCTGAATTTAGAGAATTCAGAGAGTATTTAGTAGGAGGTTTTTGGGAAAAAACCTTCGTCTTGTTCATCTCACTCGGAAATATACGTTACCATTTGCTTCACCAGATTTGCTACCTTGTGTTTTTGTGGGGCGTATGAATCCTGTGAGTGACGGATCCTTTCTGGAGGGTGTGGCTGTGTGAGGACTTTTCCGGACTAGAATAACTCACTTATTTTGCCGGAGGGGGAAGTTATCGAGGGTAGTGTCAGGAGATCGCCCGGGAGAGCTGGAGAGAACTATTGCAGAGGTGTTCTTGGTAGTTCCCAGGGTCCGGAAGTAGCCAGGAGGGGAAGAGATGAACTGCAGAGGTGTTCCTGGTAATCTCTAGTTTGCGCGGGAAACCGCGCTAAACTGATCTCCGGTCAATACCGGAGTTCTCCCCTAAGAGAGGAAGAAAAAACTTGATACCAGTACCTAGATAAAGTAACCATAGCGAACCGTGAGTCTCTGATCCGGAAAATTACAGTCATACCCCCCGGAATGCCGTTGTAGCCGGGTTAGTCTCTGTGTGACCGCATCCGGAAGGCCTTCCGGATGTCGTGAGAGTCGAAGTCCGGCAACAACAGTCAAATTACCAGTTAGCATAGTAGGAAGAGTGTTGTTTGGTCACTCTAAGAATCCGGACAGTGGGTACCTAGCCACTTTAAGTCACAGGGTAGTGGGAAACCCAACCACTTACACAAAACCGGGTCAGTGGACTTCGGCCACTCGTTTAAAAACTCCAGGAGACTAGGTGGCCTTAGGGTATTATCGGAGGTGGGGTTACACGCACCTCTCAAGTAGTCTTGGGCTTGTTGATGGTAATTCCCCGGTGGAAAGGGCATGGGAATTACCTTGTCCGGTCTAAGACACACTTGGGTAGGGTGATTACTTCCACAGTTTCCACATACTACCCTTCTCTCGACCCAACATTGCCCTGGTGCGTGTCTCTTGCCACACGTGTGATGGATCTCATATCGTGGTCTCGGAGGTCCTCCATAGCCTTGGCTCGGAGATGCATAGCCTTGCGGTACAAAGTTAGTTACCGCCGCTGGTTGGTTCCTATGGGGGGGCACATACGGGGGTTGAGTGGGTTGGTGTTGAGGTGTTGTCACCGGAGTGGTGAAAAAAGGGCTGGTGTGGCCTGGTTGGCCACATTGAGTACACCATAGGCCCGAAACATGTCTACCGGACTCTATGGGTGGAGGTGTGGGGTTTGGAACTTGCAGGGTTGTTCGGCCGTCCGTCCGTCCGGTAGTGTCCGTCCGTCCGGCTGTCCGTCCGGTAGAGGCTGCTGTCCGTCCGATAAGGGTCAACCCTAGTTTGACCATGACTCGAGGTAAATCAATTTACCCACTGCCACGAAGGCGATTACGTGGCTGACACGTCGTCAACAGGGTCGCGCGCGTGCAGACAATGGGGCGGGCGCGTGAAGGGAGCGGGCGCGTCCGGAGATGGGCCGGGCGCACACTGAAGGGGCCGGGCGCGTGCGGAGATGGGCCGGGCGCCACTGAAGGGGCCGGGCGCATACATGGACGGACCGGGCGCGTACCGTGTTGGGCCGGGCGCGTACAGGGGTGGACCGGGCGCGTACCGTGAGGGCTGGGCGCGTGCAGGGCGGACCGCGCGCGTACCGCCAGTGGCCGGGCGCGCGCGGTGAAGGACCGGGCGCATACTTGGAGGGGCTGGCGCGTCCGACCAAGGTCGCGCGCATTCGTGGAGGGGCTGCACGCGTTCATGGGGGAGGGCTGGGCGCGTTCGTGGAGGGGGCTGGGCCGGGCGCGTGGCCTTTGGGGTCGCGCGCGTACGGGTATTGAATTCAGGGGTCGTGCGCGCCCTTGCACTTCGTATCATGCATGAGCTTCATGTCGCAATGTGTATGAAAAATGTTAATCTTTTATTTATCACGAGATGGGCAAAAATCACCGTTACATCACAATGCTAGTACATATTGCAAAATGATCAACAATTGTAACCTTCACTATCAATACGCTAAGTCAAAATATCTATATCTCATAGCGGAAGCAAGCGTCCGGAACTTCAAAGTTGAATGGTTTAGCCATTAGCTCGTCAACCACTTTGCAGAGTGTTGGACGTTTGAGGGGATCTCGCTCCAGTAATTTCTCGATCTTCACTTGAAAGGCTGCGTAGTTGACGGTTGATTTGAAGAATGTTGAGTCAGATTCTTTCTCCCAAATCGCTCTAGCCATCCACCCAACAGAGTACGAATCGGCGAGCTGGGTGTATTGGTGACGCCGCTGCATCACATCCAATGCCGTTTCCGAATCTTGTGGGCCGAATTTGTAAAACAACTCCGGAGCTACCCAATGTCGTCTACGGCGTTGACTGTCAAGCTCCGTGTCCGTCCGGAATCCATATTTTGATGGCTCTTCGTGTGATACTCGGCTCGCAATTCCCCAATCACAAACGCCAATGAAGACGGACCCTGGTTTCTCTGGAGGAAAGTGGAGAAGCACGTTCGTGGGAGCGATGTCATTGTGAATGACATTTGCCTTGTGGACTTGGGCCATGGTGCACATCAAAGCCCAGGCAAGTCTTGCTCTATTCTTCCGGAAGGCTAAGATTTGTGTTGTATCCTCCGCCGAAATATATGGAGCTGACAAGATTGAGTTGCTCGAAGCCGCCGGATTTGCCTTGGAATCGACGGTTTTAAAATGGGCCCAGCTACCACCATTCCACCACAATGTGTACGCCTCCATATTCTTTGTATTCACCGCCCAAAACTTAATAACTCTTGGGTGTGCAACATGACATATCATGGCCTCGTGAGACCGTTGTCTGAATTTTTCCTTCGGATGAGACGCCGTTCCCTCCCGGAATCCATACGTTGCCCGCCATTGCTTCTGAGTCCTCTTCCCCGGACGGCCGTGGATGCCGGTGCCTTGAGTGGACGGCGTTCCTTCCAACTCCTCAACTATGGCTTCATTCTGGAAGACCCACGGCTTCCCTAGCAACCGGTTGCACCCCATGACCTCTAACAAGTTCTCTAAAACCTATTTTCCTTGAGGTCGGTGGGTATGGCCGGTGTTACCTTCTGCATTTGTAGGGTTTCTATGGGCGCAGCCTTGCTCTTCTTCCTGGTCATCCTGCGCCACCGGTCCGTTTGCTTCCTCTTCGCAATGGTTCTGGCCGCTCTGCATGCACTGAACTCACAAGAGCTCTCGTTCCCATCCACAAAATACTTCTACATCAGGAGCAAAGGAGGTGCGGGAGCGAGAGAGAGGGAGAGAGAAAATGAACAAAACTGAGAATGGCGGCCCGCCATGGCCGTCGTAACCGTTTTGATCCGCCGCCATTTCTTTATACGGTTAATGATTAACCGCCACACCTTCCGGGTATCGCGTCCCGGATTTCCGCGTCCCGGTTCTTTATCTAAAAACCTGCATTTAACCACTTATGGTCCTCGTGGGTCCTCGTATTTTTAAAACTAGTTAATCCTCCCATACTTCAGCAACTAACCACTAAAGTTTTAAATTTTTTTATCAGTGCAGGCGGATAAATTAATTAAATTCCAGATCCGGGTGGGAACATCTTCCCACAACACTCAACCTAGTTTATTCAGCGTTCAACAACTAGTGGCTAAGGCAGTAAATGTCATGGAATTGGCAATGTTATGTCTTGATTCAACCAACATAAATCTCCCACAAGTTGGGCAGCGCTTCCGCGCAAATATTAACACTGGAAATTTTCACCACAATACATTCAATGAGCTACTACACAGCCTTAAGCATTGAATACAAAAAAAAAAAAAAAAAAACGAAAATTCTCTGGAGGTATGAGACTTTTTGTCAGCGGGTTGGGTGGCTCCTCGTTTGATCTGCTACTACCAGCTGGGCGCCCTCCTCCTCTTCTCTCTGATTTTGTCACCGTCCTCCAACCGCTCGCGAGTGAGTTCTCAACCAAACTCGCGCCGACCCGGAGCACAAAGCTCCTCGCACCGGCTTGAAGAGCACATAACTCCTCACGCCGATCTCAAGCACATAGATCCTCACGCAGCTGCTCCAAAAGGACCGCAATCCTCCTAAAGAACTCTCAGCCGTCTCCCGGAGCTCCTCCGCCTCTCGAGAAACGGAACATCTATTTCGACTTTGTCCTCCGACGTGCAGGGATCCTGCAGCAGCCGCTCCTGCGCCGGTGACTGAGACCTAGACGATACCTTCTTGCGCCGGGCTGCAGCGCCTTCGCCGTCGCCCGCCCTTCGCCGGCACAGCCGCGCCAGGTTTCCCTCCCTGAGTCTGCTTTCGCGCCGCTCAGCGCGGTCGCCTCGGCTGCGCTTCGCGACCTCGCCACGAACTCCTCGCGCCTCGGACGCCGATGTTCGCGCCCTTCGACGCTCAATTCCCTCCGCCTACAGCACCGACTCCACCATAGCTCCCTCTCACAGCAGCCAACCTTTCCTCCCGATTCCACCGTCTCTCGCGGCCCCGGAAATTTCCGATTCTTTTTCCCCCGCACAGGTCCTCCGCCGGCTGCTCCGGAATCCTCGGCTCTATCATCTGCTCCGACACTTAGCCTCCACACCCCCTTGGCTTCTTGCTCTTCTTCTCGTGCTCGGAGGCCGCCCGCTCTGGCACTCAAGAGTGCCGTTTCTCCCTTCCTCAGCACCTCCAACACTCAGCCAATTTTTGATCTCCAATCCCCGGCTTGCAGTACCAGTGCCGCCACACTAACAACGCCACGCCACTGAACCAAGTGCTTCCTGTTCTCTTCACACGACGAATGTTACAGAGAAAAAATTCGCAACCCAATTGTCTCTTCTACTTCTCGCAACACCCAACTTACGACCGTCACACACTAGATAGAACAATTCTGGAATACTACAATACTAAAAAATTGAGAGAAATGTGAACTTTTCATAACCACACGAATTTGGTTGGGAGCTTAAAAACTCACGCAGTTCCTGAGAGAAGAAGGAACCCCGCTACTTACAATCCTAGCCACCATATCACGCCAGGGTTGTCATAAAGTACGGACATGGCCCAAATATTGCGGACCGGACGGACATTCGGACGGAAAGACCGGGCGGTCCCCAAGAAAAATCGGACATTGATGGGAGGAGCAAAAAATACTGCGGTGGATTTTTTTTTCACAATTTACGAAAAGTTAAAGTGATACGATGACATGGATAGGCGATTGGTGACGTAGAAGACTTAAAAGGCCACATCGGCATTTCAAATTTGGAGGGGGCGCGGACGTCTAGGGGCGCGGACGTCTGGGAGGCACGAACGTCTGGGGGGCGCGGACGCCTGGGGGGCGCGGACGCCTCGGGGGGATATTGCAATGGAAAACTTAGTTACATAGGCAAAAATGAAGAACATATTAAAAAACTTGAATTCAACACAACGGCAAATGTATTATGTTTGAGATACTCGTCAAATACGAGGTGTGCAACGTTGTGGATAAGTGAGAAGGAAAAAACATGTCATTCAACTTCAAACCAAAAATTCACACAAAAGAAAGGGCCAACGCAATAATCCTTCACCTCCTACTACTATACTAACACTACATCTATGTCTACTCATCATTGTTTCCTCCCGCTGTGCCGCTTGGTCCCGCTTTGCCGCTTGGTCCCGCTTTGTCGCCCAATATCAGGCTGCGCCTTGCTCTTGTTCGCGTCCGCCGAAATGGACCATCCACCTCACTGAGATTACGCAACATTTGCGAGTTTCTCAATTCTTCAAGACATCGCAACATTGATGGATTGTGCTTGTCCAAAAGAAAGTCCACCGCTTCACTTCTCGAAGTCTCTTTCCACTCTGAAAGATCCATCTGGATTGCTTCAAGGGCTGTCATGCTTGCATGCCCACGATTGCCTGTAACCAACTCTCTCTTTCTGTTCCACATGAAGCCTTCTGGATGCCTACCAAATTGGAATATTTTCTTTTTGGAATTCCAATAGCCATCCATAGTTTGGTAGAAGAAATTCCGCTTCCTCTCGTCATGTGGAGCACTTCCAATGATCTTATGGCACACCCTCACGATCTCAGTGTGGTCGTGCTCCCATCCGAACGACATATTGATGTCATTTTTGAACACTGAATGCGTTTAGGCACGCCAACTCCAAATCAAATCTTTGCCCTATTGAGGGCAGTAACCTTCACCAGGGGTATTAATTGGATCTCTCTCGTGGCTTGGTGGCATGTACGTTGAGAGTCCAAATACCTTGTAGAGGCGTGCGTGAAATGGAGCACGGCAACTTGGGCAAACTTGTCTAATCAAAAATATGCTAATTAAGCACATCGGATGGAACATGTGATTACATGATCCAAGGGCCCATCCACCCTCGGGGCCAAATGGATTGTAACACATTACACATTTGGTGCCATCCAATATCCATGGTGCGGGTTGCGGCCACAATTGTCTGCTGGTAACTCCTTTTTTCAATTGGAGATCATGGCTGGATCTAGCATTTTCGTGATCAAAGTCCAGCTTTGCCCAATCAATGAGTGACGAATCTCCAGCGGTCGTTGGCAAATCCAATGGAAACATTTCATTAGAACTACTCCACGAAGTGAGGCCAAAATCCCTTCGCGTGTTGTGTTCCAAGTATTCATTGTCAATCCTCTTGAACTCATTCGCTATTTGACGGTCGCGATCGATAGTAAGAATCGTTGCCACCTTCCATTGATAGTACAATTTAGACATCTTTGAAAGACGAAGGCGCAATTCATCATTTGCCTTCCTCAATTCATTCACTTCATCCGTTTGAATGTTTGTTGGAAATGACAATGAATCTTCGCTAAGCGCACCGTCAATGTCCACATACGGCTGCACAAATGGGCCCAATGGAGGAAGAATGACGGGAGAACGCTGTCGCTTGGCCGGTGTACGAATTTCTTGTAACACACCAGCCGTTGCAATATCAACCACGTTGTTGAGGTGATTCTCATCCACCTCCATCGGATCGTCAACCGCAGTTGTTTCACGTACTTTGACATGTTCCATTGGTTGCCGTTGTTGCAACTGATTCTCCAACGTTGAAATCTCAATGTCCTTTGACGTGACTTCCAACTTGAGACTTTGGATGGTGGCTTGCAATTGTGCAATGAAATCATCCTTCTCCAAAAGTACTCCTCGCATCATGGACATCTCATAACACCATATTCACTAAATTGGGAGATTGGAAGAAGCAAGGGTGGGGTTTGTGCTGCTGCAGCTGCTGGGGACTCGGTTGCCTGGTCCTGTCTAGGAGGGCTCGAGGGTCCGGCCTCAACTTCGGTGGACGGTGACCTGGTCAATTCGCTTGGTTCGGTGAATGGGAGGGGGCAAGTCATCAGGCTCCTCCGGAGTCTCCTTCTCCTCTGACTCCTCTAAGTTGATTTCCACTTCGGCATAGGTCTGGATGGTCAGAAGCTTGTCGTACTCATCCTGCTCCTCCGGACTGAGGGCGTTCTTCTCAGCATACAGGTGCCCTAGGTAGATGGAGATGGGGGTCTACTTTTTTTCCCGGCCTGTAGGCTCTTTTTCATCCGGTCCACTTCGTCCTTCATCAGAACCGCCCAGTCCACCCGATGCTTACCCTTCATGGCTCCTAGGAACAGGCTGGCCCAATTCTCTACGATTCTACGGGGTTTGTCCGGGTGGAAGATAGAATTGAGGAAGGAAATCACCAACCGGGCGTTCTCGTCCTTCAGGTCTGAGATGGCGTAGCCGTCCTTTGGGTTGGCCTTGCACATGAATTCCCCCTCCAAATATGCTTCGTTCTTCTCCGCCAGCTTCACCGTCCCATCCCGAAATCCATACGCGGCCCGCCATTGCTTCTCCGTCCACTTCCCTGGACGGCCGCGGATGCCGGTGCCTTGTGTGGACGGCGTTCCTTCCAACTCTTCCACGATGGCCTCGCTCTGGAAGGCCCAGGGTTTTTCCAACAGACCGTTGCACCCCATAACCTCTAGCAGGTTCTCTAATACCCTATTCTCCTTAAGGTCGGTGGGTATGGCCGGGGTTACCTTCTGCAGTTGCAGGGTTTCCACTGGCGCAGCCTTGCTCTTCTTCCCGGTCATCCTGTGCCACCGGTCCGTCGGCTTCCTCTTCGCAATGGTTCTGGCCGCCCCTGCACGCACTGACCTCACAAAAGCTCTCGTGTCTATCACAAAATACTTCTACAGCAGGAGCGGAAGGGGTGCGGGAGCGAGAGAGCGCGAGAGCGAGAGAGAAGGAAAGAAGAAACAAAACTGAGAATGGCGGCCCGCCATGGCCGTCGTAACCGTTTTGATCCGCCGCCATTTCTTCGTACGGTTAATGATTAACCGCCACAGCTGCCGGGTATCGAGGCCCGGATTTCCGCTTCCCGGTTCTTTGCCCGAAAACCCGCTTTTAACCACTTATGGTTTTCACCGGTCCTCTTATTTTTAAACCTAGACAATTTCCCTATATTCTAATCCTTAATCACTAATTTTTTTGATTTTTTCTATCATTTCCGGCCGGCAGACCCACTAAAGTCCGGATCCGGGTGGGAACCACTTCCCACACTCCTTCGTCCACTTCTTTGGCGTCGCGCGGATTGTGTTGTCCCATTTGTTGGAGCTTCCCTCAATGAGCTCCCGGATCATCTCCTCGCTCCGCACGCACCACGGCCGGTTCCGCAACCCGAAGCAGCCCATCCTCTTCAAATCCGCATCCAGTGCTTCCCTCTCCTTATCATCGGCTGGAACCCTAGGGACCACCGTCCGCAAGTTGATTGCCTTCTTCGCGGCCCGCATTTCCGTCATCCTCGTCCACTTCTACAGTGCCTTCCGCAACCGCTTCCTGCAACTAGTTCCGAACCCTCTCTCTGCGCTCAAACCCTAACTCTCGGATTGCTCGAACCCTGCAGGTCCGGCGCTCCTTTCTCTAAAAGCAAAACGAAGAAGACAATGAGGAAAGGCGGCCGCCTAACGGCCTATTTAACGGTTTCCCGTAACCGTTTCTTCCGTACCCTAGACCGGGTAGGTTTCATGAGTACGCTTCCGGTTCCGGGTATCCAGTACCGCGTCCTGTTTTTGTGCGGGTGAATCCTAACAACCATTTTCCTGTCCCTAATTCGGTTTTCCCATAACGATTCCTTAACACTTTTAAAGTTTTAGGAAATGTAGTTCATGGTCAACCGGTAAACTTACCTAACCTAAAATCATATCCTACGTTTAACTAAAAAAATAAAAGAAACTATATTCTAATACACTAATAATCTTTAACCCCTAAACGCCCAAGGCAATATTCCCCTCAAATACACTCCAAAACTGCCATTTGCAATGCATTCAACATAAGATGATTCAAAATGTTTTTTTAAGGAACTCAACCGTAGGATCTTTTACTAAAGTTGTGTAAGAGTGTGTGGTGAAAATTTTGGTACGTTTGACCGCACGGATTGAAAGATATTAGCCTTTGAAGTGAGACATCAACTCTTTTGGAGGTCATACTATAACCTTCAACAAACTTCGACCACCTTCTATGGCAACTTTTTGCACTACGGGCCGTGATTTTGTTTTTTTAACTTGAAAAAGATCATGTTAGGCACATGTGCACCAAAATTTAGAAGTAGAAGAGAGGTAGAAGATGTCCTTAAAAATCCTGCAATGCAACTATGTCTAGAGTATCAACAATACACTTTAAATTTTTCATGTATCATATCTTTCTCATATTTTTGAAATTTGAAAATCCGTACGGTAGATGCAAAGATTTCCATCCCCTTTCCAAGATAATTTTTTTTAAAGATTAAATGGACAAAAACTCGAATTTCTATTGAATTTAGAACTTATTAAAGTTTTGCAACACTATTTGTTATATGTCACACTAGACCGCTGCACTATTTGTATATGTTAGTGAAAAAAGCTTGTAACTTTTGAACCGTAGGTCGGATTTCTACAAAACTTGTGTCTATGCGAAGCTAATAAAAAGTTGCCCATTCAATAAAAAATCTCAAAAAGTAATGCCTAAAATTGAGAACGTGGTACCGTTCCCAAACTCAAAATGTCCTCCGAGGGGACACTTGGGCATTTAGGGGTTAAAGGTAAACAAGCGTGAAAAGGAGATTCCGACAGCAGTAGAACCACCGGACATAGTGACAGCGCATTCACATATGCTCCCCCCAGATGAAGATCAAAGCCGGCATTTGAAGATTTACCAGGAGCCAAGTCCGCCCACCCATTGCAGCACCGGCCTAGTTACCCTCCGACCTTCCGGAACGTCATTGTAGAAGACAAGCCTCCCCTGTGTGACCGCATCCGGATGAAGATTCGGGTGTGGTGAGGGGACGGACCTCCGGTGCAACCAAAACAATCTACCAGTTAGTGGATTAGGAACGGGTGGTAATCCGGCCAGAGTTAAAACCTCGGGTAGTGGGAAACCCAGCCACTTGAATTCATAGGATTAGTGGACTTCCGGCCACTCGTTTAAACCATTCGGAGCAGTTTAGGGAGGAAGTGGATTAACCACTGCTCCAAAAATCCGGATCCGGAACCTGCAACTCTGGATCCGGCAGCTTAGTAATAGTGATATCCGGCCCGAAGCCGGAAAGAAGGATTAGGAGCTAGTTACGATATTGAATCTTACCATAAAATTCTAGAGAGAGATCGACGACTACTCTGACTTCAATCAGCTCGAATCGAGCTGAATGCGCTCGATGAGTATTCTGACTTTAATTAGCTCGAGTCGAGCTGAATGGGATCGATGACTATTCTGAATTCAATCAGCTCGAGTCGAGCTGAATGGGATCGATGAGTGTTCTGACTTGAATCAGCTCGACTCGAGCTGATTGCAATCATATGATTTTTCAATCCTTTTTTCAGATTGATTACCACTGGCTGCTCGTCGTTTCTTCCTTGACGATGTTCAGCTGGAGTCGAGCTGAGGGTGCGGAGGAGTTGCTTTGTCAAGATTTTCGTTGAGAGTACCTATTTTTTAGTTACGTTGTTTGGAATTTTGATTCCATTCCTCAATCTATTGCTTTGTCTTCAGTGAGCAGCAGCTGATGACATTGTCTTCATGGTCGACATTGGTATGTTTGTAGCTCAAGTCCAGGTACTATTGTTTGTGCGTAATTTTCTTAATCACATGTTTGCCTATTCACCTGATTCCGCATTCTCTTTGTCATTATATTTCGTTCATAACATCTGCAATCGTTTGCCAACTCCTCTCCTTGAGCTGTAGTTCTAGACTCTAATTAATGTGCCATTCAATTACGAAGTTTAGTCAAGCATATGATGAATTGCCCATGAGTTCAAGTCATTAAGTCGGAGCTGATTCGAATACTTTAAGCTCATGTCGATTGTGACATTACGCGGAATCATTACCTTTGACCAAGGATTGGTGCCCGAAGGTTTGAATATTGGATGGTATTTAAGCGGGCTGAAGAGCGCAAACCATCTCAGAAACTTAGTCGCATTCCATTTTCTTTTGTGTTAGTTGTTGCTTGCGTTTACTGTGTAGAGAGAGGAAATGGACTCCGGGAAGAGGAAGAGGGATAGAAAGGGTATGAGGTTAGAGATGGGAGTTGCATCGCAGGTGGAAGCTGACGGGAAGGGGATTCAGAAGGAAGAGGAGATCCGGCAGAACGATGAGAAGGCAGTTTGGAAGGCGGACGACATCGAGACCAAGGATCAACAGTGGATCGAGGAAGATGAAGAAGATGGAGAGGTGTTGAAGTCAGCGCATCAAGGAGTTGAAGATGAGGAAGAACATGATCCTTGCTGGAACAATACGAAGGAGTCTGACGAAGAGCACACCTCGGATGATGATGTAGAGATTGCGAGGTGCAAGAGGCTTTTTAGACATGGTGATGACTCATCCGATGTCTCATCCGGGTATGACTCGGATAGTTATGCACTTTCAAGCTGGAAATGACATAGATTCATACAGGTAGTTGGTTGCAGAATAGAGTCTTTTGTTCATGCACTCTAATGATCGATGCAGATTTGAGTCCTTTGTATCTGCACTTTTTTGATCGTATAATCTTCAATCATAGTGATGCTTTCTTCATTCAATGTGAAGTGTCACCGAGTTTGTTATTGTCAATTATGCATGAGTAGCATCTGTTTGATTGCGCTTAATCCTGCCGATTGATCGAAGTTCTTTGGGGTTCAACATTTTCAGGTCGACTCGACCTGAAAACAAACTTTCCAATATAATTCATATTCACGTGAATGGTCCTGGTCTTTGAGGTTCAGCATATTTAGGTCGACTCGACCTGAATACGTACTTTCAAATATAATTGACATTCACGCAACAGGACCTGTTCATGCATTCTCATATTGGATTCATATTCACGTGAACGGTAACTGGACTTTGAGGTTCAGAAGTTTCAGGTCGACTCGACCTGAATACATACTTTCCAATATTATTCACATTTACGTGAACTGGACCTGATCATGCATTTTCATATTGGATTAATATTCACGTGAACGGGGAGCAGGACTTTGAGGTTCAGGATTTTCAGGTCGACTCGACCTGAACACATACTTTCTAGTATAATTCATTTTCACGAACAGGACCTGATCATGTATTTTCATATCAGATTCATATTCACGTGAACTAGACCTAGACTTTGAGGTTCAGCATTTTCAGGTCGACTCGACCTGAACACATAAGTTCATATAAAATTCATATTCATGTGAACTTGACTTGGACATTTGCAAATTGTAAATACTTTCAAATATAAATTGACGCCTCCTATTTTAACGGACACTAGGACAAATCTTATTGTATTAAAACGAGAGTGCACATTTTCGTGACATGTATATTCAGGTCGACACTAGCTTCGAATATCATTTTGGGAGTCGAGGAATCTCCCAATTTAATGAATATGGTGTTTCATCCATTTCGTTGCGTTGTCCAGCAACTGGCACACTAATCACCTCCACGGATACTACGGGGTCTCCAATGACCTCCGTGGGCACCGGAACCCATTCATTGTTCTCTGCGGGTTCCATGTCTTCAACAACGAGTGTTGGTGCAACGTTCGGCGCTCCACGACGTACAATAGGTCGACGTTTCGCTCCTGGAAAGCAAGTCCCGTCTGAATCTGAATCTGGATCTGATTCCTCTGTCTCGTGCACCTTCTCAACCTTGTTTCGACCGGCCCTAATTATTCTTCCCAAGCCACCATCCGAAAATTTCTTCTCCCACGGAATTTGTGGGTCTGTGGGCACGGTAATGCGTGGTGTAGACTTTATGGTGGTCCAATCCACCACTTTGTGAAGAATTACCTCTGCATACACCATTCTGCAAATGAAGAGAGGTGCTTCATTGCGGTTCAACGTCAGAACGTTGTATAAATGTTGAAAAACTTCTAAACAACGTTGCACAAAGTCTTGATTCCGACAATGGCATGGCTGCGAGGTCGATCAGATGCACGGCCGCTGCTTCAGTGGCGAGCTACACCCTGCTCCGGTTCCGGCTGCTGCCCTTGGCGGTGGAAAATGCTGCTCCGGAAGGTGAGTCCCACAAGCTCGGGACTTCTCCACTTCCATGTTGGCAATCAGTTCCTGCATCTTCCTCCAGGTCACCTCCATCTTCTTTCCGTGGTCTATGAGGAACCAGATGATGATTCCCGGATTCTTCACGTCCGCCCCCTTCAGACCCTGATCGTATAGTAGGGCCCTGTTGACTGTGTCGACCGGAAGACTGAGGGCCGCCTTGACTTCCGTTAACGCCTGGCCGGAAGCTCGGGCCTAAGCCTTCGCAATCTCCGAGTCTCTCCTTGCCACCTGCAGGTCTTCCTCCAATTGTATGATCCGCTTATGCAAGTTGGTGTTCGACTTGGCTAAGTTGGCCGATTGCTCCTGCAGCTCCGTCTGCTTGATCTGCAGCAGCAGCTTCTTCTCCTCTACTGCCATCAACTCCTTCAACCGGCTAATAAGCTCTCTGGGTTCTTCCAGCTTTACCTCTTCCATCACTGCCGCTATCACTGCCGTCTGCTGCCGGAGTTCGTTGTTCAGCAATATGGCCCTCCAGGTGACGTGCTGGTTTAGGGCAGTGATGTCCTCCAGCAGTCCTCCGGTGGCCAGGATTGCTGTGGTGACCCTTGGCTCTGCGGTGGTCCGGTACTGCTGAGCTGGAGACGGATGGCCGGGTGGAGTTTGTGCTGCTGCTGCTCGGGACTGGGTTGCTTGGTCCTATCTAGGGGGGCTCAAGGGTCCGGCCTCCGCTTCAGTGGACGGTGACCTGGTCCGGATTCGCTTGGTCCGGTGGATGGGAGGAGACGAGTCGTCAGACTCCGGAGGAGTCTGCTTCTCCTCTGACTCCTCCAGGTTGATTTCCACTCCGGCATAGGTCTGGATTGTCGGAAGCTTGTCGTACTCATCCTGCTCCTCCGGACTTAGGGCGTTCTTCTCAGCTTATAGGTGCCCTAGATAAGTGGAGATGGGGGTCTTCTTCTTCTTCCCGGCCTGTAGGCTCGTTTTCATCCGGTCCACCTCGTCCTTCATCAGGACCGCCCAGTCCACCTGATGGTTCCTCTTCATGGCTCCCAGGAACAGGTTGGCCCATTTTCCTACGATCCTACGGGGTTTGTCCGGGTGGAAGATAGGGTGGAGGAAGGAGATCACCAACCCGGAGTCCTCGTCCTTCAGGTCAGAGATGGCGTAGCCGTCCTTCGGGTTGGCCTTGTACGTAAATTCCTCTTCCAAGTACGCTTCGATCTTCTCCGCCAACTTCACCGTCCCCTCCCGGAATCCATATCCAACCCGCCATTGCTTCTCCGTCCACTTCCCTGGACGGCCGCGGATGCCGGTGCCTTGTGTGTACGGCGTTCCTTCTAACTCCTCCACGATGGCCTCACTCTGGAAGGCCCAAGGTTTCCCCAACTGACCGTTGCACCCCTTTACCTCTAGCAGGTTTTCTAACACCCTATTTTCCTTAAGGTCGGTGGGTATGGCCGGGGTTACCTTCTGCAGATGCAGGGTTTCCTCTGGCGCAGCCTTGCTCTTCTTCCCGGTCATCCTGCGCCACCGGTCCGTCTGCTTCCTCTTTGCAATGGTTCCGGCCGCCCCTGCACGCACTGACCTCACAAGAGCTTTCGTTTCTAATCACAAAAATACTTCTACAGCAAGAGCGGAAGGGGTGCGGGAGCGAGAGAGCAAGAGAGCGGAAGAGAGAAAGAAGAAACAAAACTAAGAATGGCGGCCCGCCATGGCCGTCGTAATCGTTTTCATCCGCCGCCATTTCTTCGTACGGTTAATGATTAACCGTCACACCTGCCGGGTATCGGGGCTCGGATTTCTGCTTCCTGGTTCTTTGCCCGAAAACCCGCTTTTAACCACTTATGGTTCCCACCGGTTCTCTTATTTTTAAACAAAGTCAATTTTCCTATATTCTAATCATTAATCACTAATTTTTTTCAAATTTTTTATCATTTCCGGCCGGCAGACCCACTAAAGTCCGGATCCGGGTGGGAACAACTCCCTGCTATAAGAACCCGCAACGGATCTGACCCAATCAGCACCGGTCCACTCGACTCTCAAGCTCCCTCCAATGCACACAGACTTGTAACTATACATTAACTGAGAGAAAGAGAGTTTCTTAAGAGCAAGAAGTCCTTGCTGCAGGAAAGAGTACAAGACGAGAGCCCCTTTGGCTCTCGAAAACTAAATACTAACGAAATCCCTAAACTAAGACTGCTAGATCTGACACCCAAAAAGTTACCCGAGATTCCTGGATCTCAGATCCGAAATACCCGGGATTCAAAATTCCGGACACAGAAAAATCCTACTTTCCGGAGTCGTAGCCGGGTGCATTCTGGAGCCCCATCGTTAATCGCTACCTTGAACCCAAACTTCCTAACATCACTAATGCTACAACTTCTTCCTCCTAAGACTCCTAATGGTCCTAGGTGTGAGTCCCTCTTGCTGTAGTGCCGGATCCTGAGGTGGTGGTGTGGTGCCCGTCCCTTGCTCCTTGGAACCGGAAGGCGGAGCAGACTCCGGACTGGTTGCAGTAGAGGCAGGAATCACTGGGGAGTGATGTGCCGTCTCGTGCAGGAGTCTTGGCTCGATACTTGGACTAGCCTCCTGGTCACTGGCATCCGGTGCGGCAATGGAGAGTGACCTAGGTGCCGTTTCTGGAGACTCCGACGGCAGCCGGATCGGAGCAGGGGTTACCTGAGGGATCAGGGGAGGAAGGAAACTTTCCCACTTGGGCGCTCCGATCAAAGGCATGGCTGCGAGGTCGATCAGATGCACTGCCGCTGCTTCAGTGGCAGAGCTACACCCTGCTCCGGATCCGACCGCTGCTCCTGGTGCCGGAAACTGCTGCTCCAGAAGCGGAGTTCCACTGGCTCGGGACTTCTCCACCTCCATGTTGGCAATCAGTTTCTGCATCTTCCTCCAGGTCACCTCCATCTTCTTTCCGTGGTCCATGAGAAACCAGATGATGACTCCCGGATTCTTCACGTCCGCCCCTTTCAAGCTCTAATCGTACAGGAGGGCCTTGTTCACGGTGTCTAGTGGAAGGCTCAGGGCCGCCTTGACTTTCGTTAGCGCTTGTCCAGAAGCTCGGGCCTTAGCCTTGGCAATCTCCGAGTCCCGCCTTGCCGCCAACAGTTCCTCTTCCATCTAGATGATTCGCTTGTGCAAGATGGTGTTGGACTTGGCTAGGTTGGCGGATTGCTCCTGCAGCTTCGTCTGCTTGATCTGCAGTAGCAGCCTCTTCTCTTCTGCTGCCATCAAATCCTTCAATCGGCTGATAAGCTCTCCGGGTTCTTCCAGCATAACCTCCTCCATCGTTGCCGCGATCACCGCCCTCTGCTTCCGGAGTTCGTTGTTCAGCAGTGTGGCCCGCCAGGTGACATGCAGGTTAAGGGCAGTGATGTCCTCCAGCAATCGTCCGGTGGGCAGGATTGGTGTGGTGACCCCTGGCTCTGCGGTGGTCCGGTACTGCTGAGCTGGAGACGGATGGCCGGGTGGGGTTTGTGCTGCTGCTGCTCGGGATTGGGTTGCTTGGTCCTCTCTAGGGGGGCTTGAGGATCCGGCCTCCGCTTCAGTGGACGGTGACCTGGTCCGGATTCGCTTGGTCCGGTGAATGGGAGGAGGTAAGTCGTCAGACTCCTCCGGAGTTTCCTTCTCCTCTGACTGCTCCAGGTTGATTTCTTCGGCATAGGTCTGGATGTTCGGAAGCTTGTCGTACTCATCCTGCTCCTCCGGACTGAGGGCGTTCTTCTCAGCATATAGGTGCCCTAGGAAAGAAGAGATGAGGGTCTGCTTCTTCTTACCGGCCTGCAAGCTCCTTTTCATCCGGTCCACCTCGTCCTTCATCAGGACCGCCCAGTCCACCTGATGCTTGTCCTTTATGGCTCTTAGGAACAGGCTGGCCCATTTCCCTACGATCCTACGGGGTTTGTCCGGGTGGAAGATTGGGTTGAGGAAGGAATCACCAACCGGGCGTTCTCGTCCTTCAGATCAGAGATGGCGTAGCCGTCCTTCGGGTTGGCCTTCCACGTAAATTCCCCTTTCAAGTACACTTCGTTCTTCTCTGCCAACTTCACCGTCCCCGCCCGGAATCCATACGCGGCCCGCCATTGCTTCTCCGTCTACTTCCCTGGACGGCCGCGGATGCCGGTGCCTTGTGTAGACGGCGTTCCTTCTAACTCCTCCACGATGGCCTCGCTCTAGAAGGCCTAGGGTTTCCCCAACAGCCCGTTGCACCCCATAACCTCTAGCAGGTTTTCTAGAACCCTATTCTCCTTAAGGTCGGTGGATATGGCCGGGGTAACCTTCTGCAGTTGCAGGGTTTCTATGGGCGCAGTCTTGCTCTTCTTCCCAGTCATCCTGCGCCACCGGTCCGTCTGCTTCCTCTTTGCAATGGTTCCGGTCGCCCCTGCACGCACTGGCCTCACAAGAACTCTCGTTTCTAATCACAAAATACTTCTACAGCAGGAGCGGTAGAGGTGCGGGAGCGAGAAGGAGAGAGAGAGCGAGAAAGAGAAAATGAGAATGGCGGCCTGCCATGGCCGTCGTAACCGTTTTCATCCGCCGCCATTTCTCCGTATGGTTAATGATTAAACGCCGCACCTGCCAAGTATCGGAGCCCAAATTTCCGCTTCCCGGTTCTTTGCCCTAAAACCCGCATTTAACTACTTATGGTTCCCGCCGGTTCTCTTATTTATATTCTAGTTAATTTTCCTATAATCCATCCACTAATCACTAATTTTTTTTAATTTTTCTATCACTTCCGGCCGGCAGACCCACTAGAGTCCGGATCCGGGTGGGAACAACTTCCCACACCCGACAAGACAAACAAGCAGACTTTGTGTGTGATGCCAGCGGTAGAGACTGGCGAAGTAACGGCGGACGACTGGGACGAGATCAAGAATGGCAAGTTCTGGATAATAAACGGCGGGCATTGTGTAGCCGCCAGCCAAGCAATGCTTACTGAGTCTCCTCCAATTCCAGAGTCGATCAAGAAGCACTTCCGCACATGGATAAGCTACATTGTTTTCACGCAGGACAAGGAGAGACTCCACAAGATTTCGGAGTTCTACAACAGGGTAAACCACTTCCAAAATTTCTTACCATCGTGGGCAACAAACATCCTTGGAGCGCGAACTATCTAGATTAACCTCGGACGTCCTGGAGTTGCTGCAAAGCCGTCGTCCAACCGCTCGTTCGTTTCGCGGGCTGAGAAGAACTACAACGTAAGTCCTCACCTCCTCTCTTTGCTATCAGCTCGAGTCGAGCTGATTCTTGATTACACTCACCAAGCTGATCAAAGAATTAGCTCGACTCGAGCTGATTTGGAAATCAGCTCAAATCGAGCTGATTTGGAAATCATTTGCATGTTCATTTCACTTTCATTTGTTCAATACGTGCATTAACACATTCTTCCCCTTGTATTCCAGGAGTTTCTGGAAGCCATGCAACAGAGATTCGCCAACAGACATGAAGAAGAACCTTAACGCAAAAGGTTCCACCCTTGATCTTCGCAATGAGTTGAAGATCATCATGTCTTCGGATGCAACCTTCGCTATGTGGAAGGAGCTTATATCTTCATTTGCCCAAGGAGAGCTCATTGACGTCGACTCCAACCCGCTTCAAAAGTTTAAAGACACTTCAAAGTTCAAACCCGTCAAGGACGGTGTCCTCTCCCGGGAATTCTTCAAGTTCCTTGGAAATCTAACTGAGGCCAACCATGTGCGAATGATCGAGCACATCCTCAACAGGAGCCGGCCAAAGCGCAAATTCAAGTGGCCGAAAGTGGTGATCAAGCAACCGAACACCATTTTGGAGAGTTGCTACCCATATGGGTAGTGGATCGAGCGGAAGAAGAGAAAGTACGTCGTGCGGAAGGAGTTGCAGAAGATCAAGCCTCAGCTTGCCTTCTATGACGCACAGGGGATTTTCAACCCCGCGAATTGGAAGCGTTTTAAGGTTGAGTACCACGTCTCCGCAGCGACCATGCGCCAACTCCTCCAGCAACCTGGGGAGCATTTCTTTGCGGAAGCAAAGCAGCTGAAGAGCAAGAACAAGGCAATGGAGGAGCTCTCTCCATATGCGAAGTAGTGGTTCAAGCCCTTCCTGTACAAGAAGAAGAGGTTTGTGCCTCCAACCGGAAAGACATTTTTCCGGAAGTTCAACTCCGTCACCAACGTGCTTGGAGCTTGGCCGGAGAATTCATGGTCAGATACCCGGAATACCTGACTTGCGGTGATTGATTTTCGCAGCGCTCCCGAGCAGGAGAAGAAAGGGACGGCGACCGTCGCCAATCCTTTCTTTGGCAACTTCATGCGTACCTTCCAGGCGAAGGGGATGCCAGGTCCGACAGAGCTCGACGTCTGGCTTTGGATCACCGGCGATAAGACCTCAGAGCTCCAGGCGTATGCTCATTCGGACACGTCTCCATTCAAGGAGACGTACGAGAAGTTCGAATCAACATACATCCCAGGGCGATACGAGCGATTGGAAGTTGCTGGCAAGAAAGCCACTCCGAAGCCTGTTGCTCTGCTCTGGCTAGTCAAGTCCCCTGCTCCCGAGGGGCTTGTTATCCCTCCAACATTCGAGTCTCCTAATCACCCGGCGAATATTATAACCCGAAAGTATGCGGAGCTGGAGTACCGAGTTCATAGCAACGAATTGACGATGGAATTCTACCTCAAAGCTGTGAATGGATGGTGCATTCCAGGAGACAAGGACTTCTCCGCATTTGCTGGATCGAAGTTTCTAATTGCTGCAGTGGTGAGTCTATTTCGTTTATGTTTTTAGAATGTCAACATTTAGCTTGACTCAAGCTAATTTTTGTCTGTTGTATTCTCCCATTTTATTATCGATAATTTTGAAACAAGTTGTAAATCTCAGTTCTCATCAAGATAGTTGCAATTAATTATCTGTCTTCATAATCAGCTCGATTTGAGCTGAATCATTCAGGTGTCTATTGTTCGTATTCTCTTGTAGGAAGTTGTTCCCACCCGGATCCGGACTTTAGTAAGTCTGCCAGCCGGAAATGAGAGAAAAATTGAAAAAAATTAGTAATAAATGAGTAGAATATAGAGAAATTGACTAGGTTTAAAAATAAGAGGACCGGTGAAAACCATAAACAGTTAAATGCGGGTTTTCGGGCAAAGAACCGGGAAGCGGAAATCCGGGCCCCGATACCTGGCAGGTGTGACGGTTAATCATTAACTGTACGAAGAAATGGCGGCGGAACAAAGCAGTTACGACGGCCATGACGGGCCGCCATTCTCAGTTTTGTTTCTTCTTTCCTTCTCTCTCGCTCTCGCGCTCTCTCGCTCCCGCACCCCTTCCGCTCATGCTGTAGAAGTATTTTGTAAGATACACACGAGAGCTTTTATGAGGTCAGTGCGTGCAGGACCGCCGGACCCATTGCAAAGAGGAAGCAGACGCACCGTTGGCGCAGGATGACCGGGAAGAAGACCAAAGTCGCACCGGTGGAAACCCTACAACTGCAGCAGGTAACCCCGGCCATACCCACCGACCTTAAAGAAAATAGGGCGCTAGAAAACCTGCTAGAGGTTATGGGGTGCAACGGTTTGTTGGGGAAACCCTGGGCCTTCCAGAGCGAGGCCATCGTGGAGGAGCTAGAAGGAACGCCGTCCACACAAGGCACCGGCATCCGCGGCCGTCCAGGGAAGTGGACAGAGAAGCAATGGCGGGCCGTGTATGGATTCCGGGAGAAGACGGTGAAGCTGGCGGAAAATAACGAAGCATATTTAGAAGGGGAACTCACGTACAAGGCCAACCCGAAGGACGGCTACGCCATCTCAGACCTGAAGGACGAGAACGCCCGGTTGGTAATCTCCTTCCTCAACCCTATCTTCCACCCGGACAAACCCCGTAGGATAGTAGGAAAATGGGCCAGCCTGTTCCTAGGGGCCATGTAGGGGAAGCATCAGGTGGACTGGGCGGTCCTGATGAAGGATGAAGTAGACCGGATGAAGAGGAGCCTGCAGGCCGGGAAGAAGAAGCACACTCCCATATCTACTTACCTAGGGCACCTGTATGCTGAGAAGAACGCCCTCACTCCTGAGGAGCAGGATGAGTACGACAAGCTCCTGACCATCTAGACCTATGCCGGAGTGGAAATCAACTTGGAGGAGTCTGAGGAGAAGAAGACTCCGGAGGAGTCTGACGACTCGCCTCCTCCCATCCACCGGACCAAGAGAATCCGGACCAGGTCACCGTCCACTGAAATTGAGGCCGGACCCCCGAGCCTGCCCCAACAGGACCAAGCAACCCAGTCCCCCGCGGCAGCACCAACGCCACCAAGCCCTCCATCTGCACGCCAGCAGTACCGAACCACCGCAGAGCCAGGGGTCACCACCGCAATCCTGCCCACCGGACGGCTGCTGGAGGACATCACCGCCCTCAACCGGCACGTCACCTGGCGAGCCACATTGCTGAACGACGAACTCCGGCAGCAGACGGCGGTGATCGCGGCAGTAATGGAAGAGGTGAAGCTCGAAGAACCCGGAGAGCTTATTGGCAGGTTGAAGGATTTGATGGCCGCGGAGGAGAGGAGGCTACTGCTACAGATCAAGCAGATGGAGCTGTAGGAGCAATCGGCCAACTTGGCCAAATCCAACACCAACCTGCACAAGCGGATCATACAGTTG
The DNA here is from genome assembly GCA_963971425.1 of Bryoerythrophyllum caledonicum. Lineage (NCBI taxonomy): Eukaryota > Viridiplantae > Streptophyta > Bryopsida > Pottiales > Pottiaceae > Bryoerythrophyllum > Bryoerythrophyllum caledonicum. Next base: position 1,913,481 of record OZ020516.1, on the reverse strand, counting down.
GAGGAGGACCTACAGGCGGCAAGGAGAGACTCGGAGATTGCCAAGGCTAAGGCCCGAGCTTCCGGCCAGGCGTTAACGGAAGTCAAGGCGGCCCTCAGTCTTCCGGTAGACGCCGTCAATAGGGCCCTACTATACGATCAGGGTCTGAAGGGGGCGGACGTGAAGAATCCGGGAGTCATTATCCGGTTCCTCATGGATCACAGGAAGAAGATGGAGGTGACCTGGAGGAAGATGCAGGAACTGATTGCCAACATGGAGGTAGAGAAGTCCCGAGCTTGTGGGACTCAGCTTCCGGAGCAGCAGTTTCCGGCACCAGGAGCAGCGGCCGGATCCGGAGCAGGGTGTAGCTCCGCCACTGAAGCAGCAGCAGTGAACCTGATCGACCTCGCAGCCATGCCCTTGACCGGAGCGCCAAAGTGGGGAAGTTTTCTACCTCCCCTAATTCCTCAGGTACCCTCAGCCGTGATCCGGTTGCCGTCCGAGTCTCCGGAGACGGCTCCCAGGTCGCTCTCCTTTGCAGCACCGGATGCCAGTGACCCGGTGACCAGCCCAAGTGTCAAGCCAAGATTCTTACAAGAGACGGCACATCACTCCCCATTGACTGCCGCCTCTGCTGCAGCCAATCCAGAGTCTGCTCCGCCTCCCGGCTCAAGGGAACAAGGGACCGGCACCACACCACCACCCCAGGATCCGGCACGGCCGCAAGAGGAGCTCACACCTAGGACCATTAGGAGTCTTAGGAGGAAGAAGTTGTAGCATTAGTGAGATTAGGAAGTCTGGGTTCAAGGTAGCGATTAACGATGGGGCTCCGGAATGCACCCTGCTACCACTCCGGAAAGTAGGATTTTTTCTGTGTCCGGAATTTTGAAATCCCGGGTATTTCGGATCTGAGATCCGGGAATCCCGGGTAACTTTTTAGGTGTCAGATCTAGCCGTCTTAGTTAGGGTTTTCGTTAGTATTTAGTTTTGGAGAGCCAAAGGGGCTCTCGTCTTGTACTCTTTCCTGCAGCAAGTGCTTCTTGCTCTTAAGAAATTTTCCTTCTCTCAGTTGTGTGTAGTACGAGTCCGTGTGTAGTACCAGTTAGCTTGGGAGTTGAGTGGGCCGGTGGAGGTTGGATCTAGATCCGTTACGGTTTTCTGTAGCAGAGAGTTAGAGGACCCGGGAGTTAGTTGTGGGTGGTTGAGGGAGGCTTGGATTGGTTGAAGTTTTGTGCAGGAGAACGCCCGGATAAGTTGGCAGGAGGCTGGAAGGAAACCCGAGGTCGACCAGAACCCGGAGGAAGCTACAAAAGGCGGAAGGGTCACAACCAGGAGCTGGCCCTTGTTACGGTCACGGCAGTAGCACTACCGGACCTAGTGACAGCGTATTCACACATGCCCCCTGATGAAGATCAAAGCCGGCATTTGAAGATTTACCAGTAGCCAAGTCCGCCCACCCATTGCAGCTCTGGCCTAGTTACTCTCCGACCTTCAGGAACGTCGTTGAAGAAGACAAGCCTCCCCTGTGGGACCGCATCCGGATGACGATTCGGGTGTCGTGAGGGGACGGACCTCCGGTGCAACCAAAACAATCTACCAGTTAGTGGATTAGGAACAGGTGGTAATCCGGCCACAGTTAAAAACTTCGGGTAGTGGGAAACCCAGCCACTTGAATTTATAGGGTCAGTGGACTTCCGGCCACTCGTTTAAATCATCCGGAGCAGTCTAGGGAAGAAGTGGATCAACCACTGCTCTCGAAATCCGGATCCGGAATCTGCAACTCTGGATCCAGCAGCTTAGAAATAGGGATATCCGGCCCGAAGCCGAAAGGAAGGATTAGGAGCTAGTTACAATATTAAATCTTACCTTAAAAATTCTAGATCTCTGTGGGAACGAACTTGGAGCGGTTACCTTGGATACACTTAACGAGATTAAGTGACATCCGGAAGAATACCTACTCTACAAACTTCGACACGATTTTGGCGCCGCTGCCGGGGATCTAGCAATCATCTTTCTGGTCAGATTAGATATAGAGAGGGGGAAGACCTTTAGACTCCTACAGTACAGATTCGTATGAGTCATGGGAGAAGGGATCAGAGGGAATCAGAAGATCCGAACGGAATAGGAAAGGGAAAGAAGGAAGCAAGATCCCTCTTCCACCTAGGTCTGTAGAGCCACATACCTTGGATTTCTTTTTGGAAGCCTCTGGTCCGGAAACCTTTACCTCAGACGAAGGAGCAGCGGAGGACCGGCCGGCAGAGTCTTCTGTCATGGCTGGACGAGGCGTTCCCAGACTAAAATACCGGAAGTTTAGAGGAGACGGACGGGAGGACGTGGACGAGTGGCTTTGTGAATTCAACTGCACTGCTGCAGCAAATGAAGAAGAGGTGGCTACCAAGTTACGAATCTTCCAAGGATTGCTCAAAGGCGAGGCTCTGCAGTGGTATCAGGATGTACCGGCTGCGACCCGGAACGATTGGGGCCAGCTCACGGAGACTTTTTTGCGATGCTTCCGGGAAGTTGGAGGCGAAGCCCGTACTTTGGGTCGACTGAGCAGAATGAAGATGAAGCCCTCAGAACCTGTCCGGAGATATGGACAGAGGGTAAGGAGTTTGATCCAAAAGCTCACCCCCGGTATTGCATCCAGTCTGCAGATCGAGTGGTATGTGGCAGGATTTCCGGAAGATATGGGGTTTCAAGTCCGTCAGGCTCGTCCTCAAACTCTCCAAGAAGCAATGGAGGCTGCTCAGAATTATGAAAATTCGAAACAGTCCTTGAAGCAGGCTTGGAGAAGGTCGATGACGGAAAGCTCCAAGCGGGGGAAGAAGATCCGAAAGGAGAGGCGGAGATCAGAATCGTCCTCAAGCGAATCCGGGAGTACGGACAGCTTGGAGAAATCCTCCAGTAGTAACAGTGATTCGGATGCGCAAAGTCCCCCTTCGGCAATCTCGAGTTCAAAGGGCTACCGGAAAGGGCGAGATAAGGTCGTGGTCAAGGTGAAGGAAGAACTTCCAGACGAGAGAAGGCTGATGAAGGAGATTCAGTCGAGCCTTTCGGCCATTAAAGTTCAATTGGCAGACAAGAACAAACCCCGGAGAGCGATTCCGGTGTCTCGTAGTCATTATGGTGTACGAAGTGCGGGCAGCCCGGACACTATCCGCATGAGTGTCCACATGTATCTCCGGGTGCAGTTCATTTCATTGGGGAGGACGGAGTGTCCTACTACGTGGCACCAGAATACGGGGAGACGGAAGAAGACGTCTAGACGGTGTATCAAACGAATCCCACATACGGGATGGGAAGGGGCCAGGCTCCGATGGTGAAACCCAGTTTCAACCAAGGCAAGACCACCGGATGTAATATACCCCCCGGAGGCCAGCAAGAGGCATCGGGCCGGCCCGTTTCTTTCGAACGACTCCACGGGCTCTGTTTTAGGTGTGGCCAAGCCGGACATTTCCTCACAAACTGCTCTTACGCCGGAGAGCAAGGGGCACAGCTGGAATTGCCCTGCCAGAATTGTGGCCACTATGGACACACCGCCCCCCAATGCCAGCAACCGGCCAAGCCTTAGGTAGTCTACCAGCAGGTGGAGGTGCCGCCAAGGGACCAGACTGCGCTGAACTATGGTCACAAAGGGGGAGTCGAGAATCCTCCAAGTTGACGGTGTCCGGTGGAGCTACCGGAGACGCATGAAGATCGCAGTTATCAGGTCAGCACGCGTAGCTCCACCAGAAGACGGAAGGGCCGGAAGAAGAAGAGTTCTCGGACCGGAGAGGGTCCAACGGGCCGAATAAAACAACGTACCCTGGAGACGTCGGATTCACCAGCTACGTCCGAAGAGGAAACCATCCCGGTAGCAGCAGAAGTCGAGAAAGAGGTAGAACCAACCGAACGAAATCCGGATATCAGTCTAGAGGTACGGAGGGAGATCAACCGGAGACAGGGAACTCCGGAACGGCGTGTCACGTTTGATGAGGTCCCTGAACTCATCCAACCCGATCTGCGGGTTAAGGTAGATGAATATGATATTTTGCAAGACATCGGGGAGCAGAAAGCCAATGTGACCATTGGTCAACTCCTCCATGATAATTCAAATTATCAGAAACAACTCAAGGGAGCCCTGGTAAAACCAAGGAGGCGATCAGTCAAACTCCCGCCTGTAGTCGTCAACTTCGCAGAGATGGAAGATTTTGGCGCACCGGAAATCTCAGTGGAGATCGACGGATGCATCATCCGGAATGTGCCAGTGGACGGAGGCTCCAGAGTTAACCTGATCCTAGAAAGCACCGCCAACGACCTAGGCTACACCTCTTTTGAGCCGACCAATCAGACTCTACGAATGGCGGATCAGTCAAGGGTGGTTCCGGTGGTACGGTTATCCGGAATCCCCACCACCATTTCCGGAAATACGTACAAACTCAATTACTTGGTAATACGAGTTGGAGAGGGAAGGCCGTTTCCATTACTGCTGGGTAGACCTTGGCTATACTTAGCCGGAGTAAGGGTCAACTGGGCCAAGAAAGCCTTTCTGTTCGGAGATCCGGCAGTCAGTGTTTCGTGGCGACCAGAGGAGTACCAAGGAGAGACAGATAATACAGAAGGGTATACCTCAACATCGTCGGACCCGGATGGATCGGACTCGGTTCAGTCCTATCAGGTACGCCAGTTCCTCGAAGTGACGGAGGTGGATTTTGGGTTCGAAAGGCCCATTCCGGAACAAGGAGTCATTTGCGAGCAACGGGGAGGATCATCTTCTTCCGAAGAGAAGGAAGGCGATCGGTGGGTTGCTGAATCCAACGTGGGAATGTCCCTCCCTTGGATCCGGGCAGAGTTGGAGGACGGAAAACTCCCACCGCTCCCTTCCGGCTCAACCAAGAATCCCCTGTCGTGGGCAGAGTTGACCACAGACCCTGGAGTAGAGGAGGCAGAACGGATCAAGAATGTGGTGTCTCCAGAAGACTATGAACCCTTCCAGATTCCGGATGGGAAGACTTTCTTCCTTGGGAAGCAGCTCTCCGGCTCTGAGCGCGCAGAATATTTGGCGCTGTTAACGGAGTATCAGGATGTGTTCGCATGGTTACCATCCGATCTGGTGGGCATCCCGGCTGGATTAGGGGAGCATCACATTGACTTGGTGGAAGGGGCTAAACCGGTCCGGCAACGTCAGTATCGGCTCAACCCAAAGTACTCCATGTTGGTCAAAGAAGAGTTAGAAAAACTCTTGGAGGCCGAATTTATCTACCCGGTCAACAATTCCGAATGGGTTTCCCCCATTGTGATTGTTCCTAAAAAGGTAGGAACGGATGGGAAGGTCAAAATCCGGGTCTGCCAAGACTTCCGGAAGCTGAACGCCGCCACAAAGAAATATCACTTTCCCCTACCCTTCATCGACATTGTCTTAGACCATGTAGCTGGGCAGGAGTGCTTCAGTTTCCTGGATGGATTTTCGAGATATAATCAGGTACACATCCGGGAGGAGGATCAGCTGAAGACAACGTTTACCACGGATTGGGGAACGTATGCCTTCAACAGAATGCCCTTCGGGCTGGGCAATGCACCCGGAACTTTTCAAAGACTCATGATGGATATTTTCCGGGACTTCCTCAAACACTTCCTGGAAGTACTCATCGATGATTTCGCAGTGTTCAGTAGTGGGAAGGACCATCTGGAATGCCTCCGGAAGACCTTCCAGAGATGCCGAGAAACCCGGCTCAAATTGCATCCGGGTAAGTATTTTTTTGGAATGACATCCGGATTACTGCTGGGTCACATCGTCAGCAAGGAAGGGATTGCAGTTGACTTAGGGAAAATCATGGTTATGCTTGCACTCTTAGCTCCAAGAAATCTCCGAGAGATCCGGGGATTTCTAGGATGTGTAGGGTATTACCGGAGATTCATCGAAGGGTATGCCCGGATAGCTATGCCCCTAACGGAGCTTCTAAAGAAGGAAACCACCTACCTCTGGACGGAAGCCCGGCAGGCAACCTTCGAAGAACTGAAGAAGCGGTTGGTCACAGCCCCAATCTTAACAGCTCCGGATTGGAACAAGGAATTTCACGTTACGGTTGATGCTTCCGGATGGTGTCTAGGTGCAGTCTTGTGGCAGGAGGATGAAGAGCGAAGGAAGAAATCCATCTACTTCGCCAGCCGACAGATGAACCCAGCGGAGCGGAATTATACCACGACGGAAAGGGAGGCCCTAGCGGTCATCTATGCCTACAAGAAATTCCGTCATTACCTCCTGGGGTATCGAGTCATTTTTCACACGGACCATGATGCGTTGAAATACTTGGTCAACAAGCCGGATCTGTCCGGAAGACTGGCTCGCTGAATCCTACTACTGCAGGAATTCTCTTATGAGGTGCGGTTTAAACCTGGTAGGGCTAATGCAAACGCTGACTACCTCTCAAGGCAACAAGGAGTCCCACCGGTGTCGCAGCTAATAACGGAGTTTTCGGACGAACTTCCGGAACTAGGAGGAGAAAGGGGAGGAGGCGAAGACTTTGCAGAGAAGAGGGCTTCCACGGTCTTCCAAGCCAGCGTTGAAGTGGATCCAGAGTTGCGGAAGATAAGGAATTACCTTCTGACTCAAACTTATCCGGAAGGACTCACGAAGGAAGAGAAAAGTGTGTTCCAGCACAAGGCTGCCCCCTACTCCTTCATCCAAGGAATACTCTTCCGGATGGGCGCAGACGAAAAACTACGAAGGTGTCTCGAGCCTCATGACCGGCGTCTACATGAAGGACCGGCAGGAGGCCACTTTGCGGCCGGCATCACCGTGGAACGGATTCGAGCGGCAGGATACTGGTGGGCCACTATGAGTAGGGACACTCGGGCATTTATCCTCAGATGCAACCCTTGCCACCGATCCGGAAATCCAACCTTCCGGAATCATTGGCCACTCACTCCCATTCTACCTATTGCTCCTTTCGAAAAGTGTGGAGTGGACTTCATTGGACCATTCCAACCTCTCGGGAGTCATCGCAAGCGATACATCATCTTGGACACGGATTATGCTACGAAATAGGTAGAGGCTCGGGCCACCCGGAAGAATGATGCCGAGACTTCCGCCAAATTCATTTTTGAGCGAATCATGATGCGGTTTGGACATCCGTTGGAGTTAGTAAGTGACCGGGGAACGCATTTTCTGAATGAGGTAATCCAAGACCTTACCGGGAGATATCATGTGAAACACCGGAAGACCACTCCTTACAACCCGAAAGCGAATGGACTCACGGAGAGGGCGAACGGAATCGTATGCAAGATTCTGACCAAAGTGGTCTCAGCACACAAGACAGACTGGGATCAGAAGCTCTGCTCTGCGATCTATGCGTACAATACCGCTTTCAAAAGCACAACCGGTAGGAGCCCCTATTTTCTAGCATACGGACAGGAAGTATTACAAGCCATCAAAATGGAGGTTGAGACCTTCCGGATCATCTCTGCAAGAAACGCCATCCGGACGGAAGATCCGGACCAGCGGCTAAAGGACATTGACATACTGGAAGAGAGCCGTTTGGAAGCTTTCGAGCAAACCCGGAAGGTTCAGGGACACCGGAAGGAACGGATTGACGGGAGATTACCGAAATCGAACCAGGTGTCGAAGGGAAGTCTGGTGCTACTTTACGACAGTCGGTACAAGGATTTTCCGGGTAAGTTACACATCCGCTGGTTGAGATCCTTTGTGGTAAGCAGAGTGTATGACAACGGGTCGCTCCAGCTAGAGGACCGGGCCGGACGGTCTCTGGATACCCGGGTAAACGGGTCAAGGGTCAAGCTGTACAACCCGGAGGCCGAGGCAGCAAGCGCTCGCGAGGACGCACACGGGTGAGAAAGGGGTAATGTGGGAAGTTGTTCCCACCCGGATCCGGACTTTAGTAGGTCTGCCGGCCGGAAATATAAGAAAAATTGAAAAAAATTAGTAATTAATGAGTAGAGTATAGGGGAATTGACTAGGTTAAAAAATAAGAGAACTGGTGGGAATCATAGGTGGTTAAATACGGGTTTTCGGGCCAAGAACCGGGAAGCGGAAATCCGGGCCCCGATACCTGGCAGGTGTGGCGGTTAATCATTAACCGTACGAAGAAATGGCGGCGGATCAAAACGGTTACGACGGCCATGGCGGGCCGCCATTCTCAGTTTTGTTTCTTTTTTTCTTCTCTCTCGCTCTCTAGCTCTCTCGCTCCCGCACCTCTTCCGCTCCTGCTGTAGAAGTATTTTGTGGTAGGCACGAGAGCTTTTGTGAGGTCACTGCGTGCAGGGGCGGCCGGAACCATTGCGAAGAGGAAGCAGACGGACCGGTGGCGCAGGATGACCGGGAGGAAGAGCAAGGCTGCGCCAGCGGAAACCATGGAAATGCAGAAGGTAACCCCGGCCATATCCACCGACCTTAACGAGAATAGGGTTCTAGAAAACCTGCTAGAGGTTATGGGGTGCAACGGCCTGTTGGGGAAACCCTGGGCCTTCCAGAGCGAGGCCATCGTGGAGGAGCTAGAAGGAACGCCGTCCACACAAGGCACCGGCATCCGCGGCCGTCCAGGGAAGTGGACGGAGAAGCAATGGCGGGCCGCGTATGGATTCCGGGAGGGGACGGTAAAGCTGGCGGAGAAGAACGAAGCATATTTGGAAGGGGAATTTACTTGCAAGGCCAACACGAAGGACGGCTACGCCATCTCAGACCTGAAGGACGAGAACGCCCGGTTGGTGATCTCCTTCCTCAACCCTATCTTCCACCCGGACAAATCCTTTAGGATAGTAGGAAAATGGGCCAGCCTATTCCTAGGGGCCATGTAGGGGAAGCATCAGGTGGACTGGGCGGTCCTGATGAAGGATGAAGTAGACCGGATGAAGAGGAGCCTGCAGGCCGGGAAGAAGAAGCACACTCCCATATCTACTTACCTAGGGCACCTGTATGCTGAGAAGAACGACCTCACTCCTGAGGAGCAGGATGAGTACGACAAGCTCCTGACCATCTAGACCTATGCCGGAGTGGAAATCAACTTGGAGGAGTCTGAGGAGAAGAAGACTCCGGAGGAGTCTGACGACTCACCTCCTCCCATCCACCGGACCAAGCGAATCCGGACCAGGTCACCGTCCACTGAAATTGAGGCCGGACCCCCGAGCCTGCCCCAACAGGACCAAGCAACCCAGTCCCCCGCGGCAGCACCAACGCCACCAAGCCCTCCATCTGCACGCCAGCAGTACCGAACCACCGCAGAGCCAGGGGTCACCACCGCAATCCTGCCCACCGGACGGCTGCTGGAGGACATCACCGCCCTCAACCGGCACGTCACCTGGCGAGCCACATTGCTGAACGACGAACTCCGGCAGCAGACGGCGGTGATCGCGGCAGTAATGGAAGAGGTGAAGTTGGAAGAACCCGGAGAGCTTATTGGCAGGTTGAAGGATTTGATGGCCGAGGAGGAGAGGAGGCTACTGCTACAGATCAAGCAGATGGAGCTGCAGGAGCAATCGGCCAACTTGGCCAAATCCAACACCAACCTGCACAAGCGGATCATACAGTTGGAGGAGGACCTGCAGGCGGCAAGGAGAGACTCGGAGATTGCCAAGGCTAAGGCCCGAGCTTCCGGCCAGGCGTTAACGGAAGTCAAGGCGGCCCTCAGTCTTCCGGTAGACGCCGTCAATAGGGCCCTACTATACGATCAGGGTCTGAAGGGGGCGGACGTGAAGAATCCGGGAGTCATTGTCCGGTTCCTCATGGATCACAGGAAGAAGATGGAGGTGACCTGGAGGAAGATGCAGGAACTGATTGCCAACATGGAGGTAGGGAAGTCCCGAGCTTGTAGGACTCAGCTTCCGGAGCAGCAGTTTCCGGCACCAGGAGCAGCAGCCGGATCCGGAGCAGGGTGTAGCTCCGCCACTGAAGCAGCAGCAGTGAACCTGATCGACCTCGCAGCCATGCCCTTGACCGGAGCGCCAAAGTGGGGAAGTTTTCTACCTCCCCTAATTCCTCAGGTACCCTCAGCCGTGATCCGGTTGCCGTCCGAGTCTCCGGAGACGGCTCCCAGGTCGCTCTCCTTTGCAGCACCGGATGCCAGTGACCCGGTGACCAGCCCAAGTGTCAAGCCAAGATTCTTACAAGAGACGGCACATCACTCCCCATTGACTGCCGCCTCTGCTGCAGCCAATCCGGAGTCTGCTCCGCCTCCCGGCTCAAGGGAACAAGGGACCGGCACCACACCACCACCCCAGGATCCGGCACGGCCGCAAGAGGAGCTCACACCTAGGACCATTAGGAGTCTTAGGAGGAAGAAGTTGTAGCATTAGTGAGATTAGGAAGTCTAGGTTCAAGGTAGCAATTAACGATGGGGCTCCGGAATGCACCCTGCTACCACTCCGGAAAGTAGGATTTTTTCTGTGTCCGGAATTTTGAAATCCCGGGTATTTCGGATCTGAGATCCGGCAATCCCGGGTAACTTTTTAGGTGTCAGATCTAGCCGTCTTAGTTAGGGTTTTCGTTAGTATTTAGTTTTGGAGAGCCAAAGGGGCTCTCGTCTTGTGCTCTTTCCTGCAGCAAGTGCTTCTTGCTCTTAAGAAATTTTCCTTCTCTCAGTTGTGTGTAGTACGAGTCCGTGTGTAGTACCAGTTACCTTGAGAGTTGAGTTGGTTGGTGCAGGTTGGGTCAAGATCGGTTACGGTTTCTTGTAGCAAGGAGTTAGACAATCCGGGAGTTAGTTGTGGGTCGTTGAGGGAGGCTTGGATTAGTTGAAGTTTTGAGCAGGAGAACACCCGGATAGGTTGGTAGGAGGCTTGAAGGAAGCCCGAGGTCGACCAGAACCCGAAGGAAGCCACAAGGGGAGGAAGGGTCATACCCAGGAGTTGGCCCTTGTTACGGTCACGGCAGTAGCACTACCGGACCCAGTGACAGCGTAATCACACATGCCCCCAGATGAAGATCAAAGCCGGCATTTGAAGATTTACCAGTAGCCAAGTCCGCCCACCCATTGCAGCTCCGGCCTAGTTACCCTCCAACCTTCCGGAACGTCGTTGTAGAAGACAAGCCTCCCCTGTGTGACCGCATCCGGATGACGATTCGGGTGTCGTGAGGGGATGGACCTTCGGTACAACCAAAACAATCTACCAGTTAGTGGATTAGGAACTGATGGTAATCCGGCCACAGTTAAAAACTTCGGGTAGTGGGAAACCCAGCCACTTGAATTCATAGGGTCAGTGGACTTCCGGCCACTCGTTTAAACCATCCGGAGCAGTCTAGGGAGGAAGTGGATCAACCACTGCTCTCGAAATCCGGATCTGGAATCTGCAACTCTGGATCCAGCAGCTTAGAAATAGGGATATCCGACCTGAAGCCGGAAGGAAGGATTAGGAGCTAGTTACAATATTAAATCTTACCATAAAATTCTAGATCTCTGTGGGAACAAACTTGGAGCGGTTACTTGGGATATTCTAAATGAGATTAAGTGACATCCAGAGGAATACCTACTCAACAAACTACGACAGCCTTCCAGAGGGAGGCCGTCGTGGAGGAGCTAGAAGGAACGCCGTCCACACAAGGCACCGGCATCCGCGGCCGTCCAAGGAAGTGGACGGAGAAGCAATGGCGGGCCTTGTATGGATTCCGGGAGGGGACGGTGAAGCTGGCGGAAAATAACGAAGCATATTTAGAAGGGGAACTCACGTACAAGGCCAACCCGAAGGACGGCTACGCCATCTTAGACCTGAAGGACGAGAACGCCCGGTTGGTAATCTCCTTCCTCAACCCTATCTTCCACCCGGACAAACCCCGTAGGATCGTAGGGAAATGGGCCAACCTGTTCTTAGGGGCCATGAAGGGGAAGCATCAGGTGGACTGGGCGGTCCTAATAAAGGACGAATTAGACCGGATGAAGAGGAGCCTGCAGGCCGGGAAGAAGAAGCACATTCCCATATCCACTTACCTAGGGCACCTGTATACTGAGAAGAACGCCCTCAGTCCGGAGGAGCAGGATGAGTACGACAAACTTCTGACCATCCAGACCTTCGCCGGAGTAGAAATCAATCTGGAGGAGTCAGAGGAGAAGGAGACTCCGGAAGAATCTGACGACTCACCCCCTCCCCTCCACCGGACCAAGCGAATCCGGACCAGGTCACCGTCCACTGAAATTGAGGCCAGACCCCCGAGCCCGCACCAATAGGACCAAGGAACCCAGTCCCCAGCGGCAGCACCAACGCCACCAAGCCTTCCATCTGCAGGCCAGCAGTACCGGACCACCGCAAAGCCAGGGGTCACCACAGCAATCCTGCCCACCGGACGACTGCTGGAGGACATCACTGCCCTAAACCGGCACGTCACTTGGTGGACCACACTGCTTAACGACGAACTCCGGCAGCAGACGGCGGTGATAGCGGCAGTGATGGAAGATGTAAAACTGGAAGAACCCGGAGAGCTTATCAGCCGGTTGAAGGAATTGATGGCAGCAGAGGAGAAGAAGCAACTGCTACGGATCAAGCAGATGGAGCTCCAGGAGCAATTGGCCAACTTGGCCAAATCCAACACCAACCTGCACAAACGAATCATACAGTTAGAGGAGGACCTGCAGGCGGCAAGGAGAGACTCGGAGATTGCCAAGGCTAAGGCTCGAGCTTCCGGTCAGGTGCTAACGGAAGTCAAGGCGGCCCTCAGTCTTCCGGTAGACACAGTCAACAGGGCCTTACTGTACGATCAGGGTCTGAAGGGGGCGGACGTGAAGAATCTGGGAGTCATCATCCGGTTCCTCATGGACCACGGAAAGAAGATGGAGGTGACCTGGAGGAAGATGTAGGAATTGATTGCCAACATGGAGGTAGAGAAGTCTCGAGCTTGTGGGACTCAGCTTCCGGAGCAGCAGTTTCCGGCACCAGGAGCAGCGGCCGGATACGGAGCAGGGTGTAGCTCCGCCACTGAAGCAGCAACAGTGAACCTGATCGACCTCGCAGTCATGCCCTTGACCGGAGCGCCAAAGTGGGGAAGTTTTCTACCTCCCCTAATTCCTCAGGTACCCTTAGCCGTGATCCGGTTGCCGTCCGAGTCTCCGGAGACGGCTCCGAGGTCGCTCTCCTTTGCAGCACCGGATGCCAGTGACCCGGTGACCAGCCCAGGTGTCGAGCCAAGACTCTTACAAGAGACGGCACATCACTCCCCAGTGACTCCTGCCTCTGCTGCAGCCAGTCCGGAGTCTGCTCCGTCTTCCGGCTCAAGGGAACAAGGGATCGGCACCACACCACCACCCCAGGATCGGGCACTGCAGCAACAGGGGCTTACACCTAGGACTATTAGGAGTCTTAGGAGGAAGAAGTTGTAGCATTAGTACTGTTAGGAAGTCCGGGTTCAAGGTAGCGATTAACGATGGGGCTCCGGAATGCACCCGGCTACCACTTTGGAAAGTAGGATTTTTCTGTGTCCGGAATTTTGAAATCCCGGGAATTTCGGATCTAAGATCCGGGAATCCCGGGTAACTTTTTAGGTGTCAGATCTAGCAGTCTTAGTTCAGGGATTTCGTTAGTATTTAGTTTTGGAGAGCCAAAGGGGCTCTCGTCTTGTGCTCTTTGCTGCAGCAAGTGCTTCTTGCTCTTAAGAAATTTTCCTTCTCTCAGGTGTGTGTAGTTACGAGTCTGTGTGTAGTTGAGTTAGCTTCAGAGTTAAGTGGGCCGGTGCAGAGTGGGTCAAGATCCGTTACGGTTTCTTGTAGCAAAGAGTTAGATGATCCGGGATTTAGTTGTGGGTGGTTGAGGGAGGCTGGGATTGGTTGAGTCGTGGGCAGGAAAACACCCGGATAGGTTGGCAGGAGGCTTCAGGGAAGCCCGAGGTCGACCAGAATCCGGCGGAAGCCACGAGGGAGGAAGGGTCACAGCCAGGAGCTGGCCCTTGTTACGGTCACGACAGTAGCACTACCGGACCCAGTGACAGTGCATTCACAAAGGCCCCTCCCAGATGAAGATCAAAGCCGGCATTTGAAGACTTACCAATAGCCAAGTCCGCCCACCCATTGCAACTCCGGCCTAGTTACCCTCCGACCTTCCGGAACGTCGTTGTAGAAGACAAGTCTCCCCTGTATGACCGCATCCGGATGGCGATTCGGGTGTCGTGAGGGGACGGACCTCCGGTGCAACCAAAACAATCTACCAGGTTAGTGGATTAGGAACAGGTGGTAATCCGGCCACAGTTAAAGAATTCGGGTAGTGGAAAACCCAACCACTTGAATTCATAGGGTCAGTGGACTTCCGGCCACTCGTTTAAACCATCCGGAGCAGTCTAGGGAGGAAGTGGGTCAACCACTGCTCTCGAAATCCGGATCCGGAACCTGCAACTCTGGATCCGGCAGCTTAGTAATAGTGATATCCGGATCGACGCCGGAAGAAAGGATTACGAGCTAGTTACAATATTGAATCTTACCTTAAAAATTCTAGATCTCTGTGGGAACGAACTTGGAGCGGTTACTTGGGATACACTTAACGAGATTAAGTGACATCCGGAGGAATACCTACTCTACAAACTACGACATCTCTCTTCACAGACGAGCGGATTTCAAAGCTTTTGTATCTGCGAGACGGATGACTCGCCTGCATATGGTGAGAAGGCAAAGTTGGCCTTGTCTCTTGACAAGGCCGACTTCATCCTTGACGGATATCCAATCGACGCTGACAAGTATCCATTGAAGCCGAATCCGGCTCTCAAAGGGCGAGCGTCGTCCTGTGTTCGGAGTGATGACGAGGAGGAGGAGGAAGTGGAGGAGGAGGAAGACTATGATGATGATGAAATTCCACATGCTAATTGGGATGTTGTTGATCATGCCGCCGTCGACTTGGAAACTGACGATGTTGCTGGAATTGGCTGCGATGACCCTACTCTTGGAGGTGCCGGCTTTGTGCCCCTTCGGCCTTGCCGTAATGTCGACGACGAAGCTAGTCCATCAGAGCCTCCCTCTTCCCAGCAGCCGTATGTCTCTCAAGATGTTGAGGAACTCTCGGATTCTGATGAGACAACAGACGATGATGAGAAGCGGGCCGCTTGTGGAGCCTGGACGCCACCCGCAAAGCGTCGTAGATTCACCGAAGTGTCTGCTTCACCGGTTGAGTCAACCTCGCCCCCAACCACTCATCTGGACTCACGTAAACTAGTCCTTGAGCTCCAGAAGAAGTTGGAATCTCAAGCGAGAGAGCATGCAAGGGAGCAGGAGTTGCAGCGGCAGCTTCGAGAGCAGCGCGAGCAGCGACGGTTGGAGGAAGCTTTGATGTTAGAGCTGCAGCACAAGGCCGAGTGAAATGAGTCTCTTGAGCGGCAGAGAATCATGATGCAACAATCAATGCAGGAGACGCTGCAGAAGCAACAAGCGGATTTCTTTGCTAGCTTCGCTGCAAGATTTAGTGGTTTGTTGCCGCCTTCTCACGGCGCAGGAGACGCTCCACCAGCCTGTTTTGCAGTCCCGGCACCATCATTAATCGCTGCGCCGGCTCTCTCCCCCCCCTCCTACCTCCAAGGAGGCGACTAAAGTTCCACTGGCGGAACCGATGGCATCCCCAGTTGGGTTCCCATCTCCAATGCGGACAACTCCTGATCGCTCGCTTGAGGTGGCTAATTGCAGTCTGGCTTCGCCACTCCTTTCTCCGATGCAGGAGTCAACCGTGGTGGAGGAGTTAGTTGACGTCACTATTCCTATCATGAATTCCGCCGTCTCTCCCACAATCCAAGTTGATGCTGATGCTGATCCCTTCACATCGCCAGCAGTCGTTCGACATGGTCCGGAGTACTCTTCAGGTGGACCTCTTACTGAAGAGTAGTGTGCTTGTGGTATTTTTTGTTAGTGTGTTCTCGGTCTCGCTTGTCTACTTTGCATGTAGATTTTTAGGAAGTTTTGACCTCAATTTGTATTACTCTTTTGAAATTAATACAAAGAGTTTTGTTTTTTAATTACATTTGCTTTGTATGTTTCCAAATTCATTCCTTTAGCATCCTCTTATTCCCATATTTCTTGTATACTGAAATTTATCTTCATTCAAAGTGAGTCTTGTGCTCACCAACATTTAGCTCGAGCCGAGCTGATATTGTTATTCTGCTTTTGCATGAAGAATATGCAGTGTCATGCAAAAAACTGCTCATAATACTCTATACGTTCTTTCAATAATCAGCTCAAGCCGAGCTGATTTCCTATCCTATGGTTTTTAGTGCTGTTATATTGTGCTGATTTTGGTTTTTTATGTTGATGTCGTTTCAGATGCATTGAGTCTTGAAGTAGATGCCCGCACAACTTTGAGTGCCCCCTCCGGAGTTCGTTCGTCTCTTTCTCCAAATCGTGTGGAGCGGGCAGGGCCCTCTATTTCGCAGGTATGAGTTTATGGTCACTATATTGTTTCAGAATGCCTGCAAATACACTGCACCGTTTTGTGCTTCTCGTTATTGTGCTCGATAATGTAAGGTGGGTGTCTTAATTAAATCATATCTAGTAATCGGTTCCCCCCTTGTCTTTCTCATCTGGAAATCAGGTGGTCGAGCCATCGGAGGACTCTTATAGCGCGTTTGCCATTGTTCCCCGGCTAGTCCCGAATGTGACCCAGCCTAGATGGTTGAACATTGTGTTCGATTTGAACGGCATCTTGTGCGCTTGTGAGGAATTTCGACTCAAGCCGTCGAATCTGAGATATAAATCTGATGATGCGCCGCATTCCTCAACTATTCTGGCTCAAGTAGGACCAAAGCTCGTCTGGGTTCGTCCGGGATGCAAAGCTTTTCTACGGGGCCTTTCAAAATTCGCTACTATTTCAGTATGGAGTTCAATGAAAGTGACTACCACTAGGTCCATTGCCGCGTTCCTCTTCAAGGCCATTACCCCTCCAAAGGTCATCCGTGGCCAGGAGCACTGTGCGAAGATAGTCACGTCTGTCGAAAACAGGAGGAAATCATTCCTGAAGGTGAAGGGCACAGAGAAGGACGTATTCTTGAAGACATTGGCGCATGGGCTTTTCCCAGTCAACCCTCAGTGCTTCACAAATAATAATACAATAGTGGTCGATGACAGCGCTTACAAGCATGTCCTCAATAATCCCGAGAACGTGCTTTTGTCAGAGACATGGTCTTATAAAGGGGACGGACCAAATGATACTTTCCTTCTAGGCATCCTACTCCCTTGGCTCGAACAGTTGCACAATAGTGCAGATTTGGGTCTTTGATCGTTTCGAATTGCGAATCCTTTGGGTCTTTCTACGTTGTACTCTGACCCGTACAACCTAGAGTATATCGAGCTTACCGCCGCTATAGCAAGGTCAAATAGTCTAGTATAGTTAAGCACTACATAAACATTGTAGGATATCATAAACCTACGTTTTGTAAATATGTTGAATGTAAATCTTCTGTAAATATAAGTGGCATTGGCATATATGTTCAGTATGCACTGTGTATTTTTGTAGTTTTGTCTTGGCTTGCATTTGCTTGGAAGTTTGAATGCATCTCTTTTGTTCAGGTTGTTGTGTGTGCAGCCTCCAACAATTCTATTTTCAAGACAGAGGAATATGGAATGCCCATTCTTTGTAGTGGGCTCGGTTTGTTGTCCTCTCCTACTGCTCAATTTACAATGGACTACTCCACTGCTCGTTTCGATGAAGACGAGGTAAATAGCCCGCCTTCACGTCGGCTTCAAGCTCCTATCTTGTCCCCTTCTCCACTACGGCCACGTCGCATTATAGGATCTCCGCGTTGTGATAATGGGCGCGCAATGAAGGGAAAGAGAGTTTTGTATGATGGTGTAGTTCCCAAAGAAATTGTCTGTGCTGACATGGTATGTTACGCGCTTAGCATTTGATTCTTGTTTTAATTGCTTTCATGTTATCTTCAATGTTGTTTTATTAGACAAATATCCCATATAGCGCAACTTTATTTAAGGTGTACGCCCTACTCTTGTGTGTTGCTTTTAGGATGAGGACCCCAAACCTTTTGCTAGCATGGCACAACCTCCTTTGGTTGTGTACGTTGAGAAGGTGGTCCCTAAGTTAACTCCGTCTCCGAACTTTGTGAGCGTTGGATGCAAACAACATAAATGCTCGTCTGTGGTTCGTTCTTACTTCAGCCTTTTTCTAACCGTTTGTGATTACTTGGATTTGAGCTCATCGAATGTGTGCATGGTCTTCTAGCTCTTTACTATCACAGGCAAAACAAAGGACATTAAATTTGTGGTAAAATTTCATATGAGTTTGGTATATAGTTGCTTATTGCAAAATTTAGCTATGGTCGAGCTAATTTCTATTCTTCTTGTTCCTAGGCAACTTGTCCTCCATTCTCTAGGCCATTGGAGGGGTCTGTTGGGATTGCAACCTCGAAGCCGCTTCACTCCCATAATCCTCGCAAGAGAAATGGTGCAAGAAGGATGACTACTTCTGCTCCTACCCGTCGTCACTCCCTTCTTAAGCCAAAATCTAGCGAGCGGAAGAAGAGATGGGCCGCTTTGCATATCAACCTTTTGCCTGCCGATAATTTTACACGTAGGTACGCAATGTTGAAGGCATGTCTTGATGCTTTAGATGATGCACTTGATGCACCTTAAAAGAATTGTCGAGTAGCAATAGATATCGAATTGGAATACTGTTTTCCCACCTATAAGTTGATATTCTTGCTCAATAATTAGCTCTAGTAGAGCTAAATCTCTACGTGTTAGGAGGGCAAGTGTGCATCTTTGTTCAAAGGTTTTACTCTTACGTATCATCATAATGAAATATTTTTTTGTCTTTACCATCATCTTAGTTTTGCAAATGTGTGTTGTTGGAAAATGTTGCATTCTATAACACGAGCCGCCTTGTATTACGTGGACAATGCTTCACTCTTGAGCTATTAATGGACTCTGAGAACCTTTCAAAGTCATGGAAATCTCCCAATTTAATGAATATGGTGTTAGTTGTTGCACAAAATGATATTTCAACGTACAACAAATTGTATTGCTATAGAAGTAGCTACACTCACCTTCTTTTATGGAGTCCTTCCTTGATAGAACTAATATTATTAAGTTTGAATCAAATTTATTTTGTGATTTGATTGTACTTCAATGAATACAATATGCAAATTGTATGGGTTTTTTCCAATTTGAGTGAAACTCATATTTTCAAGGTGAAAAATATTGAAATATTGCACAAATATACATTTTTTGATATAGTGATGCAAGTTACAATATAGTAGCTTTTGAAACAGTCTCTATGTTTCATTCAAATTTTTCAAAACGTTTCGAAATGTTTCGAAACGTTTTGAAACAATGTTTCAAAACGACACATGCAACTATGGTACCGCCCTCTATAGCTTTCTCCCCAAGAACTATGGTGTCTTCCGTAATTGGAGTGGTCCATGACGAAGGATATTATGGCTATTGACCATGCCGTCTCCATTCAAGTACCGTGCTATGGGCAACAAGTCATCTTCTTTCTCTGCAAGAACCTTGTCATCAATGAAATAATACTTGGTGATTGGAACATCGTGAGCATTATCCTTACGTAGAGGGGAGTTGCTGTTGATGTCATCGCCTAAATGCCCTCTATCTAGATTTGCAAAGGCACCAATGCTTGAATTATCCGAGTATTCGGGGTCATCTGATTCACATAGTTGTAGATCCTCTAAATCCAAGTTCTCCGCGTACCACCTCTTTTCATCCATCAACTTTGCATTCACAGAGAACTTGCAGTTTGTATACACAAAGACCAAGTCATCAGCCCTTTCCGGTAGTAACCGGTTCCGTTTCTTGTCATGGACAAAAGAGTAGCTACTCCAATTGCGTTTGCAAGAAGAAGATGACACTGTCTGCGCTACTATTTTCTTTGCAATTGGTGCAAGGAGTTTTCCACATGCACCTTTGAAATCCCACAAGCATACGGAGAACGTTTTTGGTCCTTAGGATCCAACATGTCGTGGAATGGTACATCCTTCTATCGAAATGCTAGGAACTCGTTCACCACGTCGGGATAAGTCGCCGGAGTACATAGCATTTGTAGAACTCGTTTGCATGCCATGATGGCATTGGGATCATTGGCCAACTCTTTGTCATGGAGTAATTAAGGATTGAGAAGAGCACCGGTGTAATGTAAATTCGTTGTCACCATCCGTTTCCGTGCGTAGAACTCCTTCTTTGCAATATCCGCTAAGTCTCTATCAAGAGAAAATGGTTCTTTATGCAACGCAAGAACATGCTTCTCCAACTCGCAGAGGATGTGCAAAGCCTTGCCTAAACAAGGTTCCTTGGCGTCAAATTCCCAAAGCGCATACACTAGAGGGGCTACCATCTCCCGGAAGTTTATGCACTATTGCCAGAAATGCTCATCTAGAACCACTCTTTTGATGCTCCGAGAGATCATTAGTTTATCTCTAGCCCAGACTGACTTCTTTGAAGCATATGCCTGCCATTTACGATCAACGACAATTTGCTCCAATGATTCTATGATCATCAACAGGTGATCTTTCATTATGAAATTATATGCAAATCTTGTTTTCCTAGACATCAATATACTGAAGTTTCCCTCGTGTTTACGAAATACGGCGAGGGGCATGTGCCGGTTCTTGATAAACTTATCCAAGAACTTGGCCTTGTCCAGAGTTTCTTTTATCCATGTAGCCTTTCTCCAATCCTCCAATAATAAGTTCATGGCATGCATGGCACATCCTTGCATGTTTATGTGTGGATATTTCTTGACGACTAATCGTGAAGCATTGAGCATTACTGAAGCATTCTCAGTACTCACCTGAACAATATTGTGGGGGCCAATTTGTTCAATGAACTTGAATATGATAGATGCCTAGTACGCAGCAGTCTTTATTTTGCCCGTAGTATCTACGGCTCCTAAGAAACGCTCTCCAGCGGGAGACACAAGCATTGCATTACACAAAGGGCGACTAGTCACAGATGTCCATTCATCGAGGGCTAGAGTTCCTCTAAACTTCCGAATACTCTCGGCCAATCTACTATCTAGTTGTGCTTGCAAATCAGCCTTTGCTTGTCCCAACAACCTTGTTTGAATGTCATGGTAAGAAGGTGGGACATATGGTTTTTTGAAAGAGGCAGTCTTTATCACGGCTTCCTTGAACGCTGGGTTTCGTGCTACAGCAAACGGCACATTTGCTTCATGGAAAAACTTGGCCTACAGTTTGTTTAGCTCTCGCCGCTCGACTTCTTGAAAGCCCTCTTCAATCACAGATTGCCTCACCGATTTGGGGAAGGTGCCACCAACACTTCCTTATCTGGTGGAGTCGTGAAAGGTGGAGGTTGGTTCAACCATAGTTGTTGATAAAATCAATGGGGGATCTTGCGAGGACCCTATATAAGAGTCTCCAGCGGTGGACTTGGGCATGCTATGTTCAGCGGGAGAAAGAAATTTCAATGATGGGGTGGGACAATGCTTGGATAAAAGTTCTCCATTATGTTTCGGATAGTGGCCACCACAATTTTTAAATGAAGATTGTATGCGGGCTGTCAACTTGGTGCACATACCAACACCGCTATTGCGCTTGCATGGGACTTCTTCGTACCCGAGATGACTGAGTTGTCTTTCTAGCCTTCTGGCAAAAATGCGCCACATTTGTTGTTCATCGGTGATCCACATGTGTATAGAGGCAAGACGAGCAACAGAGCAAATGTCCCCGACTCCACTCTGTCCCTAGCCCCTATACCATCTACAACATTGGAAGCAACGATGGCCTTTCTACATGGTATTTTCTCAAAGTCGGAGTCGTCATCATCCTCCTCCTTGCTAGAATCTTTACCACATTTCGTGTTTAAAGCACTCTTAGTCGCCTTGCTAGCTATAGGAACAATCGTCCCCTCCATTGCAACACCGTCAAACCCTAAACCCTCTTCAATACATTTGTCATAACACATCGGGTCAGTATTCCTCTGGATTGCTAAATTTTAACGCCAAAACAACCCAAAGTAAACCGCTCCGGATATCGTCTAGGGATTCTGTGAAGTGCTGTGAGGTTCCAGAAGAGGATTTTGTGTGAATCCCCTAGCACCACCCCGGCTCTTCCAGATGTACTCAAAAATCCCAGAGCTCCTGTATCCCAAGCGTAGATTGAGTGAGTTTCGTCTCTGTTTAACTCCTCAGAGATGTTCCGGATTTTTATGCCATGGCCGAAAATCATTGTTTCCGTTCTTTATGGTGGCCGAACACCCACCCTTGCTAACTCCCTACTCACGCTATGCTCTAATATAGAGATTTGGATCCTTCACAACATCCAGAATGGTTTCAGAATGCAGGTCACGCAAGGATCCTTCTATATTACAACGACTTCTCTCCGAAACCTCCTTTCCGAATGTCCGGATGGCCAATCCAGATCTGGATCCGGATTCTTCTGGAATACATCTTGTACTCCTGAGAGTGGAATCTTCCTATCCCTCCGAAGGCTAAGATTGGTGCACAAACTAGTCTCTACCTTTGGAAGTTGAACTTCAAATTTCTATCACTCTTCCATGTCTATCAAGTGATAATACACATTTCGCAATGGGAGGAAGCAGAAAAGCCTTGTGGAACTCACTGAATGGGCATTCGAAAACTAATGCCCGAGAAACTTCTTCTTACCCCGGCAACTAGTAGACATATGAAGTTTCTCGACCTCCCCACCGTCCTTTACTCCCCATACCACTAAGATATTCTACCCATTCGACCAACCCGGTGGGATCAAGCAATATAACTGCAAGAAGGATTAGGGAGATTTAGCACTCATAAGAACGGGTTCTACTCTTAACCTCCCTTCCCCAACAACTCCTCACTCACTCGAACATTGCCAATGTAGATAATGAGCAAGGTCTAATAAGTTTAATCTGGAGGAGAGAGAGAAAGAGGGACTAAACGCCTTCAACATAGAAGGCCAACCTTAAATACTAAAGATCTTAACCTACTCCACTGCCAAGAAGTCCTAAACCTAGGTGGCCGGAATCTAAGGCAAGTGGCCACGACTAAATCCGAGTCAGATTCAGATCTAGATCTAGATCCAGATTCTCCTACTTAGATCTTGACCTAAATATTGATCCAAATTTGAATCGAAATTCGGATCCAGGATCCTTGTGAGATCTAGATTCAAATCCAAAAACATAGTTCCGGATTTCCGAATTTCCTTGATTTCCGGATTTGCTAGATTTCCGGATTTGGGCACCTCTTTGATCCGGGGATTCTAATCCGGAAAACTTTTCTAACATGGTCTAGGTAGAAAGGAAGTGGTTGGGTGCAATTTTGAGCCCCATCGTTAATCGCTCACTTTCTGGACCTCCCTAGATAGAACTACTTCTAAGTCTAGCCAAATCCCTAAGGACACTAAGCAAAATCCTAACTAACTATCGCTTTTGGAAACTTAATCTTAGCGTTCTTGTCCGATCGATGGAAGACTTAGCCCTTGCCGTGGTTGGTGAATACCTGAGGAGAAGGAGTTGTTGTTGATCCGGAAGTTGGATTCCAGGTAATCTTCAACATCAAATCTCTTAGATTTTCACTTAGACTCTCTAATAGCTCGGCGGCGTACTTACCTAGTGGTCTGGGCTTCAGTCCTTTCGGAGTCTTGAATGTGACCCTAGTCACTCTGGCTCCTCTTCCTCTGTCCATTTCGTAGCCTCCTCTCAATATGGAGTGCCTCCATGAACCCCTGAGAGATCGGAGTTGTTGAGGGCAATCACCTTCCTCTTTGTAGCGTGTCCCTTTGATGATCCGGATTCTCGATTCCAAGTGATCAATTTCGGATCTGGTTCTCCGATTCTTCAAAATAGAGGCCTCTAGGCTTAGATGTCATTTCCGTAGGAAATCTCTGAGCGAAAGTGGCATCTCTAGGAGGACCTATTTACCAATTTTAAGGGATAATGTTCCAGGTCAAGTTACTATTTCTTAAAATCTACCTACTGCCCTAGCATGTCACCTAGAAGTAATTAATTTTATTTTTTCCATTTTCTAGGATGTTTTCTGGGTATTATCTTTACAATGTGGGTGTACGTACTCCGACAATATTATTCAAAACCTGGTGGCACTTGTATAAGAAACACTGATAACTTGCAAAATTCGTGAAATACAATCTTAAATCGTAATTGCTGGAAACCATAGGTTTGAAACACTAGCCAAACGCACTATCCATGAAACACAACCTTTAGTAGGCATAGCCCTAATTGTAGCAGTTGGAACATTGCGTAGTTCCAAGGCAGTGGCGGCTTGAATGCCTTGAATCCTAATATCTATGTACAACACTACGGTCTATATATAACACAGGGGAGGTATGGTGAATGGAGCCATGGGGTATGTGCATGGCATTGGAGATGGGGGACAGGTGACTTGGATGAGATGGATAGTGTCCGTTATGATTGGGATATCAACCGGGACGGGGATCTGTGTATCGGAACCCAGGAGATTGGAACAGTGCCACCGTGCCCAAATTACCCCGCCCGGATGAAACCGCACCCGGTAGGGCTCAGGTCCTGTGGGCTGCAATGCATGCGTGGCATAGGCCCCACCATCGTTATATAACAAATAAAGTTCTCCCTACCTGTAGTAGGGGGGTGGTCTTGATTTAGGTCCCGACGAGCCCCCGTAAAGAGGCCTAGCTTGTGAACCCCGTTGTTTATATCCCCCTCTTCTCTTAATGACACATTCTAAACTGGGCGCAAATAAATGCTCCATGTACACTTTTTGGGCAGAAGCCAAAAATTCCTTGATTTTCTGTTTTGGGTTCCCCAGGTCTATTTTTGGAAATTTAAAATTCAAATTTGGGGCCTGCGGCCTCAAATTAGTCAGTAGGGTTGACCGTGCTATTTTTAGAGCCTCCCATGAGCTCAAAATGGGAGGTTGTTTTTTTACCTGGCCCCACATTTCGGGCTGTGGCAACAATAAAAAACCCAAAAAAGGAAAAACCCATGACCCCTCCTGCCCAAAAAGTGAACAGTGATTGCATTTATTGCGCCCAGTTTAGAATGTGTAATTAACCCCTAAAGGACCAAATCTCCTTCGGGGAGATTTGTCAAATTTTGGGCAGGTTCTTAAAATTCGAAAAAAATTCAAATTTTTTTGAAATTTTTATTCTACATTTCCCCTGATAAGAGCTTCGTATAGGTATTTTTTATTTATTTTTTGGATCCACAGTTTAAATGTTAGTACCACTTATAGTTTTTGAGGGAAATTGTCAAGGAACTTTAGGGGTTAAGAGAAGAGGAGGATATAAACAACGGGCTTGTGAACCCCCGTGGATGATCATTCACGGAGGCAGCGGGCAGGCCCTCTGTCGTTTGCGCTGGGCGCCGAGTCTCCCTCGACGAGCCAGCCAGCTGCTCCGCCGCCCAGCACCCCACCAGCGTATTTTTTTTCTGGCTTCGCCGTCCACCAACTCAACTCCGTCTCGTCTCTCTTTGTCCGTCGTGCTTGAGTGTGTGGGTCGTCCTTCTCCCTTGTCTAGTCTTCTCTTCTTTCGTCTTGCGCGGAGGTTGTTGTGGTGATTGTGATTAGGTTTACCGCATCAAACGCGGTGCAGGTGCTCTGTACGGAGTATCTGAGGGCGGAGGAACAGGCAGCGGTCAGCCATGGCTTCCGGTGATGGCAAATCGTCGGCGTCGGAGGACTACGAGGTGCCGCTCTCGGGGAACAAGCGCGAGTTGGATAAGACGGCCGAGGAAAAATGGGAACGGCGGAAAGCGGGCGATCCCGCGGCGCCTGCGCCTTCGTCCATGAGGCCCTCTGCGAAGTTGAAGCGGTCGCGGATGGAGTACGCCGCGATGGATCGGAGCGATCCGGTTCGTACCAAGGATTTGGATCTGGGTGCAGCATTGGCTGGTGAGTGTAAAATTTATGGAGGAACTCTTCTGGAGTGTTCGGCACCCCGTTTCATGATTTCTGAGATTACCGGTGGTGCTCCCATGTTGTTTCTCATTTGTGCGAGCTCTGTGTGGTCTGAAAGCTTACGTTCTGCTTTGTTGTAGACGATTATCCTCATTGTTTCCACAATCAGCTTCCAGAGGAAACTCTTCCTATGCGACATCAGCAGGTTCATCGGGGTGCACAGTTTTGTAATCCGGGAGGTCTTAATCACCTAGAGGAGATCGACGTGCCAAGCTTGAAGGTTCGCCCCTGTCCTACTTTCGTTACCTGGCCGCTGCCATAACGATTGCAGGATGTGCCTGCAGCTATTGCCAGGAGCACTTTTGTTGATCAAGTCTGTCTATTTTTCTTTTCTGGTTTATTGTTGGGTTCTCAGGAGGCTACTGCTGGAGGAGCCGGTGATGTCGGTTCTCTTGGTGTGCAAGTGTTAGACGCGACGGTTGAGTCCTTAATAGACTCTGGAAAACTTTTGCGAGTTTCGAATCAGGTTACTATCTTAATGGACTCCGCAGAATCGTGAATTTATTTATTTATTTATTTTTAAGCTTTACCACTGTTAGTAGGTTTTATTGCATAGGTTTTACTACATGCCATATTTGACGGACGAGATGTATGCTATTCACTGCTGATGGATATCCTATATTTACTCAGCTGCAATGCCCTGTATCCTTACTTCATTACTGCTGCCACGGGGTATTCAAATTATGTATTGACGTGGACAATGGTTTGTATTGTAGGTTCCATCAACAAGGACTTTCTCCATCGAAGTTTACGCACACAAATCGACCATTAAGATCTCGTGGGGGCAGGAATCTGTATAAATTTGGGTTGAATCCCATTTATAGTCATTATCTTATTATATGTAGGCCGTTGAATTCGAAGCACTTCTCTACTGTTTTTGAAAGTTTTTTTTTTTTGTGTGAGTAGATGCATATGAGCTCTGAATCCCTTCTAATTGAGGTCTAATTTCGATTTCCTTTCTCATGTCGATCACTGAATCTGCCGAAGTCATTAGGTTTGCTTGCTTCTGCCGTTCAGGTAAGAAGGGCCATGGGTACACATGTACTCGATCAGTGCAAATAAATCACTTGCACTCAAAAAGGAAATTCGAATAGTCCTGTGTCGTTTTTCGTGAAATGGGATTTTCAAGAGCAAATTCGCGTGCAAATGCATGTGGCACAGTTGTTGCGCCATAGCCACGGAGTGCAGCAGAAACGGCTGCTCTTCTCACAGTAGTACCTGTGCCAACACTCTCCTTTCCAAGAGATCTCATTCGATCGTTTGCACGAATGATATATGCAATGCAGGTATATGTTGACATTGTACAAACCTCTGACACCCATTCTTATTTTGTCAGTGGTTGGTTAAAGAAGTTATGCGAGTTCTGGCGTGACAGTCTTGCTGGAATGATTATGTGAGTCGAGCTTTGTCCATTCATATCCAAGAGGTAATAAGTAACCTTACAGATAACTTTTGGCCCCCAAACCTTCAAAGGGCACAGGTATGCAACACTAAGTTTGTGGACTTATCCATCTACACTTACTACAATTTGCTTTGCAAAAAAAGGTTTGGAAATTAAGTTTGAAAATTCTCATTGCGTCCAGAGGATACGGGTGCCACTGGTTCAGGCACAATCAGTACTAAGCAATTCAGAAACAATGTCGACCACCTTTTTGCGCTGCATCTCCTTTGAATGATTCCTGCTTGCGGCCAATGATCGTCGTACCCGCACCTCTGCAAGCGCAAGTGCAATTTGCGACGTGAGCGTTCATTCATCACTCACATCCAGGTCACTGCTCACCACATCCAGGTCGTGACACACTCAGACTCACTTTTCCGTAGGTCGGGCGATCAAAAGAGGGACCCAGTGTGTACTTCATCTCCCACCGGTTCCCACCAGTTGTCGCCTCTCTAGCCGCCTCCCACTATCCCAACAGCCCACGCTGAGAATTTGCAACCACGTGTTGCGTCTCAGCTCATTCTCGACCCTCTGCTCCAGAAAGTTCTGAAACATTATGAACAACTCCCTGTCGACTGCAGTTAATGGTGAGGTCGGTTGGGAGAATAGCTTCAGCAGAGGCCAGGAAAGCCTTGCATGCTTCAAGGCGGTGGTGTCCAATTCCAGAAGAGTATTCAACACACCCTTTAGATCTTGCGCCAGCTTAACGTGCGTAGTCTTTGAGAGTTCAGTAGAGCCACCCTCATCTGGGACTTGCGAGCCAGCGAGGGTGGTCAAGTCTCCAGGAGTTCTCAAAACCCAGCTCGTGGCAACAGAGCTCCATCATGGTGTTGATCATGGTGGTGGTGTTGGTGGTGAAATTGGACTCCAGCAATGGTTTCAGGGCAGTTATGTAATCTTCCGCCAGAGAAATCTTGCGGAGGCAGAGCTTGGAGATCGAGAGAGAAATGTTAGCTGGACGACGACCATGCGCGTCTGCAACGACGACTCGCACAAGCACTCGGAGGTCTGCCAAAGTACAAAGCCTGCACACATACGACGTACCCCCAATTCCTCCACCAGTGGGAGGCATGGCAGAGCGCGCGACGATGATTCTCGGTTACATCCACATGGCAATTCGTCTCTGAAGAACGGATACCCACCCCCCTCCAGCCTCGCGAGCCATGAGTGATTCGTGACCAAGCTTACCATGCGTCCTAGGAAAGCGCACGCAGTCTGTTCCAGAGGGTGGATCTGACAGCCCCGCAGGACAATACTTTTGCTTAAACCCTGCTGCTCTTTTGCTTGGACCCTGCTGCTGCAACTCCTACAACATTCATCTGACGGATGATTACTATTAAAGATGTGTAATCTGATGAGTGTTATCTGTTGGTATTCATTACAGGCCCCTCAGGTTGTGAAGTACGGAAGAATCGGGTTCTCCGACAAAATCTCTTGCAGCTTGGAACAGAATTTTTGCAAACGGTTCTGTCCCGCTTGTTCCCCAACTATAATTTGAGGTTTAGGGTAAGTGGATGAAGTGGTTAAATAAGATATTCGCAGGTGATATTTGCCTGTTCCTGGTATTATTGAATGAGTTTTTCAAAGTTCGGTGTCATTTGGGAAAATGAGAAGCTCCGTATCAGATTTTTGTTTTGTGCACTAAGGACTGTTTACGAGTCACCATACGCTGAAGTTGGAGCGGATCTCTGACTGGATAGCGAGTGTTGGAAGTGGTTATTTGGGTCTTGAGGCAGTGACGATTACCCTATCCTTGGAAGTGAGGTAGGTTTTGATGGTGGATTTGTGGGTGCCTGTTCCTTTAGTCTCGCTACACCTGGAAGTTCACCCACTTGCCGTTGTTGAGGTCACGTTTGCTGAGGCTTTGATTGCGGGTTTTGGCTAGCTTGGAGCAATATTCTCAGAATTGGTATCTCGTTATTTTATTTTTTTAATACAAATTGAAGAAATCAATTGCAAGAAGGAAAAGGAGAACTGCCGGCTTGCAGAGACCAGATTGGTATCTCGTTATGAGTGATGATTTCACAGGAACAACAATTGTAATGCATTGGCGATGCAAACGGCAAGGAAAATTTGCTTCCCGACATATTTTCGTATGTCAAGAGGTCTATTTTTCCAGTCTTCACAGTTTGACGATGTTGTGGGTTTTGTCGATCTGCCAAGTTTGCCTTCTCATATACGACTGCAGATATGGAATTGCACAGAAGTTGTCGATGGGAAGCAATCAGACACGCGGACCAGTGAATACTGACATGATTTCATCTACCTCCGAACCTTGACACCTGCCCTGACACTAGAGCAGCTCGTCATACATGGAGAAACCCGCCACAGATGTGAGCAAAGACGGTGGAAGTGGGGGGACCACCACTTGAAGTGCTGGGAACAAAGGGAATGGTGAACAGAACAAAGTCCGGGTCCAACCAAAGTTCGGGTCCAACCAGAACTCCACAAGAAGAGAAGAGCCCACATCAGGGGCGTGTTGGAGCCCAGCAAGTACCCATGCTGGGGCCCGTGTTGGAGCCCAGCGGGAGCCCCAACTGGAGCTCGCGCTCGCGCCAGAGCCCTAGCAGGAGCCCCAGCGGGGTCAAAATCAATTTTAAGTTTTGTTTTATTATTTTGTATATATAATTTAAAATTTTGAATTATTTTTGTATTGAATTTGTAAGTCATTTTTACTATACAATTTTTACACTGAATTTGGCTCTATTTCATTAAAAATTTTGCTTTATAGTGAAAGACTTAAATAACTTTCAAATGTAGTTTTTGAAAATCAATAATAAATGAGATTGAAATTGCAACTGTGAGCTTGAATTTAAATTGAAGTGATACAAATTACTTGAATATTTTCAAAATGAAAACAAAAAGCACACACTTTTTCAAGTGTCAATTCACTTGATAAAAAAATTTCTTCATTGAATTTTTTGTTATTGTTTTTAATTTTAGGAATTATCAATTAGCTCACAATTAGACTTTAAAACTTAACAGCTTCAAAATTTCAAAAGTACGTATTTATTACATTTTGGCAATACTCCTATGGTCATGCTCCCATGTAACCATTAGTTTTGATAAGAACAATTTCTTTTCATTTCTCAATGAGATTATTAATATGATACCATATTCAAAACTTTGTTTTCAGGGACTTAATCACTTTTCATAAATTTTCACTCTATTTTCTCTTATTAATCAAAAATTCACTACCTCAATAATCAATCATTTATGGAATTCAATAAGTTAATAATTCATGACTGAATTGAATGAATATATATATATATATATATATATATATATATATATATATATAATTTTATTTTTTAATTTTTAATTTTTTAATTTTTACTTTTGATTTCAACTATAATACATGACTATAAAAATAAATAGAATGAGAATTTGTTTCATATGTTAAGAGATTCACAAAAAAAATGCAATTACTTTGATTCTCTTTTAGCTCCTTTAAATCACCTTTGAAATTTTGAATAGGAATATTATGGGTTGCATTCAATTAATTGAGACATGTGCTCTTGCAACGACAACTTATGATAAATTTCCTAAACAAATGAAATTTGCCTTTAATAAAATTAATTGGAAGTATAACCATCGAGGCATAAGCATGAGCATAAAATCATATAAAATGATTTAATCATGTTGAAATTTATATAAGAGCTTATAAACTTATGGTTATAATGCATCTTAATGGATATATCCTGCTTTAATAATATTAATAAACATTAAAATCGTTAATGATTGATCAGCGCCCTTGAATTTTATTTCAAGCTTTCAGATAAATAATTAAATGCAATATTTAATAACACTTGAGTAGGTACTAAAAAATAAAGTAGTAATTAAATCCATTTAAGTTATAGAATGACTCTATTCAAATTAGTAATTAGATGCATGTTATTTATATATAGTAAAAATTTCAAAAAGGATAAGCATTAATATTTAGTTTGTGTCATAAATAGGTACTGTTGAAATTTTGAAGCTGTTAAGTTTTAAAGTCTAATTGTGAGCTAATTGATAATTCCTAAAATTAAAAACAATAACAAAAAATTCAATGAAGAAAATTTTTTATCAAGTGAATTGACACTTGAAAAAGTGTGTGCTTTTTGTTTCCATTTTGAAAATATTCAAGTAATTTGTATCACTTCAATTTAAATTCAAGCTCACAGTTGCAATTTCAATCTCATTTATTATTGATTTTCAAAAACTACATTTGAAAGTTATTTAAGTCTTTCATCATAAAGCAAAATTTTTAATGAAATAGAGCCAAATTCAGTGTAAAAATTGTATAGTAAAAATGACTTACAAATTCAATACAAAAACAATTCAAAATTTTAAATTATATATACAAAATAATAAAACAAAACTTAAAATTGATTTTAACCCCGCTGGGGCTCCTCTAGGGGCTCTGGCGCGAGATCAGTTGGGGCTCCCACTGGGCTCCAACACGGGCCCCAGCTGGGCGCTTGCGTGCTCCAACACATGCCTGATGTGGGCTCTTGCCCTTCTTGTGAGTTCTGGTTGGACCCGGACTTTGGTTGGCCCGGACTTTGTTCTGTTCACCATTCCCTTTGTTCCCAGCACTTCAAGTGGTGGTCCCCCCACTTCCACCATCTTTGCTCACATCTGTGGCTGGTTTCTCCATGTATGGCAAGCTTCACCGTATGTTCTAATGACTAGGGACCTCCGAATGTTAAATCACAATAGCTGCCCTGGAATCCTGCAATCCCGCAAATAAGGGAAGCGATATCAAAAGTGAATTATCTTCCAACGAATCAGTCGAACCCTATCCCCACCCGTTTGGCTTTCCTGCTTGTTTGGCCATGACTTCACCTGATTACTTGAGGACGCTGCTCTACGGATGGCGCTACGAGTTTCTTCTGAGCTTTCTCTTGCTCTTGTTGCAGGTGGGGTTGCAGGGGGTTAGGCGTTAAGGTAAGGAGGGATATAGAGGATTCCGAGGCGATCGTGGAGAGACTTGAGGAGTTCCTGTGGGCTGAGGTGCCAGACGCGATCACCTCGCTGTCGGCCCACATTGATGATCTATTGCACGGTCGTGCCCACATGGGAGACACATAATATTCATCTCAGGGTCAGTTTGACGAGGGCATCGATCTGGGAGCAGCTTAATTATCTTCTGTAGGGACAATCATCAACACGTGCTGAACACTGGACAGATTTCACCTTCCTCGACGCGACCACGGTGCGCGTTGCTCATCTTCGAGAATCTGCGCGAGTGAGGTTGCACAGTGTCGCAGATCATTGTGCGATTCTCCTTCTGTGACAACAATCCGTCCTGTTTCGATGGGTCCTGGGCGGGGCGGAATGCGTCGTGGATAGCGCCTTTGTGCGGACGGTGCTGGCGTCTGTGGGTGCGTGCCTGCATCGCGAAGCTGGGCGTCACGTTCAGTGCAAATGGCGACTGGATGTATCGTAGGGAGGGCAATCCAAAGTTTTGGGATAATCATTTTCTGGGGCCGAGTTCCCGAGGCTGGGTAGCTGGCGAAACTATTCCTTTGCGAAGTTCACCCTCACAGCGCTTGAGCAGCAACCTCCTGGCAAACGCCAGGTTAACCAGAGCTTACGGCTTCTCTCGCGGCTCTGCTCTCGATTTTTAGACACTGACGGCGTCTCGGTTTCTGTGAAGGCAGTTGGAACCATGATTCGTGAAAGTTTTCCACTTGTGAATTTTATTGCCCCTTTCCCGGGTCTGGAGGGCTACGCTCGAGGGTGGAAGGCCTTCTGGAACAGGCTCAGATCAGTGAGAAGAGAGAAAGTGAATGGAAAGCTAGAGGAGTGCAGTCACAGCGGACACGACTGCCTGGGAAAATTACGAAACCGACGAAGAGTCAGGGTTACGGGAAAGGCGTCAGTAATGGAGATGTGTATGAAGGCGACTCGTTTTATCGAGATAAATTCTCCGGGAGTGAAGGTTATGGCATCTACTCTGGTCACGGTCAAATGTGTATAGCAACGGTTGCGAATTGCAGACGTGTGGTGATGGCAGTTGTTATGTGGGTGAATTCAAGTAGGGGGTGAAGCATGGCTTTGCTTACTATTATACCACTTCAGCGCAATTTGTTGGATTTTTGTACAGATCATGTGAGTCCAATTTTGTTTCTTGTAGTAGTATAATCATCTGTTTGTAACCATTTGTGCATTTGTTTATTGAAAATTGTGTTACAAGTTGTGCCGTTTTTAAAATTAGTATGGGTCGTGCAATTTCGTAGCTTGATATGCAACTGAATTAGTGGGGGAAGGGAGACGAAAACAGGAACTAGGCATCCGTACTTTCCGCAACGGTGACACTCACGCTAGTCATTGGCATCTGGGTACCCTGGAAAGCAGAAGCACGCAGGTTCCTAATGCATCCATGCCGGTGGCCGTCAACCACTTATAAGTCTCGAATGCTGTACAGGTAATGCTCTGCATTTCATCTATTGTTTGAGCTCATGTATCTGTTGAAGTACTATGTAACACGAGTGAACTGATCGTTTACTTGTATCGAATTTTCAGTCCGGAAATCTGAGCAAGTTGGAGTGGCTTATGGGTTATAAAACAATTTGATAATTCGTGTTTGCGCACAAATATTTGATCATTTTCGTATTTCTTTTAGTCCTTTTCAATGGGATGGACCAAATGGTTCATCCGTGAGCGAAACAAATTTTTTTTACAGACATTGTGTATTATTTGAGATTCACACTATTTCCTGTGTTGATATTGTTGTCTTTGAAGGAAGCAAGGAGGGCAGCGCAAAAAGGGACTGATGTGGAAAGATGGAGGACGGTGAAAAAAGCGGTTGCACTTGTGCATGTGTTGCTGCGGTGAAAGCTTCCAATTTGGCTCCTATTTTGGGTGCCGGACTTCGCTCTCGTTTGTCGTTCCTTGGCTGCGCTCTCCCCTTGTCCCTTGAGCTTCTGGGTTGGAGGTTGCAGTTTGTGGAAATAGGGACAGGAAAGGCTCCCGGATTCAGCTAATGCAGGTGTTAAGTCAGACAAAAGTGGAACTCGTGCAGAGGAGGCTGATAAATCTGCTGGCCTTGGCGGGCGCATCATTCTCTCTTTTTCCCCCGGAACCTCCTTTCTGGTTAGAGCCCGTACGTTTATATAGCCTTTGTCATTGAGTTCTTCTGCTTAAGCTTTCCGTTTTCACCAACTGTGAATTCTGAAAATGCGCTCATGAGACATCATCGAATGGGTGAGGAAAAGAGTTGAAATCATGGATAGGTGTAGATTAGTCCCTTTGTGTTCGCCTTTAGTTTTTTCGCAAATGTGTTCGAAGGTTTGGTTGCTTCATCGTATATGTTCAGTTTCAATGATATGAAATTGTGATTGTGCTCGGAACTATTAACGAGGGAGTAACTCGGTTTTGTAAATAGACATTTTATGAATTTCTCTGCTAGACGTTGTGTTTCAGCATCTTGCTAATGTGGATTGTCATGCGTTCTGCAGGTAGGGAAATACCAGGTCTTCCAGGATTTCTTCAAGTGTACAAGCGAAACGTGCAGGCACGACGGCATCTGCTGCTTCAGCAGGAGCCAGCAACGAACGAGGAGAGTGTCTTGGAGTTTACTAGGAATGACAACCGCCGCTTGCTTCATGCTGTGTATCGTATTCGTAATCTCGACAAAGCGATCAATTATATTACATGTTTTGCTCCTTTTCTTTGTTATACCTAAATGAGCGTCTGCAAATGACTCTGTTCTTCTGCCCACTGTAGCATGTTGTTATTTCTAGCATTGCAATCACTCAATGAGGTGGTGTCCTTTGCTTAGTTTGTGTGCTTGTGCAGGTTCTACACAGAATATTTGGGAACGAAACTTTTGAGGAGATGGAATATTCTGGAAGAGAAGTATACGATTGCATTTATGGGGCACGGTCCTGAAGAAAGCAACTTTGTGGTGAAATTGACATACAGTGAGTGTCTTTTTACTCTGATGCATGATGTCGCTTACCGTAGTTTCTATTAGCTTTTATTTTAGGCTATTAACTTAGAAAGCCAAATTTGAAAATATAAGCTAATACAAACTTGCGGGATTAAGAATGTTAAATAATGAGCCCTTGCACCCCACGTACAGATTATGGAGTGGACAAGTATGACATCGGCACAGGTTTTGGGCACTTCGGTATTGCCGTTGAGGATGTACGATTTCACCTTCTGGATCTCAAATGCTTTAAAAAAAAATTTGATTAACATTTTGTTTGTTGTATAGTCGATGCTAGCATGAAATAGGAGTTTATTAGAGCTAGTTTGTTTATTGAAGATCCTTCGTGATTAGTTTTGCATGGAGAGCTTGTTCATTTTCTGCTTTCTTTGATACGTTGTTCTTAATCTAAATTGACTGTGACTGTTGTAAACCATTTTGCAGGTCCGGGAGGTGGTTGA
The DNA here is from genome assembly GCA_963971425.1 of Bryoerythrophyllum caledonicum. Taxonomy (NCBI): domain Eukaryota; kingdom Viridiplantae; phylum Streptophyta; class Bryopsida; order Pottiales; family Pottiaceae; genus Bryoerythrophyllum; species Bryoerythrophyllum caledonicum. The sequence continues at coordinate 1,877,864 of OZ020516.1, read as the reverse complement.
TCTTGTCAAGACAAAGGGTGGAAAGGTCCCTGGAGAGCCCGGTTCTGTGAAAGGCGGGAAATGTCATTGCATTTATTGAGGACCCTGATGGTTACAAGTTTGAACTTATTCAGAGGCCCTCAACACTGAGCCTTTTTGCCAGGTCATTCTCCGTGTTGGAAATCTTGATCGCGCAGTTCAGTTCTATTAGAAGGTATTCATTTTACCTGTAGTGCTACTTTTCCGGTTCACAAATCCGGATACCTAGATCTACACTTTTTGGATATCAATACGATATGGAGACTTGTTACGACTTTTGTTTTGCTTGTCACTCTTACTCCAAATACTGGTTTTGTCTATTTGTCTAGGCCTTTGGGAAAGAAAGAATCGCGCAGACGGGACAGCCCTGAACAAAAGGTAAGAAGTAGTAACAGCATTTTCTGGTTCTTTCAAGCCTGCATTCCTCCTGCCATGTATTTGTCATCTCGTATGCCGTCAAATCTTTCTGATCCTTCTTCCTTGGTACAGTACACCCTTGCAATGATGGGTTACGGCGATGATGAAATGAAAACGACCGTCTTGGAATTGACATACAACTATGGTGTAACGGACTACACCAAGGGCAATGGTTAGGGTCATGTACTATATTTTTATAATTTGAAGGCTTCTACTTCGAGATAGAAATTTGCACTGTATGCTCTTTGTTCTATACTCTTCTGAAATGCTCGATACTTGTGAGTTCAGATTGCTTTAGGTACAAATGATGTATATAGGACTGCAGAGACTGAAGACCTTCGGAGGCAAAATAGTTTGTGAGCCTGGTCCCCTTCCCGTACTCAACATGAAAATCACAGCAGTACTAGATCCTGATGGCTGGAAATCAGTACGTGGCTGCCTACCTTCTGTGCTTGCTCAACCGCGCAGAAAGTCACTATGTTGAATAGTTTTTACGGATAATCTCTTGTCTCATATATTTCTTCTGCTTGCTGGTTGTGAGCTTCAGATTTCGTCTGACCTGTGTGTTGCTCTGCCAGGTTTTTGTTGATAACGCTGACTTTGTCAAGGAGCTGGAATAGACAGTCGATATCAAGCAGCAAGGTTTTTCCACAGACCAGCCAAAACGTGTAAATGATTAGACACCTTTGTAAGTTCTGTGAGATTCTGTACATCATGTTATAGTAACTCGCTGGCAAGTTATGGCTATCACTGGAACGCTTAGAAGGGTGAGCACCAGGCTTGCTTGGTCTCAGGGAAGGTTTAGGAATGTGCATTTTGTCTGTAGCTTATGTATTTTCACGCGATGACTCTCTTATGCTCCAAAGTCGTCTCCCATCATTCTTTTGCGAGATACCCTAGCAATATGGACATCATAGTGTCGGAAATTGTGGTTGGAACGTGACGCCTTGTTCCACATGGATTTTGCTCCAACATGCTGGATTGTCTTTATACTGACCACCTGGTTGTAAATGAAGCGTCCGTATTTGCAGGGAACTTATGTTGTTACCTAGAGAATGTCTAAGCTTCATCATCAGATTTTGGGACCGAGGAGCCTGACAGCACACAAACGCTGTATTTAAGTTATACACTCCATCAGCTTCGTTTCAAACATCCAGCCTTATTTCGAGTTCGGTGTGTATGTTTTTGTGGAAGTGATCTTAGTTGTAATTACCAATGAGACTGGACAAATTGGAAGTCTTGGTGAAACTGAATTTGCTCTCCACTTCAAATTCAGATTTGAGTAAATAACTGAATAAATCCACCAAGTTAGTACTATACAGTTACCTACCAAAAGTATCGAAACATCATAACTTCAAAGTACACAGAGGATGTTTCGATACTTTTGGTAGGTAACACTCAACTCATTAGGTTCATACACTGAGCGCACAATTTGTCGGAGCAATAACAGTGGCAGCCTCCGAGCTTTGTTGTTGCAAACAGCTAACATTGAAAGGCATTCATCCGAGTCATTTTTGATCCCCTACATTTTTGATCCGGATCCCCTACATTCACCCCCTGCAAAAGCAAAGCAAAGCAAGCAGAGCATAAGAGCAAAAGTCAGATGCACCCTTAAACAAGTAACATACTCCAGTGTACATGTGTAAGGAGGATAACCGAACGTGTGATAGGTCCCACAATTTCAACAGGAACAGGGAGCAAAATAAATCGTGACAAATATGCTCCCTCCCCAGCCCAGGCTGACAACCACCAGGCTTACAACCACTTCTTGGAAATTGCTCATTGCAAATAAATTGGTTCAGTCTTTCTTTCCAAGTTTAGTAATTATATCCTCAAATATCAGAAATAGAACGAACATAACCTGCAGGATAAGTGTGGCAGCGCGCTTGTTTACAACTTCGTTATATTCGCTGCATGACTACACCTGAAATTATTCCACCATAAAATCAGTATGTCTATTCCCAATTCTAGATTCACAGCGTACGTGTTACAAATGGTTGATGCCACTGTTGCGTAGAAAAAATGTAGGACGAGAAGAATAACATGGATACAGGCTGGGCATCCAGTATTTGTGTTGCACCCGCAAGCTACCAGAAGCTCCAAAGCACTTTGCAGTAGCTCAGCAATCATTGGACGTGCCTATACACCAAAATCCAGGAAATCATGTGGATCACTAGCACTTCAGAGCAGCAGAAAAGATGATGTAGAGCTTTTCAAAGTGTCAAGTATTCACCTGAGCAGCAATGCCAATGCCTCCAGGATGGTTGTCGAACAAAAGAAGCCTTTCAGGGTATTAGCGTGTGTCATGGGGATTAGCACAATCACAGCCCAAGTCTTGTGGATTGCACATGATGCATCTGACAAATAATGGGGAGCAGTCAAGCTCAGAAGACTCCACAACAAAGCAATTTGTAGAAGCGACTCAAGGTCAAACAGAAGAACAAACCATAATCCAACATCGTTGAATTAATGCTTGAGGCATTTTGGATTTGAAAGAGGTGACAAGAGAACGCTCAAGGCAGAACCTATACCAAACAGATCTTTTTCAATTCCTCCTCGGGTCTGTTGCACAACGCCGGTGCCTTATCAACTAATATCATTCCCATCACATAAATGACTGAAAAGCGCATCGTGAACAACTAGAAGTCTAAAAAAGCCATAACAAGTTCAACTTTGAAAGACAAGCCAATGGAGTGTAGCCAGCTCGGTACGCTTGAATCGTATCAACCAATGTTGGAGCAGTATCTTTCAGAATCTCCCGTCTACAGTGGCAATATGTATCCAGATTGAGCAGAAGAAGCCCGCATTTAAGACTAAGGAAAGCAGACGATGAAAGCCAAAACACGACGCAGATCTCAGAATCAAAGATTAACCCACTCAGAACCCTCACAGCGTCAAAGAACTCTGAAACATTGAGGTAAATCTTGTGCTAAACCAACTCAAAGTAGTCAAAACTCAAAACCTGATGTAGAGTCCAGTTTCAGAAACTTACGTATAATTCTGGACCAACTCGACTTACTTCCACGTGCTGCAGAAAACAATACAGCGTAAACCATACTGAACCATCTCTGCAAGCAGTGAGGATACATCCACTAGCGGACTGCTTGTTCACACCAACCAATTGCGGACAAATAAGCCTGTTGTTCTGATGTTTGCTGATACATCTACATTACTTTGAAATTCGCTTTAAGAGGTTTCAAATTCACAAGTACGTCAACTCATCTCATCGCATTCAGCATACACCCAACAGTGTAGCACTTACGAAGACCACGAAGACCGTAGGGGGATAAGCAGGAATGGACACACTCTGCCAACATCGTCATAATTTTGTTACTTTCTGAACCGGAATAGAAAAGCATGTGTAGGTTAATTTCACAGAACTAACCGAATCTCAAGTGAATTCTAGAACACGACTGTTAAGGGCCAATCTCCTTCAGCCGCTGAAGGACAAAAACACTATCAACACCCGCCTCGATTGCTTGGTACGTCTTTAGATAGCTTAATTTCTGCCTATCAAATTTTTCACGATGATCAAAAGTCATGACATGGTACATGAATCGTGCAAAGGTGAACACAATGATACTAGAGGGGATGAAACGAGTCGTCATATTCCAAACACGAAACAAATTTTTATTTTTATTCCACAACACAGACATAAAATTTGTTTTTTTCTTTTTGACTATTCATTGTCAGGGTAAGGGTCTGTTTGTTGTCAAATTTACACAATGCTTCCTGATCCCCTTTCGGTCGAACCTCATGTACTGTATGTAGGATGAGCTCACCAACGACGACCAGATATTTTTCGGCATCTCACAAGCTCTGCAGAAGTTTCCCAAGGGTATAGGTAATATTTTGCGTAAATTTTCTCTGCATTGTAATGAATTTGGTGGATCAAAATATCCTATAGAAAGATTTGTCATGTAAGGGTTACCAGCAAGAATACGAGCACGCTGCCAGTTGAGAACCAGTCCTCATCACTGCCTGCTATTGTTCATGATGGTTCTCCGGTTGAATAAATCATAGGTAGTGAGGAACGGTCGACATGACGGACTTTGTTTTTGCTCAGAAGACTGTGTTTTCCCTTTCAGAACGGGACTTGAGATGTGCTTTGTCCGTCTGGGAGGCTTATAAACTTGTGATAGGTAATTTTCATGGAGTTCTTCAAAGTTTCTTACATAACTTGGGCAATTCGGGACGCCCTCTCTGAGCTTGAACAATCTCGTTATGGCAACCAAAATAAGGACCGTGGCGACCCTATCTACAAACATTAACATCTACATACCGATCAGTAGCGGAGGGAGACGAGAAACTCCACAGGACATAAACAAACCAACTCGAACCTAAATTTTCTCAAAAAATCACGGTCCTCTCTAGGAGCTCAACCTCGAATCAAGAACACAAACATCACAACAAAAACAAAGATGAGAGGAGGAAGTTCGTAGAACGTCGACGCCTCTACAGCAAAAGTGTTACCCTCTGCGACATCCACAAACGTATCTCAGCAGGAAAGTGTGGTGCATGCCACTGTTACCCTCACGGAACATTGTAATTTGTAGGTGCGGTTGTCCCAACTCCAAAACCCAAACTTCAACAATGCTCAACAGATGGGATCCCACAGCCTCCAATCTTCATTGGGTAGGTCCAATTCCTATTTTGCTTCCCCCTAGTGGAGGATTCGGCATTTTTCATCACTTGGATTTGGAAACCATTTGTTGGCCTCCTTGTGAGGAAGAGAGTGGAGGATATGATATCTTAAGAAGAGTTGGACGTTGGTCTGTCCAAGTTGGTACGCCTGGACGATCCACTTGCAATGAGCGTCTGCTCTAGATCCATGATGTTGAGGCCACCATCTCGAAGGCTGCAACATGCTTTTGCTACAGCTACTCTCGCCGTAGTCCGTTGTTGACGATCACCCCATAAAAAACAGCTGGTTAAGGTACAAATCTTGCATAAGGCTTGTATTGAGCCTGTCTAAACTAGAAAGAAGTAGATGCATGACGCCAGGATCACATAGTTGGTAGTGACCATCCTCCCAGCTAGGTTAAGCTTGGGTGCCTCGTTGATGTATGTCGTTGAAAGGTTCAGGCGGAATGTTCGTTCGTTGTGCCCAGTAGTTTGCTGACGTCACCTTGGCATATCCATCTCCAGTCAAACTGATCAGTCTACGGAGGTCGTGGTAAGCATCGTGCTTGCTAATAAGCTTCGGACTTCCACCAGATACTTCGTTATGCGACAAAAGCGCTTCAGCACGTCGATCCCATTCTTTGGAACCCTCTCGTTACTTTAAAGGAACAGGATAACGTTGTCTGCATATTGGCATGTCAGTTGGAATAGCTCACAGGTTGGGAGTTTAACCCCTTAAAATCCTTGACTATGTTTCACAAAAACACTCCAGAACTGCCCCTTCAAGTGCAAGGAGTGTAAATAGAAATGAAAGTTCATGTTTCCATTTTCAACCATATGATTTTAATCTATACCACTAAACCTCTAAGCTCACAAGTTTTCAAATCATTTTACCACACTGATTGGAAGATAATAGTGTCTAAAGTGAAGAAAATACATTGGATGGTGTCATTTGGGGCACCTCTGGCCATACTCACGGTATTCTCTAATGCGACGTACAAATAGGGCCAACTTGGGGTACTGCACCAATGAGTTCTTCAAGGAGCGTTGTATCCAAGCGTACCAGCACATTTACGACGAGGCGAAATTGAGCCGCAACTCGGTAAATATATTGATTTTACGGATGGTTTATGCGGAGGTGGTACTTGGCGTACCGGTTGA
>OZ020516.1:1727020-1871445 GCA_963971425.1 Bryoerythrophyllum caledonicum | reverse complement strand
AAAAGACCTCTTCAACAATAGTTCGGCCCCCGGTCCACCGTAGCGCACTCGGCCCAAATGGTGGTGTGGAGCGTGCAATACTAACCCCACAACTTCCCTCCACGAGGGTTGGGTCCTCTACTATGAGCAGCCATTTAGGGACACGGAGGGGCGAGAACAATGATACTCTCCCTTTCTTCACGGGACCTTGGCGAGGTGGAACCTCGGAGAGAGTCATTGGGGCCAAAGGCAACCGCTCCAAAAACATGGATGGAATAACAGACAAAAGGAAGAATATCCGAGTAAAACGACTTGTGAACGCCGCATCAACTACTCGAGCCGAGCTACAATTACGAAACTTGGCCTCGGAGATTGAGGAGTACGTGGCACCAGTCTTGGAAAATTCAGCGGAGAACTTCTCATCATCGGGCGATGATGCAGACGATGAGGATTGCGATGAGGTACCTGGCGACAATACGGTGGTGCTTCGCGGGCTTTCTCTTCCCCAAAATGTTCGCCGATCAAAACGAAAGCGAAAACACAATGAAGAATCCTCAAGCTCAGATGATTAAAAGATGACGGACATGAGGGTACTACAGGTTGAAAGTGACTTTAGTGGTGTGGTGATAGCATGGTACAATAGCACCGCGGTTTTAAAATATGTACTTGGTGTTGAGAGTGCCCATTCATGAAAGCACCACATTGAAATAAATAATTTTAATGTTAGAGCACCCTGGTACAATTAAATTCTTTCAAATTCTCTAAACCTCAGCCCTTTTGAGGGGCAGACGCAGTGTTCGATCGCGCACGCCCGGCCCCTAATCGCGCGCGTCCGATAGGCAGGTGCGTGCGCGACCCTCAATGGAACGCGCCAGGCCTGTGACGCTGCGCGCTTAGCCTCTAACGGTACGCGGCCGACCTTGACGGTACGCGCCCGGCCCTGAAATGCACGCGCCCGGCCGTGTATGCACGCGCACGGCCCTAAGTCGTATGCTCCCGGCCCTACATGAACGCGCCCGGTCCAGATTGGTACACGCCCGGCCCCAAATGCTGCGCGCGCGGTCCGAAGGCACGCGCCCGCCCCTTGATATGACGTGGAATGCCGTCTGACGTGTCGTGCACACGTGTTTTACTAGGGGGTAAGTTGAAAATTAGATTTAGGGTTTGTAAATTTTTTTTACACGCAACTGTCTGCCAGAAAGTGTTGTCCGTCCTATCCGTCCGTCCTACTGTCCGTCCGTCCGCTGTCTTTGGACCCCTGTCCATCTATGTAGACAACCCTGCTTTCACGTGGTAGCCTCTACGTATAACATTGAACCGTCGGCAGGCAGCCGAGTGCTGTGTTTATATGACCCATTGCCCACCAACTCTAAAGCTAATATAGGGATTGGTGTGGTTGTTGGTCAGGTTCATCAACTTTGAGATTTTAGAGCCACCCTTGTCGGCGGGCGGCCGACAAAATCATTGTTGCTGCCAAATTTCACTTATCCTTTGTCTCTAGTGATTTAATATCACTGCAACAGCATGGATCCTGAACTCATGCTGTTGTTCATAAGGAACACGAATTCTGGACGATGGGGTCCTCGGAGAGGTGTTGTTGTTGCTCTCACTCATTTTGGCCTCTACTTTGCTCGTAGGGCGATTGTGGAGAGGGTCGTTCTTAGGGACCCATGGATTATACGTGTGAAGGTTATTGAAGTGTCCGATGCACTGGAGATGCCCATTCCATTTCCTGTGGATGGCTTTTTCATGTTGTAGGACTGCAAAGGTCGGTTGATGAACTGGGAGGCCGCTGATCTTAGGCCTTACGCTAACATCGATGAACTTTCAGAGGAGCCTGTCGAGAAATCTACTCTCTTAGTTCATGACCTGAAGCCCATCCAAGAGTTTCTGGACCTTTGCAACGGCATGGAGGTGGTCCTACTTGATGTCAGCAGCGATCAGAGACGTTGTGCAGGAGTTGGAGTCATCAACGAATGCTCACCAAAGAGTACGTTGGAGGGATTTCTCATTCCTCACAACTTCTTTGTGCTTGTCAGAGTTGAATCTGTCAATCCCAAATACGTCGGCCATCCTACACATTGCAAGATTCCCTCCATCAGTTCTCTCGGCGATTCCATAGGCTTCCTAGTCCTATGGAGGGGCTATCGGATTGGTTCTTTTCCACTTGATGTTGGCTCCGAAAATGCCCTAGGGATTGACTCTTCATTGATCGATACTGACATTGAAGCATTGGACAATGACAACCGTTCCGATAGGGTTTATGAGGACAATAATAATCATGGGACCCATAGTTATATGGAGGGATCCGAATCGGAGACTGAAATGGCTGCTGGAAGTGACAAAGATATCTCATCGGCGGGCCGCCGACAACATAATTAGCACTCTTTTGAGAATTCCTCTGCTAACCTTGTCGGTTTATGTGATCCGAATTTGTTCCGAGACCGACCACAATGGCGGAACAAGTACTGCCAGCTCCTAGATGACAACTTCGCTTCTATTGGGCGTGCCATGATCCAAGTGTGCTTGCCACATGAGGCATGCGATTCAGAGATTTTAGGAGACACTGATGTTGGGGTCCTCTTTGTCTCAGAGGACGAGGATCTTCAGATGACAACAATGCGCTGGCGATTAACTCACACGTGCCTTGAAGGTGGTCCACTTTTTTTTCAGTGCCTTACATTCTGCTCAACGTATAGTCAAGCTACATGCCAGGATGACGGGCTTGAGGGTGTGCCCAAGGATCCTTACAGGGGAGTTCGTCGAAAGCTTCTGCCGAAGGACGATGTGCCGGTCTCCAAGTTCCGGCGCCTTCAGAACCCAGATGAGTGCCGCCTCGTTAGCCAAAAAAGGTATTGTAAAAAATGATGTTGCCAATTATTTTGTTGAGAAGACAGCCGCAAGATTTGAAGGAAGTATACGCGTCAAGCTTCGAACAACGACGCAAAATGGCCTATGCTATTGGAGACCAGCTTTACCAAACTCCTGGATTCTGAAAATTATACATCACCCTCATGGATGTCGATGTCTGTGAAGTTGTTTGGTACAACATTCACGGCGTGTCCAAGTCCGCATATTACAACTACAAATATGATTCAAAGATCGGTCGAGTTAATGGCAGCCACGGTAACGCAGGCATTATGCGGCCCAGGCCTCACACCGTTCAGGCTCGTGGTACTATATCCATCATTATCAATGACAGTGCGGACCAGATGCCAAATGAGTTCCGTGTCATCACAAATAAGAGGATCGCCTCGTTGAAGGTCCTTCCCGGGGGTATGAATTGGAATCACTTACGTGACATAGCCAACTTTGTATGTATTGTCTTCACTTTCGCCTATCTTTGTATTTAGCATTGCCCGCCTTCTTCGTTGCTTCAGCGAGCTCCGTCAGTGGCCCGCCGACGGAACTCATTCATTGCCTATTGGTCATACTTTGACACCGTCTTCTTTCTGTATTAGTGAATGATCCTTGAAAATGTCTCTTGCAGGAAAACGTCAAATGCAATGCCAAGCCAATTTCGCAATCTGCGGTGAGTAACATGAAGAAGAGTTTCTTCAGGAATGTAGAAGTAAAGTCTCTGGGCAGCAACTTCTCCAGGTGCACGGAGTCTGTGAAAAGGCATTCCCGCTAACTTCCGGAACTTAACACCGGATCTGGAAGGAAATGAAGAAAAATTTAAAAAAATTAGGTAGTTAGTTAGCTCTAATAGCCTAAATAGTTTCTTAGAAGAAATAAGGTTGTAATTTCTGAGCCGGAATCTTTAAAAGAGGTAGTTACAGCATTTTCCCGGAAGTTGCGAAACCGGAGTACGGCGGCAGCCGGATCCGGAAGCGCCATTATGACGCGTAACGATTTCCGTACAGCGCGTCAGATATATAACGCGGCTGCGAGCCCTATACGCCATTTTTTAGGGTTTCGAGCAGTCTCGTCTCTCTTCTTCTCCGCGCATTTCCTTAGGATTTTCACGTTCGGTCCTCGGTTGGGACGGTAGAGCAGAGGTAACGTAGCACGAGGGACTTTGTGAGGTCAGTGCGTGCTGGATTTCTGGCCACCATTGCGAGGCGCAAGTTCACGGAGAGATAGGCTCGAATGGCAAGCAAGAAGGGCAAAGGTCCAGCAGGCAGAACCCTACTGTTGCAGAAGGCGACACTGGAGATTCCGAAACCGGACAAGACCTACAGGGTTTTGGAGAGCTACCTTGAGATAATGGGATGCGCAGGCCTCTTGGGAGCACCCTGGGCATTCCAGAGCGAAGTCATGGTGGCGGAGCTTCTAGGAGAGCAACCAAGCTAGTATGAGAAGCGCGTCCGGGCGCATCTAGAGGTCTGGACTACATCGCTTTGAAGCGACACCTATGGACTCCGGGCAGGGACGATCAAGGTGGCGGAGCGCAACAACAACATCTTAAAGGGCGAGTTATACGCGAAGGCAAACCCTAAAGACAGGTACGTACTCAGCGACCTCACCGATCCGGATGCGAGGTTAGTGATGGCCTTCTTTAACCCTATTTTCCACCCCAAGAAACCTAAACGGATAGTGGCCAAACTAGCGAGTGTAATTTTGGGGTCGATGAGAGGGAAGTTGTCCGTCGATTGGGGAGCTATCATGGACAAGCAAATAGACCGCATGGTCAAGAACCTACCGAAAGCCCGGAAAACCCCAACACCCCTGTCCACCTACGTAGCCCATACGTATGCGAAGCAAAAAATGCTGAGTCCGGACGAGCAGGCCGAGTATGATAGCCTGCTCACCATCCAGACATACGGAGGAATGGAGACGGATGAGGAGCAAAAAGTTTCGGAGGACTCTGAGACGGAGAAGTCATCGTCCACTCTCATACTCAGAAGAAACCAGAAGCGGAGTCGTTCCGTTCAGAAGACTCCGGAAGCCGCTGGAATCTGCCAGCCTCTCTCAACAGTAGAAGCTCAAAGCCCGACCAAGGCACCACCACCCAAAGAAGCAGGAGAAGAACGATTCACGACCGCATCAGAACCAGGACCAACGTGGGCTCCAAATATCATTGGCGACATTCCAGTGGACGTCTATGAGCTCTGCGGACATATCTTCAGGCGAACCCGGATCCAGGAAGGAGAAATCTGGGAACGGCAGGCCATGATCCTGGCCGTCATGGAAGCGGTAGATACGGAGTGTTCTGATGACCTCATCTCACGACTCACCCAGATGAAGGCCAAAGAGAGCTCAATCAAGAGGTTGGAGCAAGAAAACACCACCGTCACCCAGACCAACACTTGGCTCTGGACACAGGTACGACAGGCGGAAGCCGCACGAGATGTAGCACAACATGCAAGAGTGGTGGCGGAAGTGAAGGTCCGGGCAACCTCTCAGACCCTAACGGAGATTCGCGCAGCGCTGGACTTTCCGGTGGATATTGTCGTAGTACGTGTTGGCAAGTATTCACATCTTAACACACAGATGCCCTTAAGGTAATCGTTCCCACAAAGAATCACCAAGAACTACAACGACTAACAACCAGCCTAGATATACACAATGTCAAACATACCACAATAAATACATCAAAAGAAAGAAATGAAAGGGTTAGATTACAACGCCGTAGCGTTAACTACATCCACCACCCCACTCTCCGCACGCGTGCTTTCCCTCAGGTAGGGACCTACTTTGCTCGGAAAGTAGGGACCTTTGGGTAGGAGCCTACTTCGCTCGAAGAGTAGGGACCTTCGGGTAGGAGCCTACTTTGCTCGGCAAGTAGGGACCTTCGAGTAGGAGCCTACTTCGCCCGGAGAGTAGGGACCTTCGGGTAGGAGCCTACTTTGCTCGGAAGGTAGGGACCTTCAGGAAGGAGCCTACTTCGCTCGGAAGGTAGGGACCTTTGGGTAGGAGCCTACTACGCCCGGAGTCCCGGTTAAGAAAGGGGGGGGTTATCTTTACAACTATGCACATTGTAGACGTCCGGAGTACACGAGTACCCGGATAAGGGTACCCACTATCCGTCCTCCTCCTAGTCTCCCTCCACACCCGATGCGGCTGGAGGTAGGATGTTTCAGGGAATGATACGAGTCTTCACAACCAACACCAATCGGTACGCCGGAAGGTCACTCAAGACTCACTATAACCCTTACACATCCGTCACTCCCCCCTCGTCATTTCCTAGACACGTACAATCTCACATGTTATTCCCATCCACACCGACTAATCTACTTGATGGAACAAGGAAACAACTGTAACTGTTAGAGTTGGAGTCACGCCCCTACTAGCTATCTTCTCACCTCACCTGTTATTCCCATTCACCTGGACTAATCTACTTGATGGAACAAGGAAACAGTGATTAGACAATTAGTATAGACTTGAGGAGTGGACTACTTGAAATGGCACTCAAAGTCATGTATGGAATCCGAGCTTTCCAACCATCGAAGGTTTTCTCAGAGCGTAGGTTTAGAATTAAACTGGAAGCAAATATACACATCAAGCAGTGAAGAGAGAGGCCACGAGACTCCTCTCTTATACTGCCAAGGACTCACACAAGAGTCCAAACTCAAACGATACCTTCTAACTAAAAAGCGGCGCATTAACTACTCTTGGCGGCGGTGGCTGCCACTCCACACGACGTGCACCGTCAGAGGTCACTTATTACACAAAACCAAAGGCAAAACCAAGTCAAAACCAAAGTCAACCGGGGCCCAAATCCCGGACTGAACAATGACCTACGAACCAAGATCCTGGCCTACTTCCGGGCCAACTCCTTGAGTCTCTTCCGCTCCTCTCTCCTCTTGCGCTTCCAGGAACTTTGGCTTGAAGGTGGGGTGGCCGCGGCCGCCCCAAGCCTTACCAATGGTCCAAACACATCCGTGGAAGGCGTGGATTGGACAATCGGTACCCTTAGCAAGGTTTCCCTTGGGGGCAAGGCGGTATCCGGGCCATCCGAAGTGGGTGGCACGGTAGTCATGCCCGGATGAAGCCCGGATTGTGTCTAGGGGACCGATACCTGACTCGGAGTCCCCATGATGCCATCTTGGCCGGATGTTGGTCCTGGGGTGTACAAGTAAGAGGAACTCTCACTTGCGGTCTTCCCACGGTGAGGTCCTCTCTACAAAGGAGCCACAATCGGTGTGGTGCGAGAAGGGTCACTGAGTAGCAGCTGGCGAGGAGGCACGGGGAGTGGTGGCTCCATCGCAACCCCTAGGCGTTCCTTCCCACCGCTCTACATCTGTGTGGTGACTTCCGAAGGAGGTGGTCTTGTCAGGACCCTCGAACTCGGGAGTTGAGGGGGCAAATCTGGGCTATCAAGGTCCACCACTTCCTTCCCCTTCTGTGGACCATGCTCACCTAAGCCTCGCTCCTTTGGATTGGTCTCTGAAGCCGAGTCTTTGTCCTTATCGGAGCTGTCAGAGTCTTCCACAAACTTGGGTAGGATGTGAGTGAGATTGCTCACCAATAATCTCATGTTGGCATAAGCCATCTCAACCTTCACGGTTTGCTCCATCATGAAGGCAATCACTCTCTTGCTGGAAATGTGGTCATTCCTCTCCAATCGCGCATCAAACATCTTGGCCTTCAATACTACATCTACGGGAAAACGTAAGGCCTCGTCGACCTGCTGTAACGCTGCCGCCGAGGCATTAGCTTGAAGAAGAGCTACCTTGCAACTTATCTCCGCCTCCAACGCCCGGCTCTTTACCTTTGCCATGTCGAGTGTGAGTCGGTTGACCTTCTGCTCCATGGTGCGGAGATCCCCAGCTCCTCCGACCTTCTCCTTGATCGCCGCGATCAACCCTTCATGCGGAGGGTTGCCCACCAAGCCGCTCACTTGTCCCAAAGTCCAATCTGCGTCTTCCACATATACGCGAAGGGCTTCTATTAGCTCCGAGGCTGGATAAGACTTGCCTCCGAGTTGTGCCGGTCCGGTGGCTGCGGTGCGGATGGCTGCGCGGGTGCGGGTGGAGGGGCTCCTCTCTATTTCTGTCTCTGGCGCTTAGGGAGTGGTAAAACATCCTCCTCGGACTGTGAGGAGTTGTTCTCTTCTTCCGACCCCGTCTCGGATTCTAACTCTGTCCCATCAATTTTCTTCATCATGAAGTGAGTCTCAAAGGCCATGGCTTCCTCTGCGGTAGTCTCCTTGAAATAATGATAGAGGTGGACCAAAAACGGAGCAAGAGGGGAACGTTTAGTGCTGTTGACACTCTTGATCAAACGGAGAACTACATCCTTCACAATGATCGCCCAATTCACCACTCGCTCTCCAAGATAAGAGCCATACACCGTATTAGCGAGGGTGATTGTGACTCGAGTAGGTTTCTCCGGATGTAGGATTGGTACGGGGAAGGAGAAGACCCGTTTGGCCTGTAAGTCTAGGCAATCACTTACCGCATACCCATTCTTAGCGTCCTTGGTGCCAAAACGTCCCTTCGCATATTTTTCCTTCTTCAAACTTGTCCAACATGCTCCCTGTCGAGGGAATCCGTACACTTCCTGCCACCTTCCTATTGTCCATCGGTCCGAGCAAGCGCGGATGCTATCACCTTCCGGTATCGACAAAGGGTTTTGCCGTAGCTCCTGTATAGTGGACTCTACACGAAAATTCCAACAGAAATCTAGAAGGGATAGACAACCCATACGAAGGAGGTCTTCTTTTAGTTCGGTTAACTCCTGGGGATCCTTGGGGATCGCCGAGGAGATGTCCTTGGCCATGGAGCCCGTTGGGTGGGAAGCTGCCATTCCTCTTGGTCGGGAGATTCTTCTTTACCCACGGTTTACATAAGGTTACCTCAACCAGCACAGGCCTCTTTTAGATTCTCTCAGATTCTCACAAGATCCCCTCAAACTCTCATGAGCTCACTCGATCAGCTCAGGCCTGGTTCCCTCAAATTCCCTCGGTTCCTCACTAGGTCCCCTCAGCTCGGACAGTCTTACTCGCGGCTCGGATTAGCTCCCTGCTCTTACCTTGCTTATAATCTTGCTCTTAGCTCGGGCAGTGCTCGCCTTTGGCCCTGTAGTGCTCAGATGATGCTCCACTTGCTCGGAGTGTTCGGATCCTGCTCGGATTGTGCTGCCTTTGCCTTGTGGTGCTCGGATGATGCTCCCCTAGCTTGCAGTGCTCGGATGATGCTCGGATCGTGCTGCCTTTGCCCTGCAGTGCTCGGATCGTGCTCGGATCGTGCTTCCTTTGCCCTGTAGTGCTCGGATGATGCTCCCCTTGCTTGCAGTGCTCGGATGATGCTCCCTTGGCCTCGCAGTGCTCAACTCGTGCAAGGATCGCCCTTGGCCTCGCAGTGCTCGGATGATGCTCGCAATGCTCGGATCGTGTTCGGATTGTGCTCTCTTTGCCCTGCAGTGCTCGGATCGTGCTCGGATCGTGCTTCCTTGGCCCTGCAATGCTCGGATGATGCTCCCCTTGCTCGCAGTGCTCGGATAATGCTCCCCTTGCTCGTAGTGCTCGGATGATGTTCCCCTGGCCTCGCAATGCTTAGCTCATGCTGGGATCGCCCTTAGCCTCGCAGTGCTCGGATGATGCTCTCCTTGGCCTCGCAGTGGTTTTTTATAGTCCCGGGTAAGGTCAGCTGGTCACTTCTTAGTCCCTTCCAGAACTCCTTCCTCGTCCTTCCCTGATGCCGAGCTCCCCTCATCTGAGTTGGCCTATCCAAGCTCCCTTAATCCGAGCTAGCCTATCCGAGCTAGCCTATGGGAATTTGGGAGGTCGGGTCTCGGGTCGAGCCCTTGCTTGGATTGGGACTGGAATCTAAGACTCGGATTTAAAGCCCTCCCTCATGTTGTTTAAGGGGGCCACTTAGTTTTTTTATTCTAGTTGGTTTAATTTCTACTATATGGTAATCCTAGTTTAGATTAGATCACAATCTTAACCCGCTTGTCTAATTTATCACTTCCTACTACGTAAGTAAAAAAAATTAAATTCATGGTATGATAGATACTGTCAACCGGGCTCTTCTCTACACCGAGAGCCTGGAGAAGAACAAGAAGCTCAATAGGGGGTAGGTCATCCGGTGCCTCGTAGACTACAGTCGGAAGATGGAGAGCACCTGGACCAAGATGCAAGAGCTGGCGAAAGATCTCGCTGCTGTGGCCTCAACAGTACCAGAAGCTCCACTTCCGGACGCAGCACCTCCGGTTCCAGACGTTGCAGGTCCATCCAGAACCGCTGCACGTCCGTCTGGATCTCCATCAACCGGAAGCCGGATCTCCGGCCCGACCCACAGCCGGCTCTTCATCAAGACCTGCAGCCGAAACCCCAAAGACCCCTACCGGAGGCTTCAACGACCTCGTGGAAACGTCGGACTTCAACTCTCCAATGAATTGGAATGGGGTGGCCTTCCCGAGCACAGAGAGTATTGAGAAGTGGTAGGAAACACGAGAGGATATGCAGATATCCCTGTTGCCCTTCCGGATTCCCTCAGAGTCTCCTTCTCCGGTGCCACCAGTGACGGCCCCTTTACCCGGAAGCTCTACGGCGACGCCCATGGTAGCCAATCCCAGTGGTAGCTTCAAGGACCTTCAGAGCCTCCAAGTCCGAGCAGCCGCTCCATCAGCTCGGATCACAACAGCAGAAGATCCAGACACGCCTTCCGGATAGGGTTGTCTACATAGACGGACAGGGGCCCAAAGACAGCGGACGGACGGACAGTCGGACAGTCGGATAGGATGGACAACACCCTTACCGGACAGATGCCTAGAATATTCTAGAGAATATTCTCCAAATCTACCGGAATATTCCTGAATATATCCGAATATTCTAGAATATTCTCTATCGGACAGAGAGCCGAACGGACAGATACTACCGGATGGACGGACGCCGAAACAACCCTGCATCCGGACCAAGGACACAGGTACCTGCCTCAGTACCCGAGCCGCCAGCAGCCATCCCGGCACATCGAGAAGCTAGCGCAACACTAGCGGAGGTTACCGCTATGCGTCGTAGCAGAAGGAGGAAGAACCAGGTTACTCCGTAGATAGGGACGTCTAGTGCTTAAGTTTGATAGCGACTAACGATAGAGCTCAAGGTTGCACCCGGCTATCACGCAGTAGGCTAAAGAAAACCCTAAATTAGGTTTTGTGTTAGATCCAAAAAAATAGATCTGAGATCCGGAATTTTCGGATATCAGTTTTGAATTCCGGATTTCAAGGAATAAGATCCCTTTTACTTTTAGGATAGGATTTTCCGGATTTTCAGCTGATAGGATAAGATTTTAGGATCAACTGTAGTGGTTACTTAATACGTGAGTCTTAGTCGGCTCAGGGTCTTGTTTTTTCTTTCATGAAGAATATTTTTCTGTTAGTATATTTTCCTCTTCTCGAACTTATGGTGATGGAGTACTAGTTTGTGGATAGAGAATAAGATCCATTGTGGTTGATGTCTAGTGAATTAGTTCTTGAATGTGGAATGGTACAAGGATTGCACCTAGTACAACCGGTTGGGGCTTGCTTCGGGAGAGCGCCCGGAAAAGCTGGAGGAGAGGTTAGGTAGAGTCTGACGATCCACTGTGACCGGAACAAGCCTGGAGGGGGAGGGAGGGTACAGCAGGTGGTGAGCCTGGTAGCTCCCAAGGCACGGAGAGTTCGTGTGAACCCGGATTCCGGTTGCGGCCGGAATTTCCCCTTCCGATAGAGGAAAAAGTCTGAGGTGTATGTCTAGAAGGAACATTCAGAATCCGGAAGGATCCAGATGAGTAGATTAAGGGATGAATAGGAACGCTAATTGGTAGATGATAAGAGGGTAATAGTTAGTTATCCTTATCATTTAAGAAAGAAACAGTAGGTCTCTGTGGGAACGAATTTAGAGCAGATATTCGAGATACATTTAGCTCCAATTAAGTGCTATCTGGAGGAATACTCCCTCTATGAACTGCAGCTGAGTGCCACTTCCTGGTCGAGTTTATCGCAAAATATCCTCGCGAGTCAGACGAGTGGCAAGGACTTACAGATGACAAAAGTAGGCACCTAAACTAGCAACGGGCATGCAAAAATGTTTATTCCGGTTGATTGGCTCAGTCTATTCAATATCCGTCTGAGATCCTTTGCATAATTCATGACAAGATGGATACCTCCAAGACGGCCATTCCTAGAATATAGAAGATTACCAAGGCCACCGCCGGGCTCGGTCAGATTCCGATTTCATGTACCGGCATACTCACACATGGACATAGCGACGGTGCCTACGCTCATTACTCGACGTCGTTATGGCCGAGGGACTCGAATTTCACCATCTCTTCTCTCTGTTGTGTTCTGAGAGCATTAGAGACGCGAACCGTGCGAGAGTCCAAGGAACTTTTCACATGTCCCCCCCATTATCCTTTCTTTGATGCTCTACTTCATGGGAAGTCCAGATGTATGTCCTTGATTCCTGAATCTAAAGGAGATCCGTTCGCCAATGCTCCTCCTAGTAGACCGCAAGTCCCGCTTCCTCGGAAGTTGTTTCTCAAGCTTGATAACTTCGCCAAAGATAACAAGAATTGGTTCATCATGGCGTTTTGTTCGCTTTTTACAGCTAGAAAAATCTTCAAAGAGGTTACTGTGGGATTCTTGATTGTTGGCCACACACATGAGGATATTGACGCACATTTTAGTTACCTTTCGAAACTCATCAAATGGAAGAATACTTACTATTTGGCTGACCTCATGAAAGCCTTCATGGACTCGCAGAAGACTGTCGCGTTCATTCCGGAACTTGTCCAAGAGGTTGCGGATTTTAAGAGTTATATTGTTGGATATCATCATGACGGGAGTAACAAGATTGTGGGACTGGAAGAGATGCACCTGTTCAAGTTTTACGTCGAGGAGGAAGGAGATGATGTTGGATGGCCGGTCATGAGATACAAGAAGTGTGCGATTGATTCATCCTGGCTTCCTCCAGATAAGCTAGTCAAGATGGAAATGCTCCTATTCCCATCTCTCTCAGCTTTCTCCGCCTTCGTCGTCTTCCATCTCTGTCGGCGGCCCGCCTATGGACCTAAACGTTTTTGCTTTGAGTTCGTGTTCTCATTCAATTTGTGCCACTGACTCTTCTTGGACTCCTTCAGGTAAGCCTGTTAAGATGTGGACCGCGGATGAGCACGGAAATCCACGCCTGCGTGTTGGAAATCCAAAGCTAGTCCCATTTAAGCCCCTCTGGGAAGACGTCCGAGTTAACCAGAACAAAAGAAACCTTGAGAAGGAGGTTGAATGGGCCACTGGAGTCAGCGAGAATCAATCGTTCATCAAGAACGGAATTGCCAAATATATTGAGTTATGGAAGACTAGCATGTCCAGGGACAAGCGTTATGGAGCGGATATGACCCCTTACATTTTGTAATGGGAGCATATCCATCAACTTATTTCTGGTCCCTGCCACCAAACCGGGAGTCTCTCCAGGAAGGGTTCTGGCCTACTTCAAACTGGATTTGCGATCATGCTCACGGCTCTGTGTTGCCTAATGACATCATTGGAATTCCCGACATTACCCCTGAGGATGACCCCGATACATATCCTTTCTGTAGCTCTGAATTGAGCCGTCCAAAGCTGTCGTTCAATCCATTTCGAAACGTTTTACTTGGTGATTTTGTCCTCTGCCGTCCTAGCAACGGTCATTACCTTCCTATGTGGATGGGCCGAGTTCTTGAATGCGTTAATCTGACACCAAGAGATTGCTACTGGAATTTCAAAGTCAAATGGTGGATGCCCATGTCAGGGAAGAAGGAATCAAAGAAGATTGTTGCTAGGGAATGCTGGACCAAGAGATGGCAAAGGGAACCTTGTCTTTGAGAGGTACAAGACTCCAAAATTGTTCTTTACTCGCACCGCTATCCGTCGCACACTAAGAAAGGCCCTCCTGATTCTCACTATATTCCGCCTGAGGCAGCAAGCGTTGCGATTGCAATTCTAGAGGCTGGTGGCATCTCAGTCAATTGTAGAGATGACGACTGATTCTTATTTCATTGGCTGTCAGCTAATGGATTGATGCTTAATCCTAATCATACGACTCAATGGTTGTCAGATTGCACTGTAGGTACTATTCTTGGTTAATAGATGGCGAGGTCTCTTTCTTGATAGAAGAGAGCATTCTTGTCGGCTCCCCGCCGACTGCGGCTATACACTTGACACAACATATGCAAACGCTTCGACTATTTCTCTTATATGCAACGTTTCGACTATTTCTCATATATGCATTCGTTTTTGTTTGTCAAAGTGTTGTCAACCGCTGGCTTCATTGTTTTGTATGAAGCTCATTTCTAATCATATCGAGCCTCCTTGTGCTTACAAACCTTTATCCCCTATCTAATGCATGTCTCCACTAGTCGCAGGATTTGAGCCCTTTATTCAAAAGAATTTTACGCTCATGATCGCGGACTTTGGACATGACGCCATCCTCCATCACGGTTTGTTTCACCTTATCCTCAATCACTACGTCTCGGTTGCCCGCCGACACTTGCATTTAAATTCCTTTTACTAAATCTCTGCAATACAAAGCACTATTCTTGTTATTATGGAAGACGAAGAGTCTAGGTCGTCAACGCACCCTCATGGTCAGCCGCCCCCCGAGAAGAGAAGTCACGCAACATTTTAACAATCCTCTGTAGATTCTTTATATCCTTCACCCATACGAATTGTATATTTTAGGACAATCTAGTAGGTGTTCAGGATCGTCACAAGTATCTAATTTGGTCCACAATTGATCATTTTGTCCACATTTTGTTGAATATCCGTTAATTGTGCCTGAGGGGCTGAAATGGCAAAATCTGCGGCATGGCATCTAGTCAAAACAATTTTGTAGTGTAACTGAAATAATCCACATCTATGAAAGATCATACATCTCTTCAACAATAATTAGTGACCCTTACTGATTAAAATCAGAATTGAAGCCAACCATTCACAACTCAGAGGCCATGTTGAATCACGTGGGTACCAGAAGTGGTAGAGGGCAATTTTCGTCCATAAAGGCAAAAGGCAAAGCTCATGGATAAATTTTCCACCGTTGAGGCTCCAAAACCTTTTGAATGGGCTGTAGCGTCCGGAATCCCTCAAGTTGTGGTCTCGCCTGCCACGTGCTAGACTACACGTGAAGCCACTGAAGGAAGTTTCACCGAGTAGGACCACGGGGTATTCCTCCTTCCACTTTTATTGGCTCTGACCCTAGGAAAAGGCTTCAAGGGTACGTATAATTTTTTCTAAATACTGCTACAGAAAAAGATTCTTTGATATATTCTCGGATGAATAAAAATTGATGAATTGCTCCACATATCAACCCACGACACTTGCTGGATGTCGTAGAGTATTGGGTTGATGATGTCAATCGCCGACGAGGAACCTGCTCCACAACTCGTCAACTTCTCTATGCCTATATTAGAGATGGCAAACAAGATTATAGAGCAAAAATCCTTGATTGGAATGCAAATCTCCAAGAGGGCCTACAATGGTGAGGTTGATGAGGAGCTCAGAAGGTCAAATTCTTCTAACTTGGGCTCCATCAGAGTTTGAATCCCCCCCACGGAATTAGCTAGTATCGTGAATGCGCAAGCATTTAATGACTCAATTTGATGTATTTCAAAGTATTCAATTTAGAGTTGTATTTCAAGGTATTTCAAGAGTTTAACAACTCCAAATCACAATCCAATTTATAAGAAGTATACCACATGTGTGCAAATTTAAACTTTAGGATTTACAATTTAGATGGATTTCATGCAAATTGATTTAATCCTTTGAAGCCCATGAGACCCAATTGTGGACTTTGGATTTGTTAAATCTCAATTTACTTGAAATCCATGAAGTATTAGGTTGTGAAATTTAGAGTTTAGATTTGCACACAAATTATATGTACACTTCGCAAAAACCAAGTCATAGTTTAGAGTTATAGATCTCATAGAAAAGTTAGGAATACATCGCAAAATACATCAAGCACACTAATAACAATGAATTCCATGCCACATACTATGTTGTATTTCATACACATGTAAAATGATTTTCATCTCGAATTTTGATTGAAATTTGTCTTTATCCCTTACATTGAGACTTTGACTTCACTTGATAATTTTTGCATTAGAGGGTCTTTACTTTGTAGAATCATGTTTAGTATGATGTCAATTGCTTGTACACCAATTTTTAGAGTTAAAAGATGGATGCATCCTGCAACATATTCAAAAACATTTTGCTTGGAACATTGTTTTAAAATTGCCAAATATACAAGAGAAACAAATTGCAAATCACATCTCTCGCAGTCAGGAATGCTAGTATAGTGCGATAAAAAGAAGGGAATGCAATTAAACAATGTCGTTCCAGACTCCATCTTTAGGCTTTCGAAAACAGATCTCACTAACTGCTCGAAGTGGGTCTTGCATACAGACCGTGCAAGTCTTCAGCACTCACTTCTATTTGTTTCCCCTGATATACTACAAACATATCTTCACTGTCGAGAAAACCAGAGACTAAATGTTGCCCAAAACAGAAGGCCCAGTTCGTACTCAAGAATCACTTCAAAACTTGAGCACACATGGCAAGTTAGAACGGGACACGAGATAAATTCGCCTCAAGGCAAGTGTCTGAATTTGATGTCGGTCAAAATCCGAAGTCGATCTCAGTTTCGACGAAAGCTTGTCATCTAAGTGGCACATAAATCTATGTTCTCGGGTTTAGGGTTTTACGGTACAATTCCAGAGAGGCAGAAATTAATACAAAAACTACAATTCAAGAGAAGCTTACCATCGTTCCCTTGGAGCAGTTGCCACCGTTTCCCTACTTGATCGTGCGGAGAGATCTCTTACTGAGCCCACCAATCCCTCAGCGTCATCGTCTTCATCCCAGTCCTCATCATCATCGTCTTCGCCCTCCTCCTCCTCATCATCATCACTAAGATCATCCAGCTTCTCATCGTGCATTCCTTTCGCAACAAGCTCCGCCATTCTTTCTTTCAGCAAAACCAGAGGATCCTTCTCCTTCAGCTCTGAGTTTTCGTATGCTTCGCGAAGGAACACACTGTCACGAGTCCCCTTGAGAGATACGTAGAAATATTCCGGGTGCCTTATGAGCATAGCCCGGATTCTCTGAGAGAATTTGAAGTCCCTTCGAAAGTGAGTGAGATGATCCACCAGGATCTTCTTCTCCGATGTCAGGCTTAGGAGCTCGTGCACCACCAGAACCGCAGCCTTCTCTGCCTCGGCTGTGCTAGGATTCAAGTCGCTTTTATCACCGTACGGGTAAATGGCAGGAAGATCCTGAAACTTGAGAAGCTTTTCCTTGTCCTTCTTCTTAACTTGCTGCCCCTTGGGGAGATTCAGAACCTTCTTCTGAAACCTTGGAGCGCGTGAAGCGACAGACTCCTCTTCCTCCACCTCCTCTCCTAAACTCCGGGCCAAGTCCAATTCCAGCTCTACTCTGGCATTCGCTCTCTCTTGCGCAGAGCTCTCCAGAGCCGAGACTGCTAGAGCTGAATCCCACTCCTCTAAAATCAGAAGCGGGCCAAGACCGCACGTTCCGAGCCTGAAGAACTGACTATGTCTAGGAAGGAAATCAGATGTCGCAAAATCGTCAGGCAAACCTAGCTCCCGCCGAATATGTTTTATATTCTGAATCGCAATGCTGTTATCTATCGACATCATCAAGAGCTTCCGCAGCTTTGTCACGGCAACCAGCTCCATCTCCTTATGCAGCCGCTTCTCCTCAAGAAACTGCTTCTTGGCTTCCGCCGTAAACCTAAAGTACTTAGCATAGGAGCCTTCTTCGTACACGTGAAACACCGACGGAAATCGATTCAGCAACGCAATAATCCTCTTCTTCCCTGTCAAACCTAAGAACCGCCTATATTTCCCTAAGTCACGCAGCGACATCACCGCGCCAGGCTGCTTCACGAGAAGCTCCTTGATCTTCAGCACGCGCTTCAGCTTCTTCTCGCCCTGGATCACAGAGTCAAGCTTGTAATCCTTCTTGCGCTTGATCAAGGCCGTGGTAACCGCACGCCTCGAGCGCACCACGGGAGAGGAAGGAGACGGAGAGCACCTCAGACTATGAGCGCCTCCGAAGAACGGCTGCCGTGCCACCGCCACACATTCCAATTGCACGCCCGGGCTCGCTACAAATGACGACACAAGCGAGTGCCCGTCCGCCCGCGTGAGCACTCCAGCCACGGCGGCCTGCAACGCCATCGCTACACGCTCCCTGCAACGAAACCCTGCTTCCCTGCTCCACTACATTTCCTTATGCCTCTGCAACCTCAGCTAATGAGGAAGAGAACCGGAAACCGATAGGGGACCAGAAATCGCAGCATCTAGATAGGGACTACACTCCAGTGCCGACATCAACACACACCGTAGATGGACTGCGGTTTCTAGTTCTCTCCCTTCGACCCCTCTGTCCTCCATAACGAGACCGGATAAGGTTCCACAACTCCGTCCGGATATCAATTCGCTTCATATCTATATACATGCATAGAAATACATGTATTTCTATGCATATCAATAAATAAAAAAGGGCTCTTTATAAACCAACCCTCTCATACTCACTCTCCTCATCATCGTCATCCCAATCTTTATCTCTCATGGTCTAAGCATAAGAATCCTCCTTGTAGATAACTTGGATACGCTGGATATGCCGCTGCTCCTCAGAAATATAATGTTTCCAAGCCCAAATTCTTTGTCTATTCACAACATCTTCAAACATCTTTAGATTTTTATCACTGTCCATAGCTAATTGCATAACATACATGAACCATGCCAATTGAGCAACAGTAACCTTCACTGGCTCTGTACGGGAATAGTGTTTATTGAACTTCACGTGTTGAATGGTGTTGCAAAGCACGTCTGAGTCCATTGGGTCTTCTCCATCATACCTCCATACTGTATTTACCATGCCGATTAGTTACCAACTTGTTCACTTGTTGGCGTAATCCCGCCTCCTTCTATGCCTTGTCGAAGATGTCACGAACCTCCACATCCGTCCTACGAACGTTGAACGAGCTCAGAATATGTTCTTGAATATCTTTCTCCCTTGCATATGGCCTACATTTATTCACATCCAATCAAAACATCAAAGGTTTCAACAGTTTACTTAGATGTTCTTTAACAATCTCCCATCGTGTGATATCGTGCGGTTGCTCTGACAACTGTTTCTTCACAAGTCTCTCCAGTAATAAATTATTCTCTTTGAGATCATGCACCTCCTCTTGAAGCTTCCTTATAACTTCTCTCATTAATTGTTCTCCCTTTTCTCCTAAAACAACATGACAAAAAGGAATTAGATATAAAACAACACTACATCAACACCACCCCTTACTAACCCTTATCAAGCACCATCCCTTATTCTCCTTATATCAAAGGAGTATAATTTGAAATGCAAGCACCAGCTTTTGTTTCTGTAGAAGCTTCAACCTGCAATATCAGATAAGCGAATCATGAGACAAGATTTTCCAACCCCTGCATTTCTTCTTCTTTTTGCTTTTTTATTTTTATTTTATTTTTATTTTTTTAGCAAGACAACATGTTTAATCCTTATATGTCAGAAATTGCCACACAATATTCTAGATATTGTGTCGTATTTGAACATGATAAGAGTCACATATGGAAATGACCTCCACATAGAAGATGATCCTTGAAAAATCATTAATTCAGAGGTGAAAGCCTCTGGTATACTTTAATACCATTTTTGTATTCTACTGAGGAAAATATGTACCCGTGTACACTGTTTCCAAAATTCAATCCTTGTTTGGATGTTGCCATGGGGACTTTTTACATGCAAAATGTGTTATGCAGTATCACAACACCATGAGAGGTTTGTGGAGATTTTTATTTTTATTTTTATTTTTTTAAAATCATGGTAATATTTTTAATTATTATTAGTATGAAGCATATGAGAAATTAAAATTTATTCTTTTAGGGACAAATCTATTCATTCTACCTAATATTTTGCATTTGCAAAAATTGAAATGGATTCAACTGCTTGGAACTGCTTTCACTGAGGTTCTTGCAAGTAAGCTACGTTTGTAGTAATTTGTAGACTTAATAGTCATACCTAAAAAGTACTTTGCATTAATGAAAAAAATTGCATGAGATGATCATTCATTTCACCAAATACAGTCTAAACTCTATAAATGTTACCTCTATAAGTGTTATTATCTCATATATGTTATGAAAATTTTGCTACGTAAAATGGCAGATCTTAGAGATAGAGACTCTTGGAGAAGACGAAGAAGTGCCATACTTTACTCTCCAACACTTGCTTGAGAATGCCGAACATGACAGACTCAGGCGCCACAAAAAATGAGCCGGATTGTCTCGCAACAACACTCTCCAAGAAATGTCTCACCCTAGACCCCACAATAAGAAGCCAAGATCCACGTCTATTGAAGATGGAAACTCTTTCGATTGTAGACAACTCACCCTCAGTGATTCAATGCAAGAGGTGAATATGAAATGACATCTTGAGTTAACTTGAGTTTAAACTTGAGTTTTAAATTGACTTACATGGCTATAATTAACTTTAGTTACATTAAAGTAAATGCCACAGGTTGACTTTGATAGCATGAAGTAAATGCCACATGTTGCCACCAAGTGTATCCCTTGGCTTTATATAGTATAGACAAGAAGGAAAGAAGATAACACTGGCCTTATGAAGTGTAGAGTACAAGTGGTGATAAAGTAAAAAACTTAAAAAACAAGTTCATCTAATTAGGTTTTTTTAGCTTTTTATTTATTTTTACTTTTTAATTTTTACTTCGGAGTAAATATTGGTGTAAGAGCTAAAGAGGTCTTCATTATTTATAACACATCTCGAGAAGCAGTCAATCACATGTCTTGGTGTTTCAAGTTGCGCACAACTTGTTAATTTAGTGGCATATCCGAAGCGATTTGGTTTTAAGGATCTTCTGTAATTGTGAGGTGAATAGCAATCCTATACTTTGAACCTATGGAACCCGTGGTTTGTACCAATCTTTCAAAAGGGATTTTATATATTGAATACATCTCCAATGAAGTAGTGAATGGTGTGGAAACATAATTATATGTTTATGAACTTTTTTTAGACTACCATAGGTTTAAAATTATACAATGGAACAACAATATTTTTGTAAGCTTTGTGGTGCGAGACCGTTTCAACGTAGAGCAGCGTTAACCACCCACCAAAACCATTGCATGGAAAATGAAATACCACCCATGGACCACAATATAAGATCTTCATCAAGGACCGTAGAGAGAGGAGAGTCAAGTCAACCTTTCGTATCAAATAAACCTGTACAACCACATGGAGCCACTGATTCTCATCAATATACACAACCTTTTGGATTTGATATGGAGGAGGCACTTGATGATCTTCTAAATGATGAAATTGAAAAGGGTGATGAAGATGATTCCACCCAAATTAACTATGATTCTACTTTTAGCCTTGTAAATTGGGTTAGAACAATCAAGAGAGGAGAGGGCATATCAAACAGTTCCATAAATAGGTTATTTAGGGAAGATTTACTACATACTAGTGTGGGAATCGGTTTGTGGGAAGTCGTCCCGCAGGTTTTCGGCTGATTACCATAAAATCCGGCTAAAATAAAAAAAATAGTGGTGATAAAATAAGTAAAGTTGAGTTAGATAGTACAGAATCAATAACTAGAAAATAGGATGGGCGCCGGATCAGCTAAGTCCTTAAAAGGTCTAACGAAGTGCATAATCCGGATGGCCGGTCACGTGGGGAACCGGGTATAATCTAGGGAACCCGGAAATACCTTGAACCGGGAGAAGAAATCAAGATATACCTACTACGGAACCTGTCATAATGGCGATAGTGACGTCAGAGCCGTTAAAAGGCTTTGATAGTGACGTCACTACCGTTGGAGAAATCCCGTACTTTGGGGCCGTTATAAAAAGGCCAACCGACGGGGAATACCCAAAACAGTTTTTCTTCTTCCTCCTCCATTTCTTCTTCTCTCCCTCCGGACTGTTTTCGATCCCCCTCCCTTAGTCCTTCTACAAGTTTCTCAGCCGGTTGCTCCTCAAGCTTCCGGCAGTATTAGAGAGCTCTTGTGAGGTCAGTGCGTGCAGGTACGACCGGAGGCTGACGGAAGAGCGCCATGGCCGGCGAGAGATCCGGGAAACATGAAAAGGTGTAGAGCGCTGCCACCGGGGGACCACCCGTCGTGAGGGTGATACCGGAGTACCCGACGGCCGACCGAGACATGCATACCTTGTTCCACTTTCGAGACATCATGGGGTGTTCCGACCTGATAGCGGCGGCGTGGGGAATGAAGGATGAAAAGGTTGTGACGGAGCTCATAGGCGCACCCGACAACCAATATGACCGTAGTATACGCGCACACCCGGAGAAGTGGACCCGGGCGGAGTGGAAGCGGACCTACGGCTTCGCTGATGGGGACGTCAAGGTGACGGAGCGGAAGGATGAGCTCACGGACGGCGAGTTCCGAGGACCGTCTGATCCGAAGGAGGGATACTCCATCGCCGACCTAATCGACCTACGAGCTCATATCGTAATAGGGTTTCTAAACCCTATTTTTCACCCGGAGAAATCCAAGCGTTTAATATTGAAGTGGGCAACGACGTTTTTAGAAGCTATGCGCGAGAAGATCACCGTCGACCGGGGGTCCCTCATGCAAGATTTGGTGGAACGACTGATCAAGAATCTCCACTGGAACCGGAAGGCGGGGTCGCCGCTTCCGGCGTACCTGACCCACCTCTACCACCATCATGAGCTGCTTAAACCGGAAGAGCACGACGAATACGAAGCCCTACTGACCATTCAGAGGTACGGAGGAGTGGAGGCTGATGAGTAGGGTGATGAAGTCGAAGAAACGGAGACAGCTCCGGCGCCAACACCTCAGACCCGGAAAAGGAGTCGCTCAGCCCAACCGGAATCACCACCAGTGCGCTCTCCACCCACCCATCTAGACCCGGCTCTCGAAGGTGAAGAAGAAGATGGAGCGAGGCCGTCGAAGCGGCCAGAGCGATGCCCGACCCCGGAGATCCCGACACTCACCGGAAGGCACAAGGAGGACATTATGGAGCAGCTCCAACACGTTGCCTGGAGAGCCACCCGGATCAACCAACACCTGAACGACAACACCTACCTGATATACGCCATCATGGGGGAGCTCCGGCTCGAAAATTCGAAGGAGATTCTGCCCCGGTTGAAGAGCCTTGGGGAAACTGATTTCTGGTTAGAGCATATGGAAGCCCAGCACCGGACCCTTCTGCAAGCCCGGTCGAAGATGCAGCAGGACCTGTCGAAAGCAAATGCAACGCTTGAAGAAGCCTAAGCATTTCGCAAGGCGGCAGAAGCGAAGGCAGCCGGATTAGCTCAAGCCCTTGGCGAGGTGCAGGAAGCGTTGAGTTTTCCGGTTGTCAGTGTCAACCGGAGCATTCTCTTCACGGAGTATCTAGAGAAGGGAGGTGAAGTAAACCGGGGTCAGGTCATCCGCTTCCTTCTGGACCACGCCCGGAAGATGGAAAAGATGTGGGGGCAGATGCAGTTATTGGCGAACAACGCAGCCAGCATCGTAATCCCGGAGAAGCTGACGGAGCCAACTCCCACCATCGATCTTACCTCGTCCCCGGAGGCAATCGGACCTTCCCAACAGGCACATGAACCCTCCGGGAAGGGTAAGGGACCGATGGAGGAGACGGTAGTTACTCCGGACATAGCCCCGCCCGGACAGAGTGGCAGAGCGCCTCCCAACAGTCCGGAGACGGTCCGGAGGACCCAACTCCCTTCAGCACTATTTCAGGATTCTCCTTCCAACTTCCGGATCCCTCTTTCGCCACCAACCTCCAGTCGACGAAAGACGACCTCTCCCCTTTCTCGAGGTCATCCGGGTACGGTCACCAGTCCCAAGGCAACATAGGGGACTTCCCCCGGCACCGCAGAGAAGGCGACGTAGGTGGCAACTATAGCCGATCAACCCGACTTTGAAGCTCCCACCTTTGGAAGTGGTCCAGTACCGGATCCCATTCCGGATAAGATAAGTGGCAGGAAGCAAACCGTGGGAGCGTCTCCGATGCGCCGGAGTGGACGGAACAAGAAGACCCCTTAGTTAGATTATTAGTTTTAGCAGAAGATTTGTTAGTACCGGTCATCAAACTTGCGGTAGCGATTAACGATGGGGCTCCAGATTGCACCCGGCTACCGACCTGTCTATCGAAATCGGAAATTTAGAATTGTTGACCGGCGGAAAAATCGGATCTGAGATCCATAATTTGCGGATCTCAGGTTTGAAAGCCCGGACCTTTAGGGATAAGATTTTTTAGGTTAGATTCTCCGGATTTCTCGCAGATAAGGTGGTGAGTGGATCCGGTTGTTTTTTCAGTACTAAGGGTAATGAGTTTTCTTAACTCAGGATCTTGTTTCCCTTATAGTTGAATATATTTCGGAGCTATCACTAGAATTGCTACCTAGTTTGTGCAACATATGATGTTCGTTTGTAAGGTACAAGGTCCGTTGCGGTAGTACGTATTACGCAGGTTTCTGTGAAGAGAAGGATGTTTTGATGAACTTAGGAGTGAGCCGGTTTGGATTTCCAGCAGGAGAGTGTCCGGAATAACCGGAGGAGATTGCAGAGGCGATCTTGGTCACCTTCAGAGTCCGGAAGAACCCGGAGGGGAAGAGATATATTGCAGAGGTGTTCTTGGTAGTCTCTAGGGCACAGAATAGTATGTGTGAACCCGGATTCCGGTCCAAAAAATAACCGGAGTTTACTTTCACGATAGGAAAAACCTGCTATGTGAGTCTAGAAGGAGTCCTCCCCAGTAAAACTACATCACTATCTTCGTAGGGCTACAAAAGTGCTAATAGAACGTCGTTGTCATCCGGACTGATCTTTGTGTGACCGCATCCGGAAGGCCTTCCGGATGTCGTGAGAGCTAAGTCTAGAGTCAACACCACATCACCGGTTAGTAGATTAGAAGGAGAGTGATTGTCCGGGCACTATGAAATCCGGGACAGTGGGTGTCTAGCCACTTAAAGTCACAAGGCAGTGGGGAATCCGGCCATTTACACAAAATAGGATCAGTGGCCTTCCGGTCACTTGCTTAAACCTTCCGGAGGTTGCTCTGAGGGGAAACAGAGGTAAATCAAACTACCCACCTGGTTTGCCGGAAATCATTTCCGGAAACAACTGTACATAACTTCCGGGAACTAGTTCCGGTACATTCAGGATCCGTTTTGGACACCGGTATACGGTTTAAGGATCCGGCTCCTTTACAGAATAGAGTGACTAACCTAGGTGATTGATACTTAGTGGTTTTGGATAATTTGAAAGGATAAATAGATCTCTGTGGGAATGAAACCGGAGTGGTTCACTTTGGAAGTACTTAGTGACAATTGAGTGCATTCCGGAGGAATATTGACTCTACAAACTATGACAGGCGGAGACGTCCCCGCCCCTTTATGGACAGGGGCGGGGACGTGCCCGCCCTATATGGGCAGGGCGGAGACGTCTCCGCCCCTGCCTTGTCTAGGGCGGGGACGTCTCCGCCCCTGCTCGTGTAGTGGCGGAGACGTCCCGACCCCATACGGGGCAGGGGCGGAGACATCTCTGCCCCTGCCCGGGTTGGGCGGGGACGTCTCCGCCCCACCTCCCTCTTGCCATTAGTCCTTGATCCTACTCAAGCTCAATCCTCCCCTATGTGGCAGCTATGTGGTGCCAACATGGCTGCCACGTCGCCTATTTTTTACCTAGTGGGTAAGTCAACCCTCAGTTGACTGTATCGGACGAGCGAGAGCTCTACCGGACGGGCGAATTAGACAGACGGGCATACCAAACGTCCGTCCAGTATGACAACCCTGACTGCCGGTCTTCCAGGTGAATTCCGGGGTTTTACCATGGGTTGAAGTCCCCTTCTTCTTCTGTAGGCGAAGACCATCTTGTAAAGTGGCACCATCTCCAGCTCGTCCTCTTCGTATTCTAATGCGGCGTAAAAGACGGTTCCCTCCTCGTCTACAAATTGTACTCGTTTGGAGGGTACATGTGGGCACTCGTTTGGGTAATGACTGGGTTGTCCGCACCGGGTGCACCAGATGTTGTTCCGGACTGCCGGAACGGCTCTTCTCGGCTTGTGGTTATCCGCCAGTTGAACTTTGATGGCCGCCAGGCTCGTCTGAATATCCTTGATCATCCGTCGGTCGCTTGGCAGCTCTTTCTTAACTAGAACAACTACACGGTCTTGGTCCTTCCGGTACCCCTTGGAACTTCATGCCTTCCAGGGGGGGACTGCGCTCATCGGAATCCTCCTCTTCGCTAGATTGGCTGTCTGTACTGCTGAAGCCACTCGATCTGGATCCAAAACTTGAATCCTTCATATTTTTCCGGATCCGATTTCTTCTCTTGGAGCTCTCGTGTTTTGACCTTGATTGGGCCTCCCGAAGGGACTGCTTGGAGTTCTCGTAGTTCTGTGCTGCCTCCATTGCCTTCAGTAGGGATTGAGGTCGAGCCTGCCGGACATGGAATCCCATCTTCTTCGGAAATCCTACAACATACTACTCAATTTGAACACTTTGTGCGATGTCCAGAGTTAGTTTGTATTTAAGACTCTGGACCCTCTGTCCATACCTCCAGACGGATTTGGTAGACTTCATCTTCATTTTGCTGAATTTGCCCAGAGTGTGAGCTTCACCTCCAACTTCCCGGAACGTCCGGAAGAAGGTTTGCGTGAGTAGATCCCAGTCATTCCGGATTGGTTCCGGAATATCTTGGTACCACTGTAACGCTTCACCCTTCAACAACCCTTGGAACAATCGAAGTTTCGTGGCATTGTCTTCCTGGTTTGTTGTGGCAGTGGCTTTGAACTCGCATATCCAATTGTCCACAACCTCCCGTCCGTCTCCCTTGAACTTCCAGTACTTCAAACGAAACATAGATCGTGTGAGCGCCATTCTAGTAGCCGTGGTGGTAGAGGGTCCACCAGCCGGTGATGTGTCTCCCTTTGGAGATCTTGGCGGACTGAGAGATCTACTTCCGGATCCAACGGTTGTCGTCTTATTCCAAGCTAACCTTCGAGATCCTTCATTCCGGTGGGCGCTTTGACTCATACTGTTCTACTCTATAGTTAATCCTATTTGGAATAGATATATTCCATACCTAATTTTTCTATGTTAGTGCTTCTAGAACCTCTGAAAAAAAGGAAAAAGATCCCCGGCAGTGGCGCCAAAATCGTGTCGTAATTTGTAGAGTTAGTATTCCTCCGGAATGTACTCAATCATCACTAAGTTCTTCCAAAGTAAACCACTCCGGTTTTGTTCCCATAGAGATCCATTTAATCCTTTCAGATTATCCAAAACAACTTAAACTATCAATCACCTAGATTAGTTATTCAATTTGGTAACGTATCTGTATCCGTCCGGATTCCGGAACTCATACAAAGCTTTCCGGAACTAAATTCTGGAATAGATATATCTATACAGTGGTTTCCGGAAATGTTTTCCGGTAAACTAGAGGGTAGTTTAATTTACCTATGTTCCTCCTCAGAGAGACTTCCGGAAGGTTTAAATGAGTGACCGGAAGGCCACTGATCCTATTTTGTGCGAGTGGCCGGATTCCCCACTGCCTTCTGACTGTAAGTGGCTAGACGCCCACTATCCCGGAGTTTATAGTGACCAGACAACCACTCTTCCTATTCTGCTAACTGGTAATTGAGTGTTGCTACTGGACCTATACTATCACAACATCCGGAAGGCCTTCCGGATGCGGTCACATACAGACAAGTCCGGTCTACAACGACGTTCCGGCAGCACTGTTGTAGTTCTCCGGAGAAAGTGACATAGTTTACTGAGGAGGACTCCTTCTAGATTCACATAACAGGCTTTTTCCTATTGTGGGGATAAACTCCGGCTTTTGATCGGTCTCCGGGTTTAAACGGATTCTTCCGTGCCCTAAAGACTTCCAGGAACACCTCTGAAATATATCTCTTTCCCTCCTGGCTTTTTCCGGACCCTGGAGGTGACCAGGAACACCTCTGCAATCTCCTCCAGCTCTTCCGGGCACTCTCTTGATGTATATCCCAACCGGCTCACTCCTAAGTATGATCAAGTACCACTCTCTTTAGAAAACCTTCCACAATAAGTACCACAACAACGGATCATGTACCTCACAAAGAAAGCAACTCTCGTCACAAGAACTAGGTAGCAATTCTAGTAATGGCTCCGAAGTATATTCAACGTGATGGAAAACAAGACCATGAGTTAAGATAACTCATTTCACTAAGTACTAGCAAATCTACCTAATCAAAGTATTACCCAAACTGTGAGGAATCTGGAAAATCCTATCCTAAGGAAAATCTTATTCCTAAAGGTCCGGGATTTCAAACCTGAGATCCGAAAATTATGGATCTCAGATCTGATTTTTCCACCGGTCAACACTTCTAGTTTCCGGTTAATAGATAAGTTGGTAGCCGGGTGCAATCATGAGCCCCATCGTAAATCGCTACAAAAACCTAGTAACCGGAACTACCTAACTTCAATACTAAATCTAACTAAGTGGCCTTCTCCGCCGTGCTGGTGGAGGTTCCTAGTGTTATCTTGGGGCTGGTGGCTGCGTCCGGATGGCCCTTGGATAGGAGAGAAGTCGTCTTCCGGCGGCTGGAGGTAGGTGGAGAAAGCAATATCCGGAAGGCGGGAGGAGTCTCCTGAAACATCGCTGACGGAAGGGGGGTTTTCTTAGCCGTCTCCGGACCGTTGGGAGGCGCCTTGCTGCAGGATCCGGGAGAAGCTGTGTCCAGTGTGTCCACCGCCTCATCCATAGGTTGCTTACCTTTCCCGGAGGTTTCAGGTGCCTGTTGTGAAGGTCCGGCTACATCCGGGGACGAGGTAAGGTCGATGGTGGGGATGGGCGTCTCTAGCTTCTTTTGAACGACGGTGTTGGCCGCGTTGCTGGCCAGCAGTTGCATCTGCTCCCGCGTCTTCTCCATCTTTCGGGCGTGGTCCATAAGGAACCGGATGATCTGACCCATGTTTACCTTACCCTCCTTCTCCAAGCGCTCGTTGAAGAGGATACTCCGGTTGACGGTGTCAACCGGAAAACTCAGCGCTTTGCGGACCTCGTCAAGGGCTTGAGCTGATGCGACAACCTTGTCTTCTGCTGCCTTCCGGGCTACTTGGGCTTCCTCTAGCCATGTATCTGCCTTCGATAGATCCTGCTGCATTTTCGCCCGGACTTGGAAAATAGTTCGATGTTGCGCTTCCATCCCCTCGAGTCGGAAGTCGTTCTCCCGGAGGCTCTTCAGTCGCGGCATGATCTCCTCCGAATTCTCAACCTGGAGCTCCCCTATGATGGTGTATATCATGGAGGTGCTCTCGTTGAGATGTTGGTTGATCCGGGTGGCCCTCCATGCCACATGCTGAAGTAGCTCCATGATGTCCTCCTTATGTCTTGCGGTAAGTGTCGGGAGATCCGGAGTCGGGCATCGCTCCGCTCGCTTTGAAGGTCCCGCCTTGTCTTGATCTTCCGGAGCCGGTTCCAGACAGGTGGGTGGGGATCTCAACGGTTTCTGTTTCGGTTGCACCGAGCAACTCCTCTTCCATGTTGGGGGTGTTTCCGCCGGAGGTGGCTCCGTATTTTCTTCATCATCCGAATCGGTCTCGACCCCTCTATACTTTTGAATGGTCGGAAGCTCTACATATTCGTCGTGCTCCTCCGGCTTTAGCAGCTTGTGCCAGTGGTAGAGGTGCATCTGGTAAACTGGCAGAGGTGACCCCGCCTTCTGGTTCTGGTGAAGGTTCTTGATCTGCCGCTCGACGAGGTCTTGCATGAGAGATGCCCAGTCTACGGTGATCTTTTCTCGCATGGCTCCCAAGAAGGTTGTTGCCCACTTCAGTACCAGGCGCTTGGGTTTCGCCGGGTGGAAGATAGGGTTTAGAAACCCTATTACGATCCGGGCTTGTGGGTCAGTTAGGTCACGGATCGTGTATCCTTTGTTTGGGTCAGCTGGTCCAAGGAATTCCCCGTCCGTGAGGTTGTCCTTCCGCTCCGCCACCTTGACGTTCACATCCTCGAAGGCGTAGGTCCGCTTCCAGTCTGACCAAGTCCACTTCCACTCTAACCAGGTCCACTTCTCCGGATGAGCTCGAAGGCTTCTGTCGTACTGGTTGTCTGGAGCGCCGATTAATTCCGTCACGATCTTCTCGTCTTTAGTTCTCCATTCGTCGTCATTAGACTAGAGTACCCCATCTTGTCCAGAAAGTGGAACAAGACGTGAAGGTGCTTGTCTTCCGTCAGGTACTCCGGTATCATCCTCACAATGGGTGGTCCTCCGGTTGCAGTGCTCTTCACCCTCTCCGGTTTCCCGGCTCGCTCTCCGGCCATGGCGCTCACCCTTCAGTCCTCTGGTCGTACCTGCACGCACTGACCTTACAAAAGCTCTCCAACTACTACCGGATGCGTGAAGAGCAACCGGCTTAGATACCAGCAGAGGGAGGAAGGGAAAGGAATAGAGAAAAGAGCGAAAAGATAAGAAGAATGAGAGAAGATAATTGTTTTGGGAATTCCCGTCGGTTGCCTCTTTTTATAACGGCCACGAAGTACGGGATTTCCTAACGGCTCTGACGTCACTATCAGAGATGTCATTATGCCGGTTTTCTTTCCGGGTATCATCCGCATTCTTCTTCCGGTTCTGGTTCATCCGAGGTGCTCCGGTTATGGCCGGATACAGTGGTGCCCGGCCTTCCGGATTACGCATTTCGTTAGGGCTTTTAAGGACTTAACCGGCCCCTCACTTATCTTATCTTCTAGTTTCTACTTCCGTACTACATTAATCTATTTTACTAATCTTTTACCACTAAATTTTTAAATTTATGCCGGATTTTAAGGTTAACTTCCGGAACCTTGTAGGAACGACTTGTGACATCCCTCAAGTGTTAATCTATGTAGGAAAAGTCCGATTCTTACCATGTCTCTCAAGTGCTAGTCCGTGAATTGCCCCTTGTGATACATAAAAACAAAAGCAATTGTCTTGTTGTTGGATGTTGGAAGTAGTAAAAACAATCTTTTTAACTCATGAAATAAATTTTACCACATACTCATTAAATACACGTGCGGTTTTTACCATGTCCCTCAAGTGGTAATGCCTCTTAGGTCCCTTGAGTGCAAATTTCACCAGAATAATACTGCCAAGCTGATCCATTGTTTAGCCAAGGAAGTGGCAATTTTGGTTGTTGTCAAACAGTGATAGGACATCATGCAGAGGGCTCTCTTAATTACACCCAAGTAGAAGTCTATAGTATGACACACTCAGGTAGAGGTTCACACAAGGGGCCGAGGAGGCATTCATATAAGTGAAAATAGCCGATTTTACCACATGGATTAGAGGTTAATAACACTAATTGGGTAATCTCATTTCATGTAGTGAAAATGCCGCTTTCACACATGGAATTTTACCACAGGATAATTTGACATGGTAAATCACAATATTTTCACGTATTATGGTAATTTCATCATTTTTAAATGTTATTTATCATTTAAAAGTAAAAGGTAAAAATCCACACTTGAACAAAGAACATTTCCATATTTTCAATATAACTCTGACATGCAATTTTTTTTTAAAAAATGGGGGAGACTCCTAGGTATCCACACTCCATTCCTACTACATGAAAGCTTTGATTCACCTCTCCATCTTACACTTGTCTTTCCACCTGTTCGTGACAAACCATATGGGATATACAAGCAACAATGATTTGTGGATTTGTGGATTTGTGGAATTGGTGAATGTTCGTACCACATACATACATTACACAAGGGGCCTCACAAGACATTCACATATGTGAAGATAGCCGACTTTTACACATGGGAAAATAGCATTCAATAATTCTTATATGTCAAAATGAAAGCAATTACCTTGTTACCGGACGTTAGAAGTAGTAAAACAATATTTTTTCTCATGGAATGAAATTTACCACATACTCAGTAAACAGACCTAAGAAAAGTGTGATTTTTACCATGTCCCTCAAGTGGTAATGCCTCCTGGGCCCCTTGTGTCACCGAGATCATGCAATACTAATCCTTACTGATCCACGATGTGTGCACCAACTCCAAACAGGAACAACGGACATATGTATGTCCTCCATCACACGAAAACAATGTACAGAACCGCAGCTGCTATCACGCCTTCGAGGCGAAGACAGGAGCGTCGTTCAACGGAGGAGCCACCACTAAGCCGAACAGAGGCCAATTCACAAACGCACCATCAGCTGGAACGGCTAACAGATATGTACACACACATAAAAAGAAACAATTGATGGAATTGCCTCCTCGGAAGCCGCTTCATAGAAAGCCAAGTTGCGGAAGTGAGCTGGTACGTCTGTTCCGTGGACATTGCACAAAATCGAGATTCCTCTCCTGGCACCAGGCGGTGTTGAGTACTTCCCGAAGTCCTGTACCATCATCCGTGGCAAACTATGTTGACAGCAACAAGCAACACCAAATTCGATCGACTCCGGTCCAGGAGGTTCAGGGGTATAACTTTGGAGGTGTACCTCCGAGGGGAGTCAGTGTACCTGCAGTATCATTATTCGTCAGAGTGACATTGACCACATGAGTCACAGTCACATTCACGAGTAGGATGATGAGGAGAACAACAACTACGATCGTGCGGTGCTCCATGGTGCTAACCGGTTGTGACAGAGTGATGAGAGCGAGCAAACTTCTCAAATTATAGTACCACTCGACCATGAGAAAAGAATTGAGGTTTTTTCGACGACCAGTTCGAATGATAATTTAATGAATGATGTATGTGTAATATTATGGGTTGGCAAAGATAGGCCCCCATACTGAGCCACGGGGGCTTGTGATTCCAAGCCGGGGGTTGTGTGACGACGAGGATTTGATTTGCACTGGACACCACCCTGCTCAAGTTTTTCGTGAGTGCTGGGTGGGCATGTACCATGCAGGGAGGATTTGGTTTGTTCCCGGACCCCACAACGCTCTCCCTCGTGACTGCTGGCGTGGCGCTGAATCACGGATGGGCCCCAGTACTGAGTGGCGTTTGGCGTGTTTCAATGAGAGATGTTTGAGTCCTTGCCTTGTTGGTATGCAACTGAAATTCCTCAAATTTGGCCAGGAAAGAACTGCGGAGTCGTAGGATTTAGGCCGTCTTAGTGCAAGATTTAATTTCAATTTGATCCGAACGTTGAGAGTTTGCCTTGGGATCAGTTTTTATTGTTCATGCAACCCAGGGTTTACATCTGTATCTAGCTGCGGGTAAGAATTCGTGGCTAGGATAAAAAGGAAATTCATGTGGTTGAAATACAGTGGCGACCAAAAGTTTCCGGACAATGAACCATTGCTCCAATAAGTGTTGACTATTTCTTAGTTGGTGGATAAGTAAGAGAATTTTTGGGCCAACTTTAATTAGTACACCATGTAGCACCTAATTAACATTGACTCCCTCAAAATTTTCCACTTGAAGAAATTATACATGCAAAAATCATGAAGGAGTGTGTACAACTAAATATGCACATAAGTTGTACACACCACTATCTTCTCATTACAAGTGCATTAGTGAGGTTTTTTATTTTGGATTTTTTTTGTAAGATTTGGAGAGGCCTTTGGTGATTTTCTATGGCTCCTAGAAGGCCTAAGAATCAACATAGGGCAGTTCTTGAGATGTATGAGTGAGGCAACTAGTATGGCAAGATTTCAACAATTTTGGGCATTCGTTGAAGCACTTCTTCAAACATAGTGCAAGGGTTTTATGAGAAAGAGAGCCTAATAGACAAAACTTCACCTTGCAGACCTAGAAATCTTGATTAACATGATGACCGTGTCATTGTGAGGAGATTAAATGATCCAAATACTAGTACAGCCTCAGCAATAGGAAGAGTACTACGATCTCAAGGCTTGCGATTGACAGGGTTGTCTACATAGACGGACAGGGGCCCAAAGACAGCGGACGGACGAACATGACGGACAACACTTTTTGGTGGACAGTTGCGTGTTAAAAAAAACTACAAACTCTAAATCAAATTTTCAACTTACCTCCTAGTAAAACACGTGTGCATGACACGTCAGGCGACTTTCCACGTCACATCAAGGGGCAGGAGCGTGCCTTCGGACCGCATACGCAACATTTGGGGCCGGGCGCGTACCAATCTGGATTGGGCGCGTTCCAATTAGGGCCAGACGTGTACCAATTAGGGTCGGGCGCGTACCCCTCAGGGCTGGGCGCGTAGGACTCAGGGCTAGGCACGTGTAAGGCCAAAAATAGACCCCCTAAGAGAATCAATTTTTAAACCTACAAGGTCCTAATGTTACACCACTTAACATTCCTGATGCTTATCTGTATATTCTAATTTACTGGGGCTGGATCCTTGGTTATGTCTATTTATATATTTAGAGTTTAATAATACTATTATTTTAACCCAGTCATGTGGACTCGATTGACCCTTCCTTGGAACTTAAACACTCAACTCCGGATAAATTAATTAGGTATAGGTAATTATTTACTTATTTGTTATCTAATCGTTACGGTTATTGATTATCATGATTATTACTATTATTTTTATTTATATATATATATATATTTTTTATTTTTTATTTATTTTATTTTATTTTATTTTTTGGTTAATTTTTCGAGTTTAGGTCGGCTGATCAGGCCTGATCCAGATCCCGTTTTGTGGCAGCAACTTCAACAGCACTTATCTCTTGACTCGAGACTCCGAATCCAAAAAAAATTCCTCTCACAGTGATCAGCAACTCATTTCCAACTTGAATGAACCATTTAAAACCGAATTCAGCAGGCCGAGGACATAGAAACCACCATCACAAGCAATTTCCATGCACCAACGATCTCAACACATCATTATGAACCAAGACGAACTTATGCATACAGGACGGAGTCAATGGGCTGCGAACTGGTTCAGTTCTGAAGGAACTTGTGGCCAAATACCTAATTCTGGCAAAAATTCGCCAGCGCTTCCGCATGAAATTCGGCCACCGGAATTTTAACACCTATTCCTCGCAGCTCTCCAGCACCTTCTCTCCAGCTAGCACCGCGCGCGCCGGCTCTTGATCTCTCGCACAACAGCTCCAGCTCCCCAGACCTCGCGTGCAGCTCCACGACAACCGAGTGACGACCTCCAGCAATTCGCACCAGACTCACATTCACACGCCACCTCCTACTTCGCGCACGCAGGTGCGTACCCTCCGCGGCACTCCATCACCGAATTTCAGTTCACCAGCTCACCCTTCACAGATCGCGCGCACAGATGCGCACCACCAAAACAGAGTCTTCCAAGAGAAAACAGCTCCCCGCTCGCAGGAGCTTCTCGCTCACGCACGCCGATCCACCTCCTCGCGCAGGTACACCCTCCAGCTCGCGCAGGAGCCTCTCACACCGGAGCGCTTCAGCTTCCAGAAAAAAACGAAGAGCGAGACCTCGCGCGCACACACGCCCTCCGGCTCCAGGAGCGCTCGCACCCACCAACACGGAGACACCTCCTCGCGCGCAGCCGGTGCGCTCACCACCAAAACCGGAAGAGCCTCTCCTCCAGCTCGCAGGAGCTTCTCGCTCACGCACGCCGATCCACCTCCTCGCGCAGGTACACCCTCCAGCTCGCGCAGGAGCCTCTCACACCGGAGCGCTTCAGCTTCCAGAAAAAAACGAAGAGCGAGACCTCGCGCGCACACACGCCCTCCGGCTCCAGGAGCGCTCGCACCCACCAACACGGAGACACCTCCTCGCGCGCAGCCGGTGCGCTCACCACCAAAACCGGAAGAGCCTCTCCTCCAGCTCGCAGGAGCTTCCTCCAGCTCGCGTAGGAGCCTCTTCTCCAAAAAAAAAACGCAGAGAGGCCAGCTCTCCCTCGCGCCCAGGGCGCACACCCACCAACCACAAAAAAAAAACAAACCCAACCCAAAAAAACGAGAGCTCCAGCCCTCCCTCTTGCTCGCAGGAACTCCTCCTCGCTCCCCCAAAAAACGGCCCCCGGAAATCCAGAGAACTCCAGCTCTCTCGCCAGCGACTCAGCCTGGCTGGTTCTCCTTTTTTCCTTTCTTTTTCTTTTTCTTTTGGTCTTTCTCGTTTTTCTTCCCCGACAAGACTGGCTTAGTTTAAATGAGGCAGCCCATGACCTCTCACAGAAGTGCAGGATTGGCTACTTACAGCCGTTTTTGCATGTTTTTAGTTTATTACTAGCATTAACTCGCCGCTTTGCTCCTGACAAGCCTCCCTAAAATTAATTCCATGGTGGCAAGAATTGTCATGTGGCATGTGCATGGGGAAGCACGCCCAACCACCTTCTTTTCTTTTCTTCCTCCTTTTTTTTTTCTTTTCCTTTTGATCTTTTAAAGACTATTACCCTAGATCTACTACTATCTACTGATGATTTGCAATTTACTTATAACTTAAAAAACTAACCACACAGCTGGACTCCCAGCACCCTAATTAGTCTACCTAAATTTCCCTAGCATTTTTGGAGTTCAATAAGTATTTTTCCCGAACGGTCAACCGCCGATCCACTAGTCAAACCCTAGAAATAAATAGCAATTCAACTCGGAAAATTCTAGAAATTTTACCACTACTTCTACCTGCTAGGAGACACTCTCTCAATTTTTTCCATAATTTTTGTCCCATTTCTCAATTTTTAGTCATTTTCCAAGGACCTTTCTTTCCCTTTTTTATCTTTCTCTTCATTCCCACTCCACTTCCACTACACTTTCAAGCATATTAGTAGGGAGGAGGAAAAAATAGGGAACTTAGTGTCCCATCATGGCACTAGGCCTATTAATCTAGGACTTTGACTCTAATAGGTGGATTGACTACTACTTTAACTAAAATTGGGTCAATACTATCAAAAACTCGAAAAAACAAAGAAAAAAGAGTGAGGGCCCACTTTGGCCACTCACAGCACGTACCGTCAAGGTCGGGCGCGTACCGTTAGGGGCCGGGCGTGCAGCGTCACGGTCCTGGCGCATACCATTGTGGGTCGCGCACGGTTAGGGGCCGGGCGCGCGCTCGAACACTGCGTTTGCCTCTCGAAAGGGCTCACGTTTAGAGAATTTGAAAGAATACAATTGTACAAGGGTGGTTTGCGGCCCTTAAAATTATTTATTTCAATGTGGTGCCAAGTTCATAAATGGCCATTCTCAACACCTAGTACATATTTTAAGCCACGGTACTATTGTACCATGCAATCACCACACCGCTAAAGACACTTTTAACTTGTAGTACCCTCGTATCCATCATCTTTTAATCATCTGAGCTTGAGGATTCTCCATTGTGTTTCCGCTTCCGTTTTGATCGGCAAACATTTTGGGGAAGAGAGAGCCCGTGAAGTACCACCGTATTGTCGCCAGGTACCTCATCGCAATCCTCATCGTCTGCATCACTATCCGATGATGAGAAGTTCTCCGCTGAATTTTCCAAGACTGGTGCCACGTACTCCTCAATTTCCGAGGCCAAGTTTCGTAATTGTAGCTCGGCTCCAATAGTTGATGCGGCATTCAAAAGTCATTTTACTCGGATATTCTTCATTTTGTCTGTTACTCTATTGTAGTTTGCAGAGTCAGTATTCCTCCGGAATGCACTCAATCGTCACTAAGTGCTTCCAAAGTGAACCACTCCGGTTTCGTTCCCACAGAGATCTATTTATCTTTTCAAATTATCCCAAAACCACTAGTCTATTTATCACATAGGTTAGTAAATCTATTCAGTAATAGTTCCGGATCCTTCCGGATTCCAAAACCAAGCAAAACTTTCCGGAACTAGTTTCCGGAATGTTTATACAGTTGTTCCCGGAAATGATTTCCGGAAACCAGGAGGGTAGTTTGATTTAACTCTGTTCCTCCTCAGAGCGGCTTCCGGAAGGTTTAAACGAGTGACCGGAAGGCCACTGATCCTATTTTGTGTAAGTGGCCGGATTCCCCACTGCCTTGTGACTTTAAGTGGCTAGACACCCACTGCCCCGGAATTTATAGTGATCGGACAATCATTCTCTTCCTAATCTACTAACCGGTGGTATGGTGTTGCTTCCAGACGTAATTCTCACGACATCTGAAAGGCCTTCTGGATGCGGTCATGCACAGGTACGTCCCGACTACAACGACGTTCCGGTAGCACTTCTGTAGCCCTACGAAGATAGTGATGTAGTTTCACTGGGGAGGACTCCTTCTAGACTCACATAGCAAGTTTTACCTATCGTGGGGGTAAACTCC
The DNA here is from genome assembly GCA_963971425.1 of Bryoerythrophyllum caledonicum. Lineage (NCBI taxonomy): Eukaryota > Viridiplantae > Streptophyta > Bryopsida > Pottiales > Pottiaceae > Bryoerythrophyllum > Bryoerythrophyllum caledonicum. The sequence continues at coordinate 1,833,383 of OZ020516.1, read as the reverse complement.
AGTTTTGGACCGGGATCCGGGTTCACACGGACTACTCCGTGCCCTAGACACTACCAGGAACACCTCTGCAATAGATCTCTTCCCCTCCTGGTTCTTCCGGACTTCTAAAGGTGATCATGAACACCTCTGCAACCTCTTTTTGTTATTCCGGACACTCCCCTGCTGAAGATCCAAGCCGGTTCACTCCTTAGCTCAACAAAACAGCCTTCTCTTCAAAGAAACTTGCACAAATACGTACTACAGTAACGAACCTTGAACCTCATACGCAAAATAACTCTCTTCACAAGTACTAGGTAGCAAATCCAGTGAAAGCTCTGAAAATATATTCAACGTGAAGGAAAAAAAGAAACAAGGCCCTGAGTTTTCCAAAATTTATCTACTAAGTACTTAGAACTATTCCTATTTTAGGGCCTATCTTATCTTCGAGAAATCCGGGGGATCTTATCCTTAAAGTTAAGGATCTTATCCCAAAAAATCCGGAAAAGTGAATCTCAGATCCTATTTTCCCGGATCCGGATTCCGGACATCCAAAAAGTACGCAAAGTTCCGGAAGTGTTCCAAGTTTCCGGAAGACTTAGTTTCCGGATTAAGTAGCCGGGTGCAACTCTTGGCCCCATCGTTAATCGCTACCTAATTCCGATCCCTAAGCTGCTACTACTCCTAAATCTAACCTACCTAAGGGGGTGATCCAACGTTCTTGAATCTAGGATTGATACGCCTCGCAGATGCTTCTGCCTTGGCCTTGCCGGCCCTCCTCTGCTGTGGTGTAGAAGCTGCCGGAAGGTCTTGTGATTCAGCTCCGGAAGTTGGAGGTTGTGATGCTGCCGGGGAAGGAGGCTCGGAGGTGGAATCCACCACAATGGTCTCCGGAGCTTCAGTAAATCCTTGGAATTCGGCTCCGGGACTAGGAAGATCCGTCGCCAAACACCTAGCGAGTGGTGGAGTGGACTTCCGTCGGCCTGATGAGGGAGGAGTAGGTGCAGGCCGGATGGGAGAAGGGATTTCACCCTGACTTACCTCCGGTAGTAACTCTGTCCAGTGCTTTCTAGCACCGGGGCTCGGGTTGCCGGGAGGACTGCCGGTCATAGGTGCAGCATGCTCCGACGGAGTCGAGGTCTCCGTCTGCTTCCTTGAAGCCTCCGGGTGTACGCTTGAAGGTCCGGGTTCATCCGGAGACGTCCGGATACGGACCCGAACTACGATGTCATACGGTGCTTGGGTGCTCAGGTTCTCTAGTCCCTGAGTGGGCAGGTTGGCCACCAGTTCTTGCATCCGAGTCCATGTCTTCTCCATCTTCTTGCCGTGGTCGTGCAAGAACCGTATGATCTAGATCCGGTTCAGTTTGCCTTCCTTCTCGAGCTGATCTGTGAAGAGAAGACTCCGGTTGACAGTGTCAACCGGAAAGGCCAATGCTGCGAGTACCTCTCTCAAGGCCTGTGTGGCAGAGTCTGCGCGATCTTCAGCTTCCTTCAGCTTCTTCCTATATGCTGTCAATGCCGTAAACGTCTCGTCGCATGTGGCTGCAAACTTGTCTCGACTCCGGATGATAGCAGCCTGTTGTATCTCCAAGGCTTGGAGGCGGAGCGTGTTCTTCTGTAGTTCTTGGATCGCTGTCGGTATCTCCACGACCCTCTCCACCTCCAGCTCCCGCCGGATGCCGTTCAAGACTTCTCGTAATCGTGCTTCGGATCGGCACACGATCGCCGCACGCCAACTTGCATGCTGAATGAGCTCCAGCAGGTCGGGCCCGTCGAGTCCAACAAGGTGCGGGGGCTCCGTCGGAGGAATGTAACCTTCACGTCGAGCTGGCCTGGGGTTTTGCGAAGGTTGCTCGCCCGTTGGCTCAATCGATGTAGATGGTCCTGGTGTCGACTCCCGCGGTACCAATCTGCTCTTCTTCCGGGTTTGGGGAACATCCTCGGACAAGGGAGTCTCCGCGTCCGCCAAAACCTCGTTGTCTTCTCCTGGTTCCGACCCGCCATAGTTCTAGATCTCCAGCAGCAGCTCATATGCATCTTGCTCATCCGGGGTAAGCACATCGTGTTGCGCATAGAGGTGGGTGAGGTATGAGGTATGAGGGGTGCCGGCCTTCTTCGGCTTCTGGAGTCCTCTCACCATCCGGTTGATCATCTCGCTCATAAGCGAGGCCCAATCTATACTAAATTTCTCCCTCATCGAACCTAGTATGGTGGTCGCCCATTTAGACACCACCCGTTTAGGTTTCTCCATGTGAATGATCGGGTTCAAGAATCTTACCACAATTTGCGCGTCTTGATGCCGGAGGTCGTCGGTACTGTAGCCTTCCTTGGGATCGACTTGCTTGGTGAACTCTTCCCCGAGGATGTCGTCGTTCCGCTCCGCTGTCTTGACGGTTCCGCTACTAAAAGAGTAGGTGCGCTGCCACTCCGGAATACCCCATGTCTCGGGATGAGCTCGTATAGTGCCGTCGTACTAGTTGTCCGGTGCACCGAGTAACTCCACCACCAGCTTCGACTCCTTCGCTCCCCACGCAACGTCGAGAAGCCCGCGGCAGCCCATGTTGGTGAGGTAGTGTTCGAGGACGGCCTTCTCCTCCGGGTCTATTGGTATGATCGGGACTACCCGCTGAACCGCCGGTTGCGTCGTCATACCACGAGTAGTCCGGGAAGGTTCTCCTTCCGCCATTTCTGCAGAGATTCCTCACAGTCTCTCCGGTACCACCTGCACGCACTGACCTCACCACACACTCTCTCTACTGGAAATACTTCCGCTCTAGGTAAATCAAGAAGGCAAGACGCAAGAGCGGAGGGAAAAGAGTAAGCCAAGAAGTGTGGGGCGTCAGACCTAACTTCTTGATTTAATACTCTCTGTGGTGTACGGACGGCCGTTACGGTCATAATAGCGGTTCCGGCTCCTAGCCAACACCGGCTCCGGTTTCCTTCCGGTTACGGTTGTGAGTGTTGTCTCTGGTTCCAATCCCTTGGATTTATGGAAATTCCTAAACGGTTTTAAGGATCCTTGGTACCCCTAGGTTGTCTTATTTCTTATTTATCTATTCTATAGTTCAAACTTATGATTCTAACATTCTAACACTAAATTTTTTTTGTTTTTGCCGGATTTTTAGGTTAACTTCCGGAACTTTGTGGGAACGGATTCCCACATACTCCATCCATGTTTTTAGAGCGGTTGCCTTTGGCCCCAATGACTCTCTCCGAGGTTCCGCTTCGCCAAGGTCTCGTGAAGAAAGGGAGAGTACCATTGTTCTCACCCCTACGTGTCCGTAAATTGCTGCTCATACTAAAAGACCCAACCCTCGCGGAGGGAAGTTGTGGGGTTAGTATCGCGCGCTTCACACCACCATTTAGGCCAAGTGCCCTACGGTGGACGGGTGGCCGAACTATGGTTGCAGAGGTCTTTTCCTTTACACGTAAAAGAATTCTTCTGATCGATGCGGTACTTTGAGCACGTGGCCGCCGAAACAAATCTTGGAGTGGCATGTCTTTCTCTGAGTCCGGTTCTATTGCTAGAGGCAAAACCACAGTGCTTCTCACAACTTCAATGGACCCCGTGGTGGCCATTGGCTCATGGGATTCATTATTCTTTCCACCACTGCTCACTTCGTTTCCATCGTAAGGAAATGCATTGTGCGCTACAATGCCAATGCCATGACCGTCGAGATCAGGGCCATCGCCACTGGAAGCCTGGCCTCAGGCATTAGAGTCATTTGAGTTGAAAGATTGATTCTCCGAGATGTTGTCATCTCCATCAAGATTGCCCCCCAATGCCGACCCATCTTCCTGTGCCCTAGCTTTTTGGGCACGGTCTTCATCCGATAATTCTACTACAGTATGGACTACTTCTACGTCGACATCATCAAACACAAAAGGATCCACTGGGTCACCGTGGACGTTGTAAAAATGGTCATGTAGTGCATCTCCACAGTGCTCGTTGTTTGCAGAGTTGTCCCTAGGTGGGCTATGATCAGACACGGGGTTGTTGTCACAGGCAAGGTCTTCCCAACCCCGCCCATCCAGTTGTAACCCCCATCATCTGACTCCAAGCCCTCGTCCTCTGTGTTTAAAGCAAGTCCCCCATCTGGATCAGACTCCTCCAAATGCACATTCTCCTCATACCATTGAATCGGGTCCGGTCGAGCACGTTCTCGGAGCAATCGACTATTCGTGTAGATGTAAACCAAATCTTCCGCTTTCTGCACTTCCAAGCGGTTTTGGCTCTTACTATGCACGAACGAATACATGCTCTGATTACACTCACATGACAAGGCTGAGCAGGTTTGTGCTAGTATACGCTTTGCAATGATAGGCAATGATTGCCCGCCCATGCGGTTCCACCATTGGTGAGGCAAATGGTTGTTATTTTCAATTTCCCCAGCATCCAATGGTGAATATGGGCCTCGTAATTCTTCATACTCCGTGATTTCGAGCATTACTGCTGAAAAAGACACTTCGAGTGGACCACATAGCGTCATAACAACCTTGTTTAGGGCCCTTTTGGCCTCATCATTGTTTTGAATTTGCAAGTTATTGGCTAGATAAGGATGCAATGAAGCCCCTACATAATGAAGATTTGTTGTCATCATCTCCCAACGCCGTAGGAATGATCCTTTGAGGTGAGTTGCAATTCCGGCTGGCATGTTGAACGGCGCATTGCGTTGCTTAAACACGTGCTCCTTTAGCTTGTTCATGGTCTCCCAAACAATTCCCATTGCCGGAGTGTCACCATCAAAAGTTCGCAATGCCTTTAGAACTGGTACCAGTACAAATTCAAAGTTAGTGTACCCATGCCAGAAAGTCTCGTTTAGAACAGTGGCTCGCACCTGCAATGCCTTCGAATGGGCACGGTGCCCGTTTTGCCTATCGAAAAGAGACGATACGTAGGATATCCATGCAGGGTCTATCACAACCATCTTCAGGGCATTCTTCACTTCCAATAGACGATGGATCATTATGTAATTGCATGCAAACCTTGATGCTGCTGGCCACAATAGAGACAATACTGGTGAAAATCGACAATAAAGGGCCATGGGCACATGGTGGTTTCGGATATACAATGCAATCTCTTTTGCCTTCTGGACGAGGTCTGCAAATATGTCTTCCTTTCCCGAGTCCTCGAGGAGGAGGTCCAAGATATGTACACAACATCCTTGAGTATATATGTGCGGGTACTCAAGGTTGACCTTTTTCATTGCCCCCAACATGTTTGAAGCATTATCGGTGCACACTTTGAGGGACTCCGTTCCCACATGGTGCCGGAAGTTAACCTTAAATTCCAGCCAAAAAAAAAAATTAGTTAATTGGTTATGATAGTTCGTGCTGGAATACAACCTATAGTCTTCATGTAAGAATAAAGTCGGATGGACTTGGCTGCGAGCCCTAATTCAGCCTAAATCTACTAAACGTGGAGCCGGAGTAGTTAACAAAATTCCGGGTTAGTCTGTTATCCGGAACCGTCAGCAAGAGTTGTCACCATCAACTATCATCATGAGCCGTACTAACGGCCAGACTACAAAAGGCTAGGGTTCGGAGGGAAACTCTTTCTATTCACTTTGTCTTTGCGTGTTGAGGTTTTCGCTCCAACGCTCTCTCTCTCTCTCTCTCTCACTTTCACTCTCACTCTTACGGTTTTTCAAACCGCTTGCTGTTAGGGTTTGAAGCTTAGAGGGTTAGAACGGACGTGCGACTGTTAGGGAGGGTTTTTGTGAGGTTGGTGCGTGTATGGACAACATTGAGAGATTGTGAGGTAATGAGGCAGGCCGCATGAAGTCGGTGCCGATGGCAAAGAAGAAGAGGACGGAAAGCGATGGGCACAACCGGAGAGACGAAGAGTCGGCAGTTGTGCTCCCTCCTTTGACCCGCGTTCATCCGGACATCCCAGCAGACCCGGACGAGTACAACATGCTGAACGAGAGCCTAAAGTCGATGGGTTACAAGGGTTTGCTTGAAGTTGCGTTCGACATCCGGGAGGAGGTCTACGTCCGGGAGCTTGTTGAGACGCGAGACAAGAAATACAAGAAACTGATGAAAGCCCATCCGGAACTCTGGGGAGTTCCGGAATGGTCACTGGCATACGACTTCCGAGCCGGCCGCACCAAGGTGGTGGAAAGGCGGGACGAGTTTCTGGCGGAGGAATTCGGGGGACCATCGGATCCAAAGGATGGCTACAAGCTGCAGGACCTTCGGCACCTGGATGCCCAGCTCGTGCTAGGGTTTTTAAACCCTATCTTCCATCTGAAAAAGTCGAGATGGGTGGTGGCAAAGTGGGCTTGGACTTTCATTGGAGCACTCCAGGGAAATATCGACGTAGACTGGGGAATGTTGATGACCGAGATGATCAACCGTCTCTTGGCCAATCTCCAGAAGGTGAAGAAATAAGCAACACCTCTAGCCTTGTATGTGGAGCACCTCTACTGTCACCACCAGTAGCTAACTCCGGTGGAGGTCAGGAAGTACGACGAAGTTCTTAACTTGCAGAAGTATGCAGGGGACGTGTCGGAGGAGGAAGAATCAGGAGGGAAAGAGCCTGTGCCGGAAGCAACAACCATAGGCACTCCGGAAGGCCGGAGGGCTCCGAAGGGACCTCGAGGGAAGGAGCCCGAGCCGGAGAGTCTGGGCATCCGCAGCTCCTCCACGTCATCCGGAGAAGACAAGTCCGGACCCTCAGCAGAGACGAGCCGGAAGAGGAGGAAGGTCGACAAGGATGACTGCCCAGGTCAGCTCAAACAAATGGACGAGCTCACCTGCAAAATTGGCTGGAGAGTTGGCCTCCTTAAGGAAACCAACTACGTCATCACCACCAGCGTGGACCAGATCTTCCGGATTCTGGACGTGGATCGGCTAGAGGACGCCATCAACACGGTGGAGGAACTCCGGAGCACGGAGGCAGACATGAAGGCACTGCATACCCAAATCTCCTCCATGTAGAAGGCCAACACGGAGATGGAAAAGAAGGTGAAGCACTACCTCGCAGAGGCAGCTCTGGCGGTGACGGCCCGAAAATTGGCTGAGGCAAAGGCCAATGCTTCCGCAGCTGCCCTGATAGAGGTCCGGACGGCCCTAGAATTCCCGGTTGATGTGATCAACCGGAGCCGGCTCTTCACCGAACAGGTGGAGAAGAAGGAGAAGGTCACCAGGGCCAACATCATCCGGTTCCTCCTAGATCAAGCGGAGAAGATGGGGCGGACCTGGGAGCAGATGAAGCTATTGGTCGACAACATCATCCAGGTGCTTCCGGAAGACCCAACAGCACCTGGACCGGAAGGCACCACGACCCCAACACGAACTACGGCCTGTCCGGAACCACCAGTGAAAACAACTCTAGCTTCGGACACCTCAGCGAATCCGGAGTCTCTCGACAAATCGTCACCTCGGACTCTGACGAAGGATATCTTACCTCCCAATTCGAGTACGAGTGAGATCGTGAACAAGCTTCCGGATCTACTGTTGCCACCCTACATGTGTCTACCACATTCTCCGGCAGAAGCGACCTCCCGGCACCACCAAAGTCCGTGTCGAGGAGATTGGCGCCCGGGCCAAGGTTGTCATACTGGACGGACGTCCGGTTTGCCCGTCCGTCCGATTCACCCATCCGGTAGAGCTTTCGCCCGTCAGATGCAGTCAACACAGGGTTGACTTATTCGCAAGGTAAAAACAGGCGACGTAACAGCCATGTTGGCACCACATCGCTGCCACGTAGGACAGGGTCATGTTTGAGTAGGATCGGGGACTAATGCCAAGAGGGAGGTGGGGCCGAGACGTCAAGGGCCCTGCCTATAAAGGGGCGGGGACGTCTCCGCCTCTACTAGTGTAGGGGTGGGGACGTCCCCACACTAGTAGAGTTAGATTATAGTGTTTAAAGTTGCAGTATGTTGGTACACTAAAATTTATGTTTAGTGTGATACACACTAACTGTGAACCCATACACCAATTGCAAATGAGGCACTTACTGTAGTGACATAACCGTACACTAAATGCCATTTACTACAATATTTGTCAATTTTGGTAAAAATAATAAAATTATTTCTTTCACTTGTGCACATTTAGTGTATCAATAGTGTATCAATAATTATTTGTGCTTGAACAAATGTAAATCTCAAACTGAAAATTTAAGATTTGGACGTATCCAATATTGATTAAAATATAACGTATGGCAATTGCCAAGTACACATATTCTTCTACGAAGATGCCGTATTGCCTACTTAACCACCACATGCGAAACTAATGCAGCTAATTAACAATAAACTATTGTCGATAACAACATAGAGGCATAGTCGAGTTGTGGGGGGGTTTCATTAATGTATCTAAAACATCTAACACAGAAGATCGTTCTTCGAGCACTTGTTTTTGCAACGCTGCAAATTTTAGCTTCAAGTTTACATATTGCTCCGTGTTTTTGCTGGTGAAATACGAAGTGTCCCAATCTTCTTTCCAAATTTTTTCACAAATCCAACCCACCGCAAATGCATCTGTTGTCTTGGAGTAGAGGTGTGACCGTTGCATGACTTCAAGCGAGTTGGTGGAGTCCCGCGGCACAAAAACATAGAACACTTCTGGTGCCACAAACCGTCACCGCACTCTCTCTTGTTGAAGCTCCTCCTTGAATTGATAACCATATCTTGATGGCTCATTCTCCACAACCCGACTAGAAAGCCCCTAATCGCAAATTCCGATGTACACCGTATCGGGTTTCCACTCATCAAAGTGGAGCAAAACATTCGATGGAGAGATGTCATAGTGTATATAATTTGCGTCGTGGCATTTTCCCACAATGACAAGCAATGATAGCGCGAGGTTCACTCAATTTTGGCGGTAAGTTTTTACCCACCGAAGCTCTTGGATTGACAACCCGGTATTCGGATGCATCTCAATCCGTTCAAATGGCAATGCTTCGTCCACTTTCGAGTCAAACTTCGACCAAAAAGAAGCCAGAGATCCCCCATTCCACCAGAGCGTGTACCCTTCCATAGTTTTCGAGTGGATGTCCGCAAGTCTAATAATCCCTGGATGCACTACCGGACACCTTCCAGCCTCGTTGATGATGTCTCGGCGCTTCTCCCTCTCATTGGTGTTGGTCAGAGTCTTTGTGGGAAAATGTCCCCACATACTTCCGGAACTTAATACAATCCCGGAAGAAAATAAGGAAAAAAATTAGAAAAATTAGTTAGTTAGTTGGCTAAAAGAGCATAAGTAGTTCTTGAAATGGAATAAGATTTTAGTGCTGCGCCGGAATCCCTAATGAAGATAGTTACGGCACCCTTCCCGGAAGTTGCAAACCGGAGGGCGGTTACAGCCGGAAACGGAAATGCCATCATGACGCATAACTGTTTTCCGTACGAGCGCGTCAGATACAAAACGCGACTGGCAGCCCTGTGCACCAATCTTTTAGGGTTTCCAGCAAGCTCATTCTCTTTTCCCTTCTCGCATTCTCCTAGGGTTTTGAATCCGGTCTTGGTGCAGGACGGAAGAGCCAATTTAGTTTAGCAAGAGGGACTTGGTGAGGACAGTGCGTGCAGGTTCTCTTGACAATATTGCGAGGCGCAAGTTCACGGAGAGGTGGGCACGGATGGCGGGCAAGAAGGGCAAGGCTCCGGCTACCGAAACATTGGTGCTGCAGAAGGTAACTCCGGAGATTCCGAAGCCGGTCAAGACCTGTCGGGTTTTAGAGAGCTACCTCGAAATCATGGGTTGTGAAGGTCTTCTAGCGACACCGTGGGCCTACCAGAGCGACACAATGATGACGGAGTTCCTGGGAGAGCCACCAAGCCAATACGCACAGAAGATTAGGGCGCATCCGGAGGTCTGGACCACGACGCTCTGGAGAGATACCTACGAGTTCCGGGCAGGAACAATCAAGGTGGCGGAACGGGACGACGCCATCCTGAAGGGCGAATTCCGCGCGAAGGCTAACCCTAAGGACGGGTATGTCCTCAGCGATCTCACCGATCCGGATGCCAGGTTAGTAATGGCATTCGTCAATCCTATTTTCCACCCCGAGAAACCGAAACGGATAGTGGCCAAGCTAGCAACCCTAATCTTAGGCTCGATGAGAGGGAAGCTGTCTGTCGACTGGGCGGCCATCATGGACGAGCAGATTGACCGGATGGTGAAGAACCTGCCGAAAGCCCGGAAAACCCCATCCCCACTCTCCACCTACTTGGCTCACATGTATGCCAAGCAGAAGATGTTGAGTCCGGACGAGCAGGCCGAGTACGACAGCTTGCTCACCATCCAGTCATACGGAGGAATGGAAACAGATGAGGAACTGGATGAATCGACGGACTCTGATACGGAGAAGTCGTCATCCTCCCTTATACTTCGAAGACCGAACCGGAAGCGTAGTCGTTCGGTGCAGAGGACTCCGGAGACCCCGGGAGAATGCCGGCCGTTGTCAACAATCCCGGCGCAGAGCCCACCCATAGCACCACCAACCACAGCACAGCCTGCCGCACCGGAACCGGCCCCAGAAGACGAACGATTCGCGACCGGATCAGAGCCGGGACCGACATTTGTCCCAAGCATCATTGGCGACATTCCCGTGGATGTCCACGAGCTGTGCAGACATATTGTCTGGAGGACCAGGATCCAGGAGGGGGAGATCCGGGAGAGGCATGCCATGATAATGGCCATCTTAGAGGCAGTCGGACTGGAGGACACCACTCACCTCATCGCCCAGCTCAGAGAGATGAAGGAGAAGCACGATTCCGTCACAAGACTGGAGCAGGAAAACGCCACCATAACCAAGGTTAACACCCGGCTCTGGAGTCAGGTCCGGCAGGCGGAAGCCGCACGAGATGCAGCACAGCATGCCCGAGTGGTGGCAGAAACGAAGGTCCGGGCGGCGTCACAGTCACTGATCGATATTCGCACGGCACTGAATTTTCCGGTGGATACGGTTAACCGGGCATTACTCTACACGGCGAGCTTGGAAAAGAACGAGAAGCTCAGCAGGGGGCAGGTTATCCGATTCTTGGTAGATCACAGCCGGAAAATGGAGGCCACTTGGTCCAAGATGCAGGAGCTAGCGAGGGAGCTCGTCGCGGCCACCTCAACAGTACCAGGAGCTCCACCTCCAGTTTCGGCACCTCCTGCTTCAGATGCTGCGGGACCATCCGGAACCCAGGCAGATCCGTCTGGAAACACTGCCGGCCCGTCCGGATCCCCATCCGGTCCGGCAGCTGTTTCTCCTTCTCAACCTCCGGCCGGCCCTTCACCCAGACCTGCATCTGGAACAACAAAGTCACTCACCGGACAGTTCAATGACCTCGTGGGAACGCCGGACTTCAGCTCTCCTATGAGTTGGAATGGGGTGGCCTTCCCAAGCACGGAGAGTATGCAGAAGTGGGAACAGGTGCCAGGAAGTCAGGTAGTACCACCCTTGCCTTTCCGAATTCCCTCCGAGTCTCCCTCTCCGGGGCCACCAGTGACGGATCCTTTGCCCGGAAGCTCGGCAGCGACACCCATGGTGGTCAGCCCCAGCGGTAGCTTCCGGGACCTTCCGGACATTGAAGACCGGGCTGATGCACCATCCGGCCAGGCGGTTGCAACAGGGGACCCAGATGCACCATCCGGACCAGGTATGCCGACGCCGACCACCTCACCGGAACCACCAGCAGCCATTCCGGCGCAAACCGAGGCCGGCGTCTCTCCATCAGAAGTTACCCCTTCACGCCGTAGCAGTCGGAGGCGGAACCAAGTAACCCCGTAGAATAGAATCTTTAGTTCTAAAGGTCTGATATGCGATTAACGATGGGGCTCAAGCTTGCACCCGGCTATCATGCGATAAGACTAAAGACAGTTTTCCTTTTAGTTTTTGAATTAGATCCGTAGAAACCGGATCTCAGATCCGAAACTTTCGGATCTAGGTTTGAATTCCGGATTTCTAGGGATAATATCCCTTTCACTTTTAGGATAGGATTTCCCAGATTTTTAGTTTCTAAGTTCCGATTTTAGATCAGCAGTAGCGGGCTCTTAACGCAAGAGTTGTGGCCGGCTGAGGGCCTTTTTTTCTTTTCCTCAGGAATGATATTTGCTGTTAGTATATTTTCTTGCATTGAAATTATGGTGGCATGTATCATTTTGTGAATGAAGGATAGGGCCCATTGTGGTTGATGATTAGTGGAATAGTTGGGGAAGCTGAAGTGGTTCACAGATAAGCATCTAGTCTAACCGGTTGGGACTTGCTGTGGGAGAGCGCCCGGAACAGCTAAAGGAGAGGTTAGGTAGAGTCTGACGATCCTTGGTGACCGGAAGAAGCCTGGAGGGGGAGGGAGGGTACTTTAGGCGGTGGCCTGGTAGCTCCTAGGGCACGGAGATTCCGTGTGAACCCGGATTCTGGTGGTGACCGGAATTTCCCCTTACGATAGATGGAAAAGCCTGTGGTGTATGTCTAGAAGGAAGTCCAAATGCAGATCTACCCTTCACACCTCACCGAACCACTAATTATTTCCCAGAATGTCGTTGTAGTCCGGGTGAGCCTCTGTGTGACCGTATCCGGAAGGCCTTCCGGATAATGTGAGAGAGTGCATCCGGAAACAACAAACCAACGACCAATTAGCAGCCTAGGGAGAGTGGGTGCCTAGCCACTTAAAGTCACAAGGCAGTGGGGAATCCGACCACTTACACAAAATAGGATCAGTGGTACCCGGCCACTCGTTTAAAAACTCCGGAAGACAAACTCCAACTGACCCTCCGGAAGTTGGCAGGACCCGGAAAATAGTAGGAAACTACATTGGACGTCCGGAAGGATCCGGATAAAAAGGTCAGGCGTAAAATAGGAATACTAACTGGCGTGTGGTAGAAGGATAGCAGGTAGCTTACTTAGCATTCCAAGAAGAAACAATAGATCTCTGTGGGAACGAATTTAGAGCGACCATGCCGGACACATTTAGCTTCAACTAATTGCTATCCGGAGGACTACTTACTCTACAAACTACAACACGATTTTGGCGCCGCTGCTGGGGATCTATTTGATTTCTTTCGGAATTGATAAAACTGACATTAGATAAGTTAGGGCAAATAAATCGATAGGTTAGGTAAAAGATCTGGGTAGGCTCCGTATGAGTAAGAACGACTGGAGACCTGAAGGTATACGAAGGTCAACTCGAAAGAGAACTATAGACGGACAGACAGGGAGCCGCTCTCTCACTCCTCCCCGTTCGAGCCGGAGAGAGAGTCATCCGGGGGGGGTAGCAGTCAACCCCTTCATCACTGAAATTACCGGAATGGCTCTTCCGGTAGTACCGCGTTCCTTTTCCGACTTAAGTACCGGAAGTTTAAAGGGGACGGTAAGGAGGATGTTGATGACTGGCTATGTGAGTTTAGCTCAACAGCCGCAGCGAATCAAGATGACATTGCGACCAAACTCCGGATGTTTCAGGGTCTACTTAAGGGTGAAGCTCTGCAATGGTATCAGGACGTTCCGGAAGCCACCCGGAACGATTGGGACCAACTTGCAGCAACCTTCCTTCGGACCTTCCGAGAGGTCGGTGGAGAAGCTCGGACGTTGGGAAGACTTAGCAGAATGAAGATGAAGACAAACGAATCCGTTCGGAGGTACGGGCAGAGGGTAAGAAGACTCATTCACAAGCTGACTCCAGGTACGGCTGATAGTGTTCAAATTGAATGGTACGTCGCCGGCTTTCCGGATGAGATGGGCTTCCATGTCCGCCAGGCTCGACCCCAATCACTTCAAGAGGCCATGGAGGCTGCGCAGAATTACGAGAACTCGAAGCAGTCTCTACGCCAAAGCCGGAGAAGGTCCAAGCAGGAGAGCTCCAAGCGCGGCAAGCAGCACCGGAAGGACCGGAGGTACTCTAGTTCCGGTTCCAGTAACTCTAGTGACGGAAGCAGTTCGGAGAGTTCCTCTAGCGACAGTGGGGATTCCGATAACCGCAGTCCTCCCCGAAGAACCTCCAGTTCAAAGGGATACCGGAAGGATCGGGACCGAGGCATTGTCAAGATCAAGGAGGAACTTCCAAATGACAAGCTAGTCATCAAAGATATCCAGTCTAGTTTAGCAGCAATCAAGATTCACCTGGCAGAAAACAACAAGCCGAGACGGGCAGTTCCCACAGTTAGGGATAATGTTTGGTGTACCCGGTGTGGTCGACCCGGACATTACCCAAACGAATGCCCCCTAGTTCCGCCAGCACGAGTACAGTTCGTAGATAACGAAGGGACGGTGTTCTATGCTACTCCGGAATACGAGCAAGGTGAACCGGAGTTGGTTCCGGTATATCAAGTTGCACAGGCATACGGAAGAGGAAGAGGCCAAGCCACCATGGTGAAGCCTAGGTATCCACCGGGCCGACCCACACCTACTGCCTATACAAATCCAGATCCGCAAGCAGCATCCATCTATCCGGCTCGCCCTAATATAGTCTGCTATGGATGTGGAGAATCTGGGCATTACTCCTGGGAGTGTCCCAGGAGAGGAGGACAAGGTGCCCCTCTTGAATTACCATGCCAGAACTGCGGTCATTACGGCCACATCGCTCCGGATTGTCAACAGCCGGCCCGACCAAAACCGGTTTACAAACAAGTCGAGGTGCCACCCCGGGAGCAGACTGCTCTTAATTACGGACACAAGGAAGGCGTGGAGAACCCTACGACCTGACGGTGTTCGGTGGAGCAACCGGCCCGACCCGAGAGTGAAATCCATCAGGTCAGTACGCGTAGCTCCACCCGTGGCCGGATCAGTAGGAGGAAGAAGGCTTCCCGGGTTCATAGATCAAAATCAGCGGAAAGAAATGTCTGGACTCCGGATCTTTCCCTAGAGTCTGGAAGCTCAGAGACTGAAAACCCTCCGGAAGTAGCAGAATTGGAAAAAGGGGTCGAGGTTCCAACCCTGAATCCGGATATTACGAAGGAGGTACGAGAGGAACTCAACCGATCAGAAGACGGGATGGAACGGAGGGTAAGATTTCGGGAGCCTCTTACCCTTGTTCATCCGTCAGTCAGGGTAGATGAGTATGATATCTTGCAAGATATCAAGGATCAAAAGGCTAACGTTACGATTGGCCAACTACTGCATGATAATACAAACTATCAGAAGCAGCTCAAAACTGCTTTGGTCAAAACCCGGAAGCGGAATGTGCGTCTCCCATCAGTCACGGTTAACTTTGCAGAAATAGAAGACTTTGGGGCCCTGGAAATTTCCGTCTAGATCGATGGATGTACGATCCGGAATGTCCCAGTAGATGGAGGATCCGGAGTTAACCTCCTTCTGGAAAACACTGCAGCTGACTTGGGGTACACCGTCTTCGAGGCAACCAATCAAACCTTACGGATGGCAGACCAGTCCCGAGTAGTGCCAGTTGGGAAATTATCCGGAATTCCAACCCGAATATCAGGAATAACCTATCGTCTGAACTATCTCGTCATTAGGGTAGAAGAGGGACGACCCTTTCCGATGCTCTTGGGTAGGCCATGGCTGTATTTAGCTGGAGTTAAAGTGAACTGGGAACGGAAGGCCTTCTGCTTTGGAGATCCAGCAGTAGTCCTGTCATGGCGGCCGGAACAACATCAAGGCGAAACCAGTGGCTCAGACGGATATACTACCGATTGGACAGATCCGGAATCATCCGATTCCGTCCAATTGTATCAAGTTCAGGTGTTTCGGGAAGTAACCGAGGAGGATCTCGGTTTTCCGGAACCCACTCCGGAACAAGGTGCATTTCACCTTATGAAAAAAGATCCGGAAACCCCGGAAATGAAGAAGGAGGACAGATCCTTGGGAGAATCCAATGTGCAGTTTTCGGCAGAGTGGATTCAAAGGAAGATCACAGAGGGATCACTCCCTATAGTACCTTCCGGAAGTAGTACTAATCTTAAAGCATGGGCAGAATTCCGGAATTCACCAGAAGTCGGGGATACCGAGCCGATCAAAACAGTCGTATCTCCGGAAGACTACGAGGCGATCAAGGTGTCGGAAACGAAGACCTTCTTCTTAGGGAAACAGTTGACTCCGGAAGAACGGAAGGACTATATCACATTACTCATTGAGTATGACGATGTGTTCACTTGGGCACCCTCTGACCTCGTAGGGATACCATCAGAGTTGGGGGAACATCACATCGACTTAATGATCGGAGCCATCCCTAACCGTCAACGCCAGTACCGCCTAAATCCCAAGTATTCGCTAATGGTGAAGGAGGAACTTGACAAGTTACTTGAGGCGGGCTTCATCTATCCAGTCAACAATTCGGAATGGGTGTCGCCCATCGTGATTGTTCCCAAGAAGACAAGTCCGGACGGGAAAGTAAAAATCCGGGTGTGTCAAGATTTTCGGAAACTCAACGCGGCAACCAAGAAGGATCACTTTCCCCTACCCTTTATTGATATGGTATTAGACCACGTAGCCGGACAAGAATGCTTCAGCTTTCTTGATGGGTTCTCCGGATATAACCAGGTATCCATCAGGGAGGAGGACCAGCTAAAGACAACCTTCACAACGGACTGGGGCACGTACGCCTTCAATCGAATGCCCTTTGGACTATGTAACGCCCCCGGGACCTTTCAGCGTCTAATGATGGACATTTTCCAGGATTTCCTAAAACACTTCCTGGAAGTATTTATCGACGACTTCGCAGTCTTCAGCAAACTTAAGGAACACCTGTCCTGCCTCCGGAAGACATTCCAGAGGTGCCGAGAGACGAACCTCAAATTACACCCGGGTAAGTGTTTTTTTGGAATGTTATCCGGATTACTGCTTGGACATATAGTGAGCAGGAAGGGAATTGCTGTTGACCTCGGCAAGATTATCGTAATGCTTGCTCTTCTTCCTCCCCGGAACTTGCGGGAGCTCCGTGGATTTCTCGGTTGTGTGGGATACTACCGGAGGTTCATCGAATGTTACGCCCGGATCGCCATGCCATTAACGGAACTGTTGAAAAAGGAGATAGAATACATTTGGACGGAGATAAGGCAAGTGGCATTTGAAGAGTTGAAGATACGGCTGGTGACAGCTCCAATTCTGGCCCCACCAGACTGGACGAAGGAATTCCATGTTACCTTGGACGCCTCCGGGTGGTGCTTAGGGGCCATACTATGGCAGGCAGATGCGGAACGGCGGGAGAGACCTATTTACTATGCTAGCCGACAGATGAATCCGGCGGAACGAAACTACACCACCACCGAAAGGGAGGCACTAGCAGTTATCTACGCATGCAAGAAGTTTCGGCACTATTTGCTAGGGTATAAGGTGATATTTCATACAGACCATGACTCCCTAAAATACCTAGTAAATAAACCAGACCTTTCCGGGCGATTGGCTAGGTGGATACTTCTGCTTCAAGAGTTCAATTATGAGGTACGGGTCAAAACCGGCAAGTCGAATTCAAATGCAGATTACTTGTCACGCCAGAGGGGCCCGGAAAGTGTGAACGAGCTCCAGACTGATTTTCCGGATGAGTTTCCGGACATCGCCCCTCTGGAACACCTACCAAATCCAGAGAAACTTACCGAACCCGGCGGAAGCTCAGTATACATTATAGATGAAGAGGAACCAGAGGTGTTACGCATTCGGGAATACCTCCGCACTCACGAATATCCGGATGGTTTGACCCGAGAAGAGAAGAGTGTGTTTCAACACCGAGCAGCCCCTTACTCACTCATCAAAGGAATACTTTTCCGGATGGGACCGGACGATATGCTTCAAAGGTGTGTAGAGCCCAAGTACCGGAGAACCATTATCCGGAGTTTGCACGACGGACCAGCCGGAGGGCATTTTGCAGCCGTTACCACTATTGAGAGAATTCGCAGTGCCGGATACTGGTGGCAACACTTGAATCGGGATGTCCGGCGCTTCATCCGAAGCTGCGACCCATGCCAGCGAACCGGAAACCCAACTTTCCGGAACCACTGGCCGTTGACTCCGATTGTGCCATTAGCTCCGTTTGAAAAGTGGGGAGTAGACTTCATTGGACCATTTCAACCCCTTGGAAGTCAGAAACACCGGTACATTATCCTCGCAACGGACTATGCTACTAAGTGGGTGGAAGCCCGAGCAACACGGAAGAATGATGCCGAAACTTCAGCAAGATTCTTGTTCGAAAGGATCATAATGAGATTCGGGCACCCCTTAGAACTGGTGAGTGACCGGGGCACCCATTTTTTGAATGAGGTGATGGCTGACCTTACCGGAAGATACGACATTAGGCACCGGAAGACGACTCCTTACAATCCTAAGGCTAACGGTCTTACGGAGCGGGCTAACGGTATCATCTGCAAGATATTGGCCAAGGTGGTAACTTCCCTCAAAACAGATTGGGATAAGAAGCTCACCTCAGCGGTCTATGCTTACAACACGGCGTTCAAAGGTACTACCGGTAAGAGTCCTTTCTTTCTAGTGTATGGACAGGAGGCGCTACAAGCCGTGGAGACCGAGGTGGAAACCTTCCGGATCTTATCGTTCCGGAACAGTGAACGGACACCAGACCTCCACCAACGACTGCAAGACATCGATCATCTAGAAGAGAGCCGGATGGATGCCCTCGGAAGAACTACGGAAATCCAAGCTAGGCGGAAAGAGAATTTTGACCGGAAATTACCCATAACGAATGGAGTAGAGGAAGGAAGCCTTGTGTTAGTTTCCGACAGCCGTCACAAGGATTTCCCAGGTAAACTACACACCCGATGGATGGGACCCTTCCGTGTTTGTCAAATTTACCCCAACGGGTCTTTACAATTGGAAGACTTGGAGGGAACCCCTCTAGACACCAGAACTAACGGGTCACGAGTCAAGTTGTACACTCCGGAACATGTTCGCGAGGACGCTCACGGGTGAAAAAGGGGTAATGTGGGAAAATGTCCCCACATACTTCCGGAACTTAATACAATCCCGGAAGAAAATAAGGAAAAAAATTAGAAAAATTAGTTAGTTAGTTGACTAAAAGAGCATAAGTAGTTCATGAAATGGAATAAGATTTTAGTGCTGCGCCGGAATCCCTAATGAAGATAGTTACGGCACCCTTCCCGGAAGTTGCAAACCGGAGGGCGATTACAGCCGGAAACGGAAATGCCATCATGACGCATAACTGTTTTCCGTACGAGCGCGTCAGATACAAAACGCGACTGGCAGCCCTGTGCACCAATCTTTTAGGGTTTCCAGCAAGCTCATTCTCTTTTCCCTTCTCGCATTCTCCTAGGGTTTTGAATCCGGTCTTGGTGCAGGACGGAAGAGCCAATTTAGTTTAGCAAGAGGGACTTGGTGAGGACAGTGCGTGCAGGTTCTCTTGACAATATTGCGAGGCGCAAGTTCACGGAGAGGTGGGCACGGATGGCGGGCAAGAAGGGCAAGGCTCCGGCTACCGAAACATTGGTGCTGCAGAAGGTAACTCCGGAGATTCCGAAGCCGGTCAAGACCTGTCGGGTTTTAGAGAGCTACCTCGAAATCATGGGTTGTGAAGGTCTTCTAGCGACACCGTGGGCCTACCAGAGCGACACAATGATGACGGAGTTCCTGGGAGAGCCACCAAGCCAATACGCACAGAAGATTAGGGCGCATCCGGAGGTCTGGACCACGACGCTCTGGAGAGATACCTACGAGTTCCGGGCAGGAACAATCAAGGTGGCGGAACGGGACGACGCCATCCTGAAGGGCGAATTCCGCGCGAAGGCTAACCCTAAGGACGGGTATGTCCTCAGCGATCTCACCGATCCGGATGCCAGGTTAGTAATGGCATTCGTCAATCCTATTTTCCACCCCGAGAAACCGAAACGGATAGTGGCCAAGCTAGCAACCCTAATCTTAGGCTCGATGAGAGGGAAGCTGTCTGTCGACTGGGCGGCCATCATGGACGAGCAGATTGACCGGATGGTGAAGAACCTGCCGAAAGCCCGGAAAACCCCATCCCCACTCTCCACCTACTTGGCTCACATGTATGCCAAGCAGAAGATGTTGAGTCCGGACGAGCAGGCCGAGTACGACAGCTTGCTCACCATCCAGTCATACGGAGGAATGGAAACAGATGAGGAACTGGATGAATCGACGGACTCTGATACGGAGAAGTCGTCATCCTCCCTTATACTTCGAAGACCGAACCGGAAGCGTAGTCGTTCGGTGCAGAGGACTCCGGAGACCCCGGGAGAATGCCGGCCGTTGTCAACAATCCCGGCGCAGAGCCCACCCATAGCACCACCAACCACAGCACAGCCTGCCGCACCGGAACCGGCCCCAGAAGACGAACGATTCGCGACCGGATCAGAGCCGGGACCGACATTTGTCCCAAGCATCATTGGCGACATTCCCGTGGATGTCCACGAGCTGTGCAGACATATTGTCTGGAGGACCAGGATCCAGGAGGGGGAGATCCGGGAGAGGCATGCCATGATAATGGCCATCTTAGAGGCAGTCGGACTGGAGGACACCACTCACCTCATCGCCCAGCTCAGAGAGATGAAGGAGAAGCACGATTCCGTCACAAGACTGGAGCAGGAAAACGCCACCATAACCAAGGTTAACACCCGGCTCTGGAGTCAGGTCCGGCAGGCGGAAGCCGCACGAGATGCAGCACAGCATGCCCGAGTGGTGGCAGAAACGAAGGTCCGGGCGGCGTCACAGTCACTGATCGATATTCGCACGGCACTGAATTTTCCGGTGGATACGGTTAACCGGGCATTACTCTACACGGCGAGCTTGGAAAAGAACGAGAAGCTCAGCAGGGGGCAGGTTATCCGATTCTTGGTAGATCACAGCCGGAAAATGGAGGCCACTTGGTCCAAGATGCAGGAGCTAGCGAGGGAGCTCGTCGCGGCCACCTCAACAGTACCAGGAGCTCCACCTCCAGTTTCGGCACCTCCTGCTTCAGATGCTGCGGGACCATCCGGAACCCAAGCAGATCCGTCTGGAAACACTGCCGGCCCGTCCGGATCCCCATCCGGTCCGGCAGCTGTTTCTCCTTCTCAACCTCCGGCCGGCCCTTCACCCAGACCTGCATCTGGAACAACAAAGTCACTCACCGGACAGTTCAATGACCTCGTGGGAACGCCGGACTTCAGCTCTCCTATGAGTTGGAATGGGGTGGCCTTCCCAAGCACGGAGAGTATGCAGAAGTGGGAACAGGTGCCAGGAAGTCAGGTAGTACCACCCTTGCCTTTCCGAATTCCCTCCGAGTCTCCCTCTCCGGGGCCACCAGTGACGGATCCTTTGCCCGGAAGCTCGGCAGCGACACCCATGGTGGTCAGCCCCAGCGGTAGCTTCCGGGACCTTCCGGACATTGAAGACCGGGCTGATGCACCATCCGGCCAGGCGGTTGCAACAGGGGACCCAGATGCACCATCCGGACCAGGTATGCCGACGCCGACCACCTCACCGGAACCACCAGCAGCCATTCCGGCGCAAACCGAGGCCGGCGTCTCTCCATCAGAAGTTACCCCTTCACGCCGTAGCAGTCGGAGGCGGAACCAAGTAACCCCGTAGAATAGAATCTTTAGTTCTAAAGGTCTGATATGCGATTAACGATGGGGCTCAAGCTTGCACCCGGCTATCATGCGATAAGACTAAAGACAGTTTTCCTTTTAGTTTTTGAATTAGATCCGTAGAAACCGGATCTCAGATCCGAAACTTTCAGATCTAGGTTTGAATTCCGGATTTCTAGGGATAATATCCCTTTCACTTTTAGGATAGGATTTCCCAGATTTTTAGTTTCTAAGTTCCGATTTTAGATCAGCAGTAGCGGGCTCTTAACGCAAGAGTTGTGGCCGGCTGAGGGCCTTTTTTTCTTTTCCTCAGGAATGATATTTGCTGTTAGTATATTTTCTTGCATTGAAATTATGGTGGCATGTATCATTTTGTGAATGAAGGATAGGGCCCATTGTGGTTGATGATTAGTGGAATAGTTGGGGAAGCTGAAGTGGTTCACAGATAAGCATCTAGTCTAACCGGTTGGGACTTGCTGTGGGAGAGCGCCCGGAACAGCTAAAGGAGAGGTTAGGTAGAGTCTGACGATCCTTGGTGACCGGAAGAAGCCTGGAGGGGGAGGGAGGGTACTTTAGGCGGTGGCCTGGTAGCTCCTAGGGCACGGAGATTCCGTGTGAACCCGGATTCTGGTGGTGACCGGAATTTCCCCTTACGATAGATGGAAAAGCCTGTGGTGTATGTCTAGAAGGAAGTCCAAATGCAGATCTACCCTTCACACCTCACCGAACCACTAATTATTTCCCAGAATGTCGTTGTAGTCCGGGTGAGCCTCTGTGTGACCGTATCCGGAAGGCCTTCCGGATAATGTGAGAGAGTGCATCCGGAAACAACAAACCAACGACCAATTAGCAGCCTAGGGAGAGTGGGTGCCTAGCCACTTAAAGTCACAAGGCAGTGGGGAATCCGGCCACTTACACAAAATAGGATCAGTGGTACCCGGCCACTCGTTTAAAAACTCCGGAAGACAAACTCCAACTGACCCTCCGGAAGTTGGCAAGACCCGGAAAATAGTAGGAAACTACATTGGACGTCCGGAAGGATCCGGATAAAAAGGTCAGGCGTAAAATAGGAATACTAACTGGCGTGTGGTAGAGGGATAGCAGGTAGCTTACTTAGCATTCCAAGAAGAAACAATAGATCTCTGTGGGAACGAATTTAGAGCGACCATGCCGGACACATTTAGCTTCAACTAATTGCTATCCGGAGGACTACTTACTCTACAAACTGCAACAGCTCCCAACATGCTTGGAGCGATGGATGATATTATTCTCACATACCCGCACATTTACAAGCAGGGGTGCATGGCACATGCATTGGATCTCATGTTGGAAGATTGGGCGAAGGTCCAAGAATTTAAAGATTTAATAGAGAGGGCAAAGAAATTGTGCAAATATATTAGAAACCACCATTCGACAATGGGAACACTTCGTGAGTTGAGTCCAAACCTGCATATTGTAGTGCCCACCTAAACCCGCTTTGCTTGTAATTTCCTTATGTTGGATCGATTGGTGCGACTCAAAGGAGTGTTGGAGCAGTTGAAAGACCACCCCCGTGTTGTAAACTACATTGCAACCCTACGGAACAAACAAAATGGAGAGCAAGCAGCAACCGCAGCGCGTAATGTGGTGCTCACTATCGAAGATGTGGCCTTTTGGCAACGATGTCAGAATTACGTGCACATGACTAGGGATGTTTTGAAGGCATTGCGTGTGTTTGATGGCCGCGAACCAGCCATGGGTCGTGCGTGGCTCGTCATGCATAATTTGCGAGAACACGTGTACTCTTTGAGAGAGTCACCCTTTACTCTACGAGCTGACATAGCATCCACTCTTGAGCAATCTTTTGATGCCCGGTGGCAAATGGTTTTTACCGATGTTCACTACGCCGGGGCTCTTTTGAATCCGTACCTCAAGGATAATGTGGCGCTTAGGGCTGACGGAATCGCACAAAGAGCATTGAATCGGGTTATTCGCAAAATGATGGAGGTATTGGAAGTCTCATATGAGGACGTCCAATATGAGTTAACACAGTACGAGGAGGGCACAAGACCATATGGCCCTACCGAGGCATCTGACATCCGCCAGACAAAGCTTCAACTCCACCAATGGTGGGCCAGGATCGCAGACAAGGCATTGTCTAAAATAGCTGTTCGTATTCTAGCCCTTACGTGTTCAGCTAGCTCTTGCGAACGAAATTGGAGTATGTACTCGTTTGTCCACAACAAGAGCCGAAATCGATTAGCGGCAGAAAAGGCTGCGTCATTGGTGTATATTTATACCAATAGCCGATGCCTTCAACAAAGACCGGGGGCCGATCTTGTTCGATGGTACGATGCGAATATTCACTCGGAGGATTCCGACCCAGATGCCCTAGGGCCGGTCCCGGTGGGTGAACCTAATCGTGAATTTGATGTGTTGATAGTCGAGGAAGAGGAGGAGCACAATATGGCAACTCCCCGCACTCTGCTGGAGTACCGTGGACACCCTAATCTTTGGGCGGAAGGCGCCGATCATCTTGAGGAAACGAGAAACTATTACGGAGATGATGACGATGTGGAAGAAGAATTGGCTCAAGGTCGTTGGGGACCTTGGAATCAAAGTCCTCGTCGCAGTCCTTCGCCTCATTTTCATCAAAATGAGGGCATTCATGAAGTGCAACCTTTGTCTACTTCCTCAGAGAGCGACATCCCAAATGTGACTAACCTTGAAGAGCCTGAAACGGGGGGGGGGCAATGTCGGGAATGTTCGCAACGAGGACAATTCCCCATCAGACTATGGTGGTTGAAATGGAGATGGCGACAACAACGGAGCGGGAGAGAACGCAGTAAATATTGCGACTCGAAACAACCAAGCATCGGTTGAAAACCGGTATGGCCAAGAGAGCCCTATTGGAATGGGTGCATCATTTCATAGCACTGGAGTCGTTCAAGGAGACTCTAACGCAAATGTTGTAAACACAACAATTGTAGGGACGACTCGAAGAAATGAAAGGGTTGTTAATCAACGAAAGCGTTTTGACCCGGAATATGTAGACCCCGATGATGCTTTTGCATTCATAGAGGACCTTGAGCCACAACCATCTCCGGGTGTGGTGTTGCCTACGGTTATCAATGACCTGAATATACCAACGCCGCCTTCCCGGAATTCCTCTTATCCTAGAACGGCGAATGCCATGTATGGACCTTTTCAACAAAGTGTAGGCGTTGAGGGTATGGGTCTAAACACTTCCGCTACTACTACCAGAAATGGCAGACCCCCTTTGGCCGCTACAAGGACGCCTCTTCATCCAATGGGTCAATATATACAACCGAGTGCAAGGACTAATGCTCGTGGAGGGTCTAGAGGCCGTGGAGCGGCTAGAGGCCGTGAAGGAAGAAACAACGGCGAAGCATCCTCCTCAAGGCATCGTAGACGTCCCCTCCTTGGAATAGGGGCACAAGATCCGAACGTGGTTGTACAACCGTTTTTGGACACGTATGTTCCAGGACGCTCTTCAACAACTCCGGCGTTAGTTGTTCCGAATCGAGAAATTCGTCCTACCAGCGGCCCAACCATAAATTCCGACGGCGATGATCCTCACGCACATCGACAAAAGAGATTCAGACGCTCGCGTTGCGATGGTGAAACAGTCGTCGAGCTTCGCAATGACAACTCTGAAATAGAGGGCTTTTGGACTACGAATAATAGCAATGGAGAATTCTCAGATGGAAGCGGTGAAGGAGCTGATGATGACAACCGTCCAGATTGCGATGAGGCACCAGATGATGATGATATCGTCCTTCGAGATGCGGTTATGGGTGGCCCGTCCACCGAAGGAGTGCGCAGATCGGGCCGTTTGAATAATTAAAGGACAAGAAAAGTAACTACATATATGTATGCGAAATCAAGAGAGTTGTGATAATTCATAGAAGAAGCTAGGAGAGAAAAAGATTTCTTAGATAACTACAAGATATTACTTGGTTTGGAAGTATGGGATTAGGGAATTGTTGTTTTATCGTATTACTTTTTAATGTAATAAATAGATTTTGCTTCCAGACATTAAGGCCTATCCGCTCAATGATGCAGGGGCGTGGACGCCTACATGAGGGGCGGGGACGTCCCCGCCCCAGGGGGTAGACATCCCCGCCCCAGCGGAGGCGTCTCCGCCCCTGGGGCGGAGACGTCTCCGCCCCTCATTGTAACGTCCCCGCCCCTCATGGAGACGTCCCCGCCCTAGTGCCACGGTGGCGTGACACGTCCGTATGTGACGTGGCGATCACAGTAAAAATTTCTTACTTGCCAAAGATTACTGGGCGCACTTCGAGCAATCCGTCCGAACCGTCCGTCCGTGCCGTCCGGACCGCCCGTCCGGTTGTCCCGTCCGATCACCTCAACCCGTCCGTTATGACAACCCTGGCTGAGATGTTCCTCGTTGATCACTTTGCGTACCATTTTCTTCCCTTCTCGAATGTAATGGATGCTGGGAGGTTTCACGCCAGGCGAGTCACGTCCACGCCCTAGTGTGTCCAACCATGGAATTCCTCACTAGAATCCAAAATCCACTGGCGATGTCCTCATTGCCAAACCCCGTCGCGGTTATCGGAGGCTTGTTGGTGAACCGCGCTGAAACACTGGGACCCTCCTCGTCACTCTCGCCCTTCACAGCATCAATTGCAAGCCTTGAACTCTCCTCCCTCCCATGCAGAGTCTGTCCTACCTCGGGATGCGCTCCTTTTCTCACTTGTCTATGGCTCGACGAACTGCCCTTCTCAATTCGTGGCAACAACGGACGCATAATAATGTCCAGGCGGACCAAACGAAGCCCCGCTTCGCCGAGTGTAACAGCAACCCTTCTCGCTCGTAAAGCTTTCTCATCCTCGTCGTCGCGTCCAGTGTCCTCTCCTACCTGTCCAACTTTACCCTGCTTTGCCACAGTGGTAATGTCCACATTCCTGTCCTTCGCCAACAACTCCATGGTTTTTCCCTTCCCGGTCTAAAATTGAGGATACGGGAGAATACTTGCCTGACGCCCATCCGCCAACAATGCCCTTTGACACCGTGTGACGTACATGTGGTTGTTCAACCGGTTTTTGTTGGAGAGGTCGCATCCCCACAATGCACGCAAATAAACTTGCGTCGCAATTGTCCTGGAATGAGTGGTGCCCGCACGTCTTTTGCCAACACCAAAGCGAGCTCCTCGAACTTCTCTTTGCTGGCATAGGTGATTGTAAATTTTGTAGCAACAATTGCAAAATCCTTCACCTCGCACGGCATCTTCCTCGACGGCATTGCTCCTAAATCCTATCACCCACAATCTACACAACATTGATTGTCTCCAACCCATAGAAGACTACACAATCCATACATGCGCTCTTTTCGAAGCAGTGAACTCACTTCGCCCAAGAATCCTAATGTCCTGCTGCGCTATCTAACACTGAAATTTCACAAAATCACCCTCTCCTCCCGTCAACACCCGCCAACAATTTGCGCGCCATCATGCACTCCTAGCTCAACCCCCTGCCTCTTCCACTTCAAGGGAAGCTAATACGTCTTTCATACCGAGTCCTTGCAGAGAATAATTTCTTTGGTCATAGCATTGGGAATGCAATTCAATGGTTTAAACTGTATACAATTAAGGCGTATGACCTATTACTTTGCCAAATCCCTTGCGACATAAGAGTGAATACCATTTTTAGAATAGCTTGGCAAGCGGAGGGTGTTATAAACTTCTTTATTTGCATTTTTTTTTTTAAGAGATTAACCTCCCCAAGCTAGAAGAAAACAGGATGGTTAGCAACGCCTAAAAAACATCCTCGGATTTAGCAACGTCTAACTAAATTTTGGGATTCTGAGGCGATATTAAAATTAGAGTTAGGGTTTGGTTCAGCCTTATACCCTAAATCCTGAACCCAAAAAATTTAGACTATTTTTTCCTTCCATTTCATCCTCGTGACAAAATTTATGCACAACACAAGAACTCTTCCATGCCAACTAGAGAGTGGTATACGATCCCAAATGGTTGCAGTGAAAATGTGAAATCAATACATGTTTCAATTATGGACATGAATAAAGGGGAGAAAGGTCTTACTAAGACATTAATATGGGATATTAAATCTAAAAAAAACCAAGCCTGAGACAATGTGAACAAAGAATCATTTACAATCTAACCTTGATAAATCACCCTCCATTTCACCCAAAAATGTGATATTATCAAGGTGTGACAATTTTGATAATATCATGTTTGGCAATTTTTGGCAAACTGTGATATTATCAAAAAAAAAGTCCAACAAATTCAAAAAAATTCAAAAAAATTATTTAAATTACAAACTATCATACACTTGATTTTCCAACCTGAATCAATCACCATCAAATGTTATAAATCACAAAAATCAAATAAATGAATTAGTAAAATCTTATATTGAGACTTAACAAATTAATAAATCCATTGAAACCTAACATGTGATTTATCTCACCTCATGTCGAATGGTCATTGAGAGAGAACACATGACAAGGTATACCTGGTTCACATTATACATATAGTATCATCAATAAATTGTTGTTCCAACAATGAACTTACACCCCAACGACCTGTACTGTACTAAATCTGTAAAGAAACCAACCGCAAGCAAACCCTTGTCCTTTCCCAAGTCTCAATGCTTTTGGAGCTCATAACCCTCACTCTTCCTAGAACCCTCGTCTGCACCAAAATCTATGATTTGCATACATTTTCATTCAAGAATGAAAAAATGTGATATTATCATGGGTGATAGTGATATTAACAAGGTAGTTTTACACTAAGAAATCTGTTTCAAGGTTTTGGGTGACAATATCAAGGTGTTATATTAACAAGTGTGATATTATCAAGGTTAGACTGTATGTTGCCTATTAACCCATAAAGGACAAACCTGACTCGAAAAACTTGATTTGGGAGGAATCTTTCTCTTTACAAGAACGGCACATAGTTTAGTAGCAAGAGTACAGGTCCTGCACTAGATCATGGAGTGCACACACTTGCGACATCAAAAATATCATGTGTTCGCTTCCGATGCGAACATAAGAAGTTTGCAGGATCGCTTTTGCACACATGCTTGTTTAGTTGAGCATCCCTGTCCACTTTCATTGCAGGCGGCCCACAAGGACCTGAAATAGTGTCCAAGAGTTAACTGTCACGTTAATATTTGTGCATCCGACAAACCTACTACAGGTGCTCCATCATCCAAGACAATCGAAATTGCAAGACTAAAACCAGCTACCACAGTTGGCAAGAACATGACATCCCTTCATAGCCATCGCAACTAGACGAGAAAGTCCGGAGTTTATTGAATGGAACCACAATGGGCTCTAAAGAATTTGCACCGACCGTTCACCGAGGAAAGTAAGCATATACAAGAGATTGGGTGCCAGCAACCCACCTGCATCCGAGTGACAGAAACCTTGTCCACATTCAATGTTGGCCATGCGGGTACTTGTTCCTATGACCTGCGAATACAGGACAGGAAAATGAAACTCAGAAGGGAGCAGCACCTGACCTTAATTCCTTGTGAGGAACTGGAAGAGCCTGCACAAGTCCGTGTAAGCAGTCCAACACTTAGGGGTAAGTTCTGGGGCCAGTTTTCTGCGACAGAACGCGCCCTTCTGGAAGGTGGCTAGGCACGCGGCCCACTCTGCTGGGAGGCCAGACTACATGCGTCACCCTTCCTTTCATCAATCCCAAGGGAATCTGCATCACAACCACCGCTTCAATCTGCGTCAATCACTGTCCTGATGCACTACAGCATCCCTAACCCGGGTCGGGGCTCCGCCAGAAATAGCCAAAATGGACTGTGCCTGAAATCCTTGGAAACCTAAGGTCCAGATGGAACCTAGAAAAGGGAGAAGAACGACAAGAGCCATATTAGACAACGATCGACTACATTACCATGACCCCTACTCGTGCTTAACTTTAGTTGAAGATGACCTCCAGGAGAAATCAAATCTTAGAAACAACTCCGTTACGCCCCACTATCCAAATGGTGCAGGTTTATCCAGCTGATGAATGTTGAGTTTTACAAAAAAGAAAATGATCAAAAATTAGAGCTACAATGCAAGCATCCCTTCTCTTTTATCAGGGCATTCGAATATTCCATGTGTGAGAGGCCTCTACCAACTTCTGGATGTTGAATGGAGAGGTTTGACTGGAGATTAGTTATTTCGCAGAGGGAGTGCTGAATACGACCCTGATTTAATATGGCACGAGTCTTAGATACATCCTAAACCCTAAACCCTAGAGCAAAGGGGGCTCCCACGAATCGGAAAACGAGAGATTTCGCACACTTACAGGTCCAAAGGATTTCGAGTCTAAGCTGATCTCCCCGTTGTCACCCTCGACCCAGCAATGTCCTTTCGGCACCTACAGAATCAGAGTGATCGATCAGCACCGGAGAGGGAGAGGGAGGTGCACACTCTCTCACCGACCCCCATGAAGCATTCCAACAAGCACCTGAAGGATCTCGTAAGTGCCCGGCACAGTGACCCAGTCGCCTTGCAACGCAATGAGCCTCTTCACCATCCACGTCTTGGGCTCCAACGGCGACCTGCCGGCCAAACAGAGAGCCGTCACGCCCTGGCACACACCCCAATGCGGGATCAAACGGAGGAGAGAGGCTACCTGAAGACCACGACGTCGCCGCGGGAGAAGGCGTACGTCCGCAGCGACAGCTTCTCCAAGAACAGCAGGTCCGCGCCCCAGGGCGTGTCTGGGGCCGGGTGCAGAGTCGGCTCCATGGAGCGCCCGTGCATGGTGGCCACGCTGCCAACCCTGCAGGCACAAGAGGAATGAGAGAGGGAGGGCAGAGAAATCGGGCGGGAGGTGCGCAGATGGGAGCCGAAGAGGTACCTGTCGGAGAGGGTGATGCCGAAGACGGCGCCCGCGCAGACGCGTTTGGCGAGGAGCCAGAGCGAGGAGAGGAGGGAGGAGGATTCGCCCATGGGGAGCGCGAGGGGGCGATGCTAGAGGGGGGGCGACATGAGGGGAAGAGTAAGAGAGCGTGTGAGAGAGTGAGCTGTGCACGGTGAGAGCGAGGCGGCAGCAAGGAGATCGACGGAGAAAGCATTTATCGCTGCTCTCGTTTGTGTGTGCGACGGGGTTAGAGCAGCCGCACCCGCCGCGCCAACGGGGGCGCCAACGCCCTCATCACCACCGGGGCTTGGGCCCGGCAGATTTGATGTCTTTAGAGCATCTCCACCCTTGACGGGGAAATTTCCACAGTCAACTGGCCGGGGATGGTTGGTATGCTAGAGTGGAAGAGCGCACCACGACTAATTGCCAACTGGGAGTGAAATGGTGTATGTGATAGATGATGACGTGAACTGACGTGAAGTGCCGGATTGGGCTTATAGCAGCCGGCAGCAAGCGTAGATACTTTTGGATTACCAATTGTATCCTTAGTCGCCCTCCATCTCCAAACACATAGCTCAGTCAATATAAATTTTCATATCAGTATAGAAGTGAGTCTGTGCTGATACATTATTGATTTTTTTTTAGTTAATTGATTTTGTTTTTTTATGGACCTGTATTGGTGATGATGGACAGGCTCTAAAGCCATCATGCATTTTAGCCACATCATTGAAATTAAGGAAAACATAATCCTACTAGTTCAGAATTCTGCAACTAACATCTTTCATTTGGAGGTCATTTCAATATCTGAACCTTATCATGCTCAAATACAACACAGATATGTAGGATACATGATCAATGAATTTTAACAACACAATTTGGATAAATTGTACACTGTCATGCTTGTAAATCAAATGGAATGAAACTATATAGAGAACTGACCCACATTGCTAGAGGGATTTTCAAATAAATTAGAGTGCAATAAAAATTTAAGTGATCCACACTATGTTTTAATTAACCCCTACATTTCTTTGACAATTTGACACCAAAAACACTTTAGAACTGCTCATTTTAATGCAATAAGTAAAAAAGAAAACAAAAATCTTTATATCTAATTCTAACCATAGGATCTCAATAAAGACTTATCAGGTAACATACTCACAAAATTTCATCAACTTTGATTGCACGGATTGACAGATTATAGTGTATGAAATAGAGAAAAGGATTCATTCTCTTTCTTGCGTTGAGTGGATCAGTAGACTTTGACTTCACTTGGTGTCAAATCTTTGCACTACACAAGGTCTAAATTCATAACCATCATGTCAAGCATGATATTAGTTCCTTGTACAATACCCTGTAACAAGTGTTGCAACACACTCTGTTTTTTCACTTAAAACATATCCCATGGCCTGATTTAGAATGATGGTGTTGGCATGATAATCATCACATCTCCATGAGATTTTTTGCATCATGGAAGGTGTTCTAGTTACCTTCATACACCATGCATTTTCTAAATATAAAGAGGCATCCATTGCCATGTGTCTACCAAAATTGCCATCATGCTTAAAAATCTTGGGAAACGGTACCCTTCTTAATGTGATCACTTCTTCTCTGGGATATTAGATTTTGAGTATGTTTGAGCTTGGGAGGGTCCAGAGATACACATACATGTTTGCAAGTCATCTTGATGGTACACATTTCTTAGAAAAATTGTGTGCAATAAGTCCTGTTTGTCAAACATATCGTTTTTGTGTTGTTGTTAGGACCTTTTTTATCAAACTTTTTGTGGATGTAAGTGTTGTTTGAGGATTGTGCACCATGACAAGGAGTTATGTATCAAATGATATACGACACATGATAGTTGGTATGCAGAAAGCTGGCATGTCAGTGAGTGAAATTGGAAACATTGTAGGAAGGCCAAAATCGACTATTTCAAGGATTCTCAAGCGATTTAGAATTAGTGGCTCTATATTGCCAGCAAGTAGATCCGGTAAGCCGCAAAACATGAGTGATCGAGATAGGAGAAAGCTCCATAGAGATCTTAGTAGTAATCGTCGTGCTCCTCTTGCAGAATTGTGCAGCAATGTGACATCTTCCCTGGGCATGTCAACTTTACGTAAAGAGCTTCATGAGCTTGGTGTTAACAGTTGCATTGCAGTGAAGAAACCATTCTTGAGTGACATACACAAGGCAAAGAGGTTGGCTTTTGCAAAGGAGCACTTGCATTGGACGATTGACGATTGGAGTAATGTGATTTGGACCAATGAGTCATCCTTTGAAGTTGGAAAACCATCACGCCAAATTCGTGTCTGGCAAAAAGCACATGAACGCTACAACTACAATTGCTTAGCACCTACATTCAAATCCGGAAGGTCTTCAATTATGGTATGGGGTGCTATCATTGGCTCTTCTAAGTCTTGTTTGGTGTTAATTCCTCCTAATAGACGCACTGCCAAAGACTTTGTAGAGATAGTATCTCAAGGAGCATTAGAGCATTATTATTGGCACCATGACCACTATGAGCACCTCATTTTAATGGAGGATGGTGCTCTAGTACATGGTAGTAATATACAAAAAGATTGGAGAGAGCAACTTGGATTGAAAAAGCTTGAATGGTCACCAAATTCTCCTGACCTTAATCCTGTAGAGAATGTCTGGAAGCAAGTTAAAGTCAAGTGCAACAGAGAAATAGACCACGAAACAAAGACGAAATGTGGACATCAGTCAATCTCGCTTGGGAGGATATACCTCAAGAAAGCATCAAGAAGTTGATTTCAACAATGCCAATCCGGATGAAAGTTGTAATAGCAGCTCATGGTGGTAGCACTCGATGGTAGTAGGTGTTCCATTTTACTGTAGAATATTTGTTAGAGAGTAAGACATATTTGTAAACTTCATATCATATTAGGCTTCTATACTACTATAGCTTTGTAATGATACCTTATTTGACTTTATTTGATCAAATTTTGATTTAATATATGAGTTTGATTTCCTTAGCCTAGAATATGAATGAATGGAAACTATGAAAATACTTTAGAGCCACATAGAGGAGAATTTTACCTACATAGTATGCATCTTTGTAATACCAAGAATGTGAACAATGATATATCCTATAAATTGGTGCAATCAAATTAAAAAAAATCATCATATATATTTCTCAGTTAATTTTTTTTGAAATTAAGTGAATAAGATAAAATAATTCACCAAAAATAGAGATTTCATTTTTTGACATTGACATTTTATGAACACGTGAAGGGTCCGTAACACAAAAGATTTAATAGGATAAATTTGATAAAATCCTCCCGTATTGAAAATGAATGAGAGAATTTCAAGAGTTCACAAAATGGTTGCAAGACATGTTGGAGGGTACTGTACTTCATTTTTAAGAAATAGGAAAAGGGTGTAGTGTATTTAAGAAAATTGTGCAACGAGTGGAGGTTCAAAAATTGCGAGTATACAATATACCTTTTTGTAAACTTGATATGATTGAGATTGTGAATTCAAGCTATCAATAAGAAGGTTCACACCACATCTTGGAATAGGAAAAATAAAAAGTTCAAAAGGTAAACATCTTTAAATTTTTATGTGGAAAAGAAGGAGAATTTTCGGTACCTTGTCCGGCAATTTGGGTCAATGTGTAAAAATGTTAGATGTGGGAAATAACACTTTTCACTTTCCTAGTATTGAAAATTTTACACTTACTAGATTGTCCTAGCAAAAGTTTTTGGAGTTGCCCAACGTGCCCGCTCTTCCCATTTGAAATTTAGAACCCTATAACTTTTTAATTAAATGTCAGATTTGGGGGAAAAATTGGACTCATACAAAGCTTTTAGTAATGTCCACCTATAGTAAAATATTCAAAGAAAAATGTTATAAATTGACACCATAGAAACGTGCTTGGACCTTGAAGACTGCTCCGAGGAGACTCTTGGAAATTTAGGGGTTAAAACTATAAACTTGGAGAAAATAAATGACATCCGTACAAAGATTGGTGAATATTTCATTTATATTGAAACATTATAAGTGAAGAGATGGTTTTTTATTTAATTTTTTAAACTGATTTGTGTTTCCAGAAGTCAAAGAGGAAGTGGGATTGAAATGCACTTTCAACTGATGTCTTTTGCTTGCCTCAATTATTTTTTGAGCCTTTTCGCTAAACATCGCATATTGCTGAAATTCGTGCAAATTCTTGAAATTCATGCACAATCAGCTGCATTTTTATAAAACTAATAATTATTATTCCAGTTTTTATGGGTGCATAATCAGCTGAGTTCTTGAAATTTGTATACAATCAGCTTGAAATTCATGCACATTCAGGAAAGTTGTATTGAAGTGCCTTGACGACAGTGAAAATGTAGTTTACAACCTTGGTGAAATCGAGATTCATTGCAGAAGTAAAGTAAACTGGTCATAAAGCAAACTACATGTGGCCGGGAGAAGCCGCAACCTCACAGGTCAAGCCAGAAGGGACGGGGAAAAATTAAGTACCCATGGCATATGGGGTGGATTTCTTGTGTCGGAGCCGAAAAGACACTAGACCGGCAGACCAGGACCCTGTGGTGGCGTCCGCGGTGCGGCGTTTCACACGGCAACTGAGCAAGTCTATTGGGCCCCGTGCCCCAGTAGAGATGCTCTTAGAGCATCTCTACAGGGTGGAAGAGTAGTGTGTCTAGCATTTTTGGGCCCATTGCTTCTCCAAATTCACTGGCGTCCCTTTCGGGCAGGCCTCCAACCCTACCTCCGGACAGTCCGCTGTCGGTGAGGCTGCGGCCCCGAAGGTCTTCCCCGGAAGATGTTTATTGGTTCCTTTTTATCATTTTTTTCCGTTTTAACTGTCTCCAAAAGCTTGTAAGAGCATCTCCACCCCACGACGGAGAACCACCAAATTGGAGTTTTGTGAGGTCAAAAAGTTGCACCCATCACCTCAAAACGGGGAAACTTTATAAAAATTTAGAAGTTTTGGTGCATGGCACACCAAAATCTCCTTGGATGGGGGGAGTGCGCCATTTTTTGATGTTGGTGACACACCCATACCCTCGCGACACGTGGCGCCATGTCATTGATGTCGACACGTGGCGCCGTGTCATTGGTGGCGGGAGGTAAAAGGTCAAAGTATTTTTTTGGGTAAATTTTTTTGGAGCTTGGGGTGGAGCCAAGCAAGCACCAAACCCTAAAGCACTCCTGGCGTGAAATTTTTTTCCCGTCCTAGCGTGGAAAATTCCACGCCAGGAGTGGAGATGCTCTAAGGTAGCATTATGCAAAGCTTCTTGGATGGCATCTGATGATGATGTTGGGACCCTGCTTGTGGATGCCAGCTTTGTCTCTGCTTGAAAATTTTCAACATGATGTATCAACGTCACACTTGGTGTAAAACATCATGGAATACTTTAGAGCAATTCATAGTCTTGTGTAAACATTATAAAAAAGTGCTTTTCATCTAGTTGTTGATCTAAAGTGGGCATCTCAAGTATCTTGTCACACTCTCTCAAGTTTTCCGCACATGTTTCAACAACCGATTTGAAGTCTTAAGCATGTCGACTAAGTTTGGTAAGTTAACCCCTAAAATTCTTTGCGATTTTCTTGTCAAAAACACTTCAAAACTGCATATTCTAGTAAAAGAGAAGGTAAGAGTAAAAAAAATCTTCCATTACTATTTTTAACCTTAAGATATTAATTTAGAGTATGACAAAAACAAGTGGTAATTTTCTCAAATTTTTTCACCATATGAATTAGAAGATTAGAGTATTTGAAGTGAAAAACATAGTCGTTTTGGGACCATTCAAAACATGATCAGCACACTTTGTTTCCTCATGAAAAAATAACTCTTGCATCTTTTCTTTTGAGGAGATTTTACCAAATAAAAATAGACCATATAAGCTATACTTGCCCCAAATTTCAAATGAAATAATAGTGTGTAGCATTCTCAAATTAGTATTGCAAGTAGAAGGGGTATAAAACTTGCTTATTTGCATTTTATTTTTTTGTAAATTGTGGATCTTGAAAATTCAAAATCCAAACGGTGAAATCAAAGTTTCATACTCCTTTTCAAAGTAGAAAAAAATAAAAGTACAAAAAAACAAAATCTCTATCTTTTATATGGCAAAGAAGAAATTTTTTTGGCACCTTGCCCGAAAAGGTGTGAGAACTTTGATTCTCTTTTAAAAATTGACATCAATTCCAAAAGTAGTTTTTTTTTCAAAATCACCAAATAGTATAATATTAGCTTCTTGTAAAAAAAATCATAAATAATGGAGTGTTTTTGCTATGTTGCCCGAGGTGCCCGACGAGTAGGAATTTTTGCTTTGGGCATCATATTTTTTTTTCCAATGTCCAAATGATGAATAAATTAGATCCCCATGAAGCTCTAACATTACCACACCTTCAAAAAAAATTTCAATAAAATATATCTAAAATTGACATCATAGGAACCTGCCCAAATTCTCAAAAAACCCGTTTTGGGACAATTGTCTTTTAGGGGTTAAGCATGTCGACTAAGTTTGGTCAGTTAAACATGTTGACTAAGTTTGGTAAGTAAGCATGTCGACAAAGTTAAATTACCTAAGGAAGTTGGAGAAAGGGTGAGGCTAGCTACAACTCGACTCCCACTAGCCTCCAAAAGGTATCCAAAGAGCTTCACCAATCTTGAGAAACAGTGGAGATGCTCTTAATAAGTGTATGCACATGACTCCTGGATTGAGCATTAGCTCATTAATCTGGGAGGATGCGTGCCGGTTGGGCGGTGGACGCCGACATCGGATGGACCGGACAATTGGATATGGAACCCGGATCAAGGAGCTGGGAATAATCATGAAAAGTAAAACTTGAGATGCGGCCCCATGTGTGAGTTGGCAGAGCAAGTTCAGGCCCCGTTAGGTGAGATCCACCATCGCCTATGCGACACCAGACGGGCCCACAAATAGGAGTCATGTGGCTACATTTTTTGCGTGGCAGCAAAGGAGGGTTCCCCCAACGCGGGGGGCGAGGTCGGGGTTTCGATCGTTCGAGCGGGTAACGTTGATCCTGAGCAACATCAAATTCTAGATTTTTGTCGTTAGTGTACCATATTTTGCCGTCTGGGGTAGCCACTCGTGTGCCGCCACGTGGCACCGCATGGGTGGCCAATTATCTCAACAAATTGTTACTTCATCCAGAACTTGGGACATGGAAACGTGGCTTAGGAATACGGCAAAGCGGTTTAATCCCTAAATGAAAAAAGTCCCAAAGTAAGCTTTTGCAAGTTTCAGGCACATTCCCATAGTTGCAATTTATATTTGCAATTCTTAAAATATTGTACAGAGATGCAAGAAGACAAGACGTACATCAGAGTATTACTTTTATTCTCAGTGGACATATAGAAAAAATTTATGCTATCTCAAAGAAAAATTTGTGTCTCTTTAAGAATTTTTTTGAATTGCAGGCACGTGTGGCAACTCCAAATTTTTTTGCTAAGATAGTCTAATAAATTTGAGATTTTCAATACTAGCAGGTAATATTGATTATTTTATTATTGTCAAATAAAAATTCTTGTCTTTAGTGAAAAAATGCAATTTATCCCAAGTCACAAATTTTCACACAATACCACACATTGTTGGGCAAGGAACCAAACAAACTTCTTCATTTCCACATAAAACGTTGACATCTTCATATATTTCACTTTTTATTTTTTGTATTGCAAGAGGTGGTGTAACCTTCTTATTCACTCTTTGAATCATGATTCTAAAGCATATTTTTCCCAACAAATTAAAACGTGAATTAGCACTTTTTGAACCGCCACTCCTCGCACAATTTTTTGAATATGTTACACCCCTTCTCTACTTCGAAAAATTGATGATCAAGGAGTTAATATCATGATTTACATGATGATATAAAATTTAGACCTTATGTAGTACAAAACTTTGACACCAAGTGAAGTCAAAGTCTGCTAATATACTCAACACAAGGATGAAAATGAACCATTTTTTCTACTTCAAACACAATAAGAGCATCTCCACTGGTTCTCAACATTAGTAATGGAGAGGGGTTTGAGGCGGTGTCCTCCTCCACCGCTCATCAAAGTGAAGAGCGGTTGCCTCCAGGAGGACCTCCAGCCCTGGCCCCGGACACTTTGTTGCTGGCTAGGTAGCGATTGTTGCAGTTCGTAGAGTGAGTATTCCTCCGGATGGCACTTAGTTGTAGCTAAATGTACCCAAAGTATCCACTCTAAATTCGTTCCCACAGAGACCTATTGTTTCTTTCTTATATGATAA
Organism: Bryoerythrophyllum caledonicum; assembly: GCA_963971425.1. NCBI lineage: Eukaryota > Viridiplantae > Streptophyta > Bryopsida > Pottiales > Pottiaceae > Bryoerythrophyllum > Bryoerythrophyllum caledonicum. The sequence goes on along the minus strand of OZ020516.1, from coordinate 1,794,870 downwards.
GTACAACTAAGTAACTACTCCACTATTATCTATTGGTTAGTGTATCTATTCATCCCTTGATCTGCTCATCCGGATCCTTCTGGATTTCGAGTGTTCTTTCTTTCAGCTTCCGGATTCTTCCGGACGCCGGACAGCTTTAGACGGAGTTTCTTTTGGAGTTTTTAAACGAGAGGCCGGGTACCACTCATCCTATTTTGTGTAAGTGGCCAGATTCCCCACTATCTTGTGACTTAAAGTGGCTAGACACCCACTGCCTCAAGTTATAGTGGTTGGACACCCACTCTCCCTACTCCGCTAACCGGTAGTTGATTTGTTGCTGCTAGATTCACGCTCCATCATCATCCGGATGGCCTTCCGGATGCGGTCACTCAAAGGTTAATCCGGACAACAACGACATTCTGGTTGATACTAATTGGTTCTACTGGATGAGGGTTGCAGGTTTGTAAATAAACTTCCTTCTAGACATACACCTCAGGTTTTTTTCCTCTATTGTAAGGGGAAATTCTGGCTACAACCGGAATCCGGGTTCACACAAATTTCCCATGCCCTAGGACCTACTGTTGTAGTACGCGTTGGCAAGTATTCACATCTTAACACAAAAGATATCCTAAGGTATTTGTTCCCACAGAGAATCCTCGTGAACTACAACGACTAACAACAAGCCTATATCTATACAATACTATACACCACAATAATTACATAAGAAGAAAGAAGAAGAAAGATAAACTACAAGGGTTAGGCTTAGTAACACCAAATCTTCGTTCACCATTACCAAAAGAGAGGGGGGTATCCTCAACGCGGAACCTCACTGCGGTCCTCACTACGGTCCTCACTGCGGTCTTCACTACGGTCCTCACTGCGGTCCTCATTGCGGATCCTCCTTGGTTTCGGACGGGTAAGACTTTACAACTATGTACACTATAGACCTCCGGGGTATCTTGGTATCTGGAGAGTGTTTATCACCATGAACGATGGTTTATGGACTCAAAGAGATTTTAGTGTTTGCATGGGTGACGACAATTCTTCCTCACAGTCTCTCTAATCACTACTACTCGCTAACTTGGAATGGTTGTGATTTCACTAGGCTTTCCTCCGGAAGGGGGAATAAGGCTTGGGCCTTAAGGACTAACACTAATCTCGTGGCAAGCACGTGGTTTACCTACCTACCATCTGAGCTGTTAGTCCTTCCTTTACCTCAGAATCGGCTAAAGGAATATTATCTAGTGGGTTCACATAGCCATCTGCACCAGGGACAACGGACTCTACTCTTTTTCTTCAGTGAACAAAGTCCTCCTCCTATTACTCCAATGGATCACATCGCAAAGGGGTTAGTTGGATCTCCTTCCTTCTCTCAAGATAATCCGAGCTGTTAGAGTAGTTCTTGGTTAACGTCGCTTAGCATTTGCACATGGAAGTCAAACCAGGTCCTACTCCGTCATTAGCACAAATGCTAAAGTAATGTCACACTCCTATAGATCAACCTATCTGACCAAAGGTTGATGCATATGGGATCTAGAGTACATCCTCACAATCGGTGACATACTGCCGCCGATAGGTCACACAAGACATATCAAGACTCCCTCCTCACCCGTCACTCTCCCCTCGTCCTCCTCTAACCACTTATAATCTCACATGTTATTCCCATCCACCCGGACTAACTCTACTTGATGGAACAAGGAAACAATTCTAAATGTCAGAGTTAGAGTCACGCCCAATTAACAATCTAACCATCTCACCTATTATTCCCATCAACACGGACTAACTCTATTTGATGGAACAATGAAACAATGACTTCGACAATTAGTACGGACTTGAGGAGTGGACTACTTGAAATGGTACTCACAGTCATGTAGAATCCGAGCTCTCCAACCATAGAAGGTTTTCTGAGAGCCTAGGTTTAGAATTAAACTGAAAGCAAATACGCACATTAAGCAGTCAAGAGAGGGGCCAAAAGGCTCTTCACTTATACTGCAACAAACACACATAAACGTCCAAATCAAAGGATGCCTTCTAACTAAACATGGCAGCATTAACTACCCTTGACGGTGCAGTTGCCGTCCCACCAACTCTACGTGCAAAGTCAAAAGGCATCTAAACACAAATCCCAAGGCAAAACCAAGTCAAATCCACGTTCAACCTGGGGCCAAGTCTGAGAGTGAACAGTGACCTACAAACTAAGATTCTGACCCTACTTCCGGGTCAACTCCTCAAATCTTCCCTCTTCTTCCGCTTCTTTGCACTCTTGCTCGAAGTCGGGTTGGCCGCGGCCTTTGCGAGCATCCCAAGAGGGAATAACAAATCTGCAGATGAAGAGGGTGCCGATCCGGCCATGGATGACAAGGCCTTCGTCGAAGTCAAAGAGGCATCCGGGCCACCCGGAGTGAGTAGCACGGAAGTAGTGCCCTGGTGGAACTCAGACCGGGCCGGAAGGACTAGTACTAGGCTCGGAGTCCTAATGAAGACCTCTTGAACAAAAGTGTGTCCCAACTTGCCCTGAATCCGCACTGGAAGGTGCAAGAAAGCCGAACCCTTACTAGTGGTCTTCCCAAAAGGAGACATGCCTTGCAAAAGAGCAACGGTCGGTGTAGTGCAAATGGGGTCTCCAAGGGAAAATTGGCGAGGGAGAGTCCTGCGCGGAGGCTCCATCGTGGCACCCGTGTTGTCCTTCCTCCCGCTCTGTACATGTGTGGTGATATCTGAAGGGGAACGGCAAGCAGTGACTCCCACAAGTAGAGTCCGTGAGGGCAAAACCGGGCTATCCAGATCAATCACACCCTTCCCCGTTGGAAGGTCTTCGTCACTCGAGCTATCAGAATCCTCCACGATCTTGGGCAGGATATGGGTGAGGTTACTCACCAACATCCTCATGTTAGCATAAGATGTCTCTAGCTTCACCGTCTGCTCCACCATCACTAGTAGGAAATGGAGCAAAATACAACTGCACTCTTACAACTCTCTGTAAAAAACAGTTGCATCCAAGTTGAATTAAGAATTAAACAACTGCAATGCTGATGCTCACCTTCTTGAGTTGTACTGTAGTTGTAATTACAACTACATAACACTACTCTACAACTGCGTTCGACAGTTTCGTCCCTCGCCAACAATTTCAGTAAGCGGTTGGATGAAAATCAAGGATGTAGTCCATATTTTTCACCAAAGTCGTCCTGTAGTTGTGACGTGGTTTTCATTTAACTGTAATACTACTAAACAACAACTGCGGCACGACTGAAGTTCATTTTTTTACTACATTCTTTATACTTCAATCATTAAAAAGAGTTTTTCAATTTCATTTTGCCCTCGGCAGTTGTTTATGCTGAAAGTGTCATTTTTGAGGTTGGTGTGAATGTGTTATGTTGGGACATCGGTGATGCAGTTGTAATTGCAGTGTAGTCACTATAGCATTTCTTTGCTCATGTGCAACAACTAAGCAACAACTAGAGTACAACTGTTTTTTTAAAAAGGGCCTTATATTCAATTTTGGTTTATGTAACTTATTTCTGACATTTGTACAATACATGTCCTTAGGCATCACTGTCAGGTGCATTAACGCATTCATTAGGTTCAATGTAAGTAACACTTTAAATTGAATCATTTAAGTAACACTTCAAATTCCAATGTTCTTAGTTTGGGTTAGGGAAAATGCCTTGGACTTTGACGGATTAAAAATGTTTCAAAGTACCGTAGGTGAATCTCTAGTTCGGCACCTCCATGCCAAATAATAACCCCTAAAGGACCAAACGTCCCCCCGAGGTCAAATTGGATTTTGGGCATGTACCTACAATTTGAAAAAAATCTTTTTTAACTGAAAATTTTATACAAGATAGCCTCTAATAAGAGCTTCATGGAAATATTTTTATTTTATTTTTTAGATTTGTGGTTTGAAAGTTAGTACCACTTAAAGCCAAAAGTGGGGACTCCGGGCAACCTGTGCACTCTTGCGAGCCAATGACATACAAGTAACAAAAAGGGGCAATAAGTGGGGCAAAAAGAGTGGAGAAAGGTTGGGGCAGCCTATATCATGGGAGAGAATAGTGCAAGGGAAGATCCAACGAAGACCAAAGGACATGGACAAAAAATAAAATTCTAAATTCATTGGCGCTGGGCTCGCAGGAACATTGCACCGACACATGGCCAACCCAAATGCATGGAGAGGGTGCCACATGGCCCTGCGGGACCCGACAACAACCTGTCTCGTAATCTTCTCAGGGCTGCAGCAAGGAAGCTTCGAAAAAAAAATAAAAAATAAAAGAGAGGCGCCCTCGCTAACAGGCCCAACTAGCGGGTTTCCGGCCGGTACCGCGGTATTTAGTTTTGGGGCGGCGGGTCTCAATGGGGGACTTTTTCCACATTATATTATTATGAATTAGAAGAATGTACTTCTATTGAAGACAAGTTTAGGAAGATCCGGACTTGTTGGAAGAGTGGGTGTATGACGTGGCCCTTTATTTCTTGTTGGGTCCCCAATTTCAAGTGTTGCCCTCCTCTATAATACTTGAATAATTGAATAAATTCATGGAAATGAGAGATTTTGAGATTTTGAGGATTTTTTCTTCTAAAATTAGAGGACATATAAATGGCACATTTGAGCCGTTAAGATTCTCAAATTTAGAAAATCCTATGTTGCTATAACGATTTTAGCACTTTTGCACTTATTCTCATAGTTTTATACCCCCTTTCACAAAACTATTTATTTTCAAATGCTACACCCCTCCATTGGACCCCAAATTTTGCACACGATTAGCTAACAACATTTTGGTCATTTTGGTAAAGCATTTGGATGCACTTTAGAGTAAAACTTAGAAGATATGCTAAGTCAAAGTGGGCTAAACTTATTGGGCAAGGGGCAAAAAAAACTTCTTCTTCCACTTCAAATGCTATAATCTTCATATCTGTACTATGAATTGACACCAAATTGTTTTTGCATGTTTATATGGGAGTCTTAATTAGGATCTTACGGTTAGTTGTCAATAATGTGATTTGTATGGCGGTTTTTGGCAATGGCAGTTTTGGAGTGTTTTTGGGGGAAAATGGCTTGGTCCTTTAGGGGTTAAAGTGAGTAAAGGCCATTCGGCATCCAAAATAAAATTAAACTAATTTTCGGCAAGAAATCACATATTACTGTATTTAGCACATTTGGCAACCATGGGGGTTCGAATCCAAGACCTTGGGATTCTATATCGAAGCCTCCATGCATGTACAACCTTGGAGGGAGGCTTTTCCAAACCCCACTGCCCTTTGATGTCTTCCAAGGAGACAAAATCTGAAAATATATAGTTTTTCTAGTTTCGGCAATTTCATTAAAAAATTTCCCACTTATTTCGGCAAGCATGTTTCTAATTAATAAACGCCAAACTAGAGGTTCACCTATGGTAGTTATGGTGTTAGTCATATAAAGTGGTTGTGGTTTAGTGGTGGAATAAACAAACACTCTATCTACCCCGACCTCCTTCAAGATCGGAGTTCTTTTCTTTTTTTGGTAGAGGTTTGAACCAAGAAAGCAAGTCTTGCAAGACTTGTTTTAGGAATTATGTGGCATGTAGTGATTTGGTACTGTGATTAACTGGAATCACCATTGTCAGGTTCGACGCGTTGGAGGGTTGTGGAGGTTGATTTACGCGTTATAAACCAACTAGGAGGTTAAACTGCCCAAGAGAGACCTAGATGCTAGCTTTAGTTATTAATTAGAGTTAGTACTAGAGTCTTTTGACTTTTAGGGCCTTGGTGGTGTCTTTTGACACCTCATTTGGGACTTGGAGTCCAAATGACCTCCACGTGTAGTGTAGGGAGACTCATCTTTCTCAAATTGAGTCTCCCACATGATGGAGTGAGAGAGTGCGTGCGTGCGTGCACTTCTTAAATTTCATTGTTATTATGCGACCATTCTTTAAGAATGACATTGGCTTGACTATGTGTAGTTTATGAGTATTTTCTACTTGTTTATTACTTGAGAAAGATCATCTCTAAGATATGAGTGTATTCCTAGTGATTTAGTGACACTTAAAACCCTCAAAATGTTGTGTTTAGGGTGTTTTTGAGCAATGTTTTAGTGCTGAAATTGTTGTTGCAAAACCTCAAGCATACTTAGGGAAGATGGATGAGGTTCATTAGATAAGGTTGGAAAGGAGTGGTGGAGGATGGCCATATGCCAACCAACATGGATGAAAACGCGTTGACTTGACAAGTTCATCCACAGTATCTAGATCCACTTCTTCTGGGCGAACGTGAGGCGCCCTACTCGTTTTCGAGTGCAAAGGTCGTGGTCGCAGGTCGCGAGGGCGGGAGCTGGAGGTCGCATCGTTGAAGGAAGACTTTCGGGAGTGCTTGGAAAAGGAGGTGCTGTGAATGCGAAGCCATCGCTGGAGCTCCACGACTGGCTCGAGCTCGCCACGAGCGGCACTCGCACCGCGCTTCGCATTGGGCGAGCTGCTTACGTTCGAGAAGGCAATAGATTGGGCAGTCGCGTTTTTGCCGTTTTGGGGCGTCAGTGCTTCGAGTAACAACTCGGAGGAGGACGAGGGAGCCGGAGTTGGTGTCGTCGCCGCCGCTCCAGCAGCAACGTTGTGTTCAAGAAGGTAAGGCAGGTTCAGAGGCAGAGTCACGTGGGTCCACGCAGGTCCAGCGTCGTGCTTCAAGAAGCATAGTAAGGTCAAGAAGCGCCGTGCTCAAGAAGGTGCTCTAGCGCCGGATTGGGGGTTGCGGGGCGCGCGAGTGGGTAGTGAAGTGAGGGGCAACAGATCGAGCGGGATGGCGAGGGGATTGTGAGATCCGCGAGAGGTTGGAGACGCTACGGGGTTGGCGATAGTGGGCTGGTGTGTCAGAGTTAGGAGTAAGGTTTTCCGTAGTGTAGGGGAGCGCGCCTGGATCGGTGGTTTGTGTATACAGACACGATGTCTGTGTGTACGCGGTGAGTGTGAGGACGCGGTGTCTGTGGGTACAGACAGGTGCAGACAGACGTGAGCATCGCCGAGGAAGACGACAACTTGCAGACGCGATACCTTGGTGTATTGATACTTAGACCCGGGTGCTTGTTTCTACCCAGTTTCTGGATCCTACCCGGATCTGCTAAACAAACCCGACCTGTCGACCTATACCCGGATCTGATGGTACTCCGCTTAATACTGGTACCCTGCCTGTTCCGGATAACCGTCTTGTGATATTGATACATGGTTTAGGGTCTGATACCCGGGAGTGTGACCGAGAATCGGTAGTGAGGGCTGAAACCCGCTAGGAGTGTTGTTGCCCGGTTGTAAGGCTGGTACCCGCTATGAGCCTGTTACCCGGTCGTTCGCCTTTATATCCGGCTGCTACTGATCGTACCCGGATCACTGGTTGATACCATGATTTAGGAAGATACCCTGATGTGGGTAGATACCCTGGTGTGGATCTGATACCCGTATCTTCGAGTGATACCCTATGTTTATGATGGAACCCTGCTGCTAATCCTACTCGATTGCTGCTACTCATACCCGGCATTGATGATTATACTCGCGCAGTGGGTTTACACCCGGCTATTGAGTCCGATACCCAGCAGTGAGTGTGATATCCATAGTGAGAGATGACACCCGGTGCTTGGTTTGATACACGGCCTGACTGCTAGTATCCGGATGACTACTGCTATCCGGATTTAGACAGTGATACCCGGTTAGGGCATGATATCCTGATGCTATTTATACCCGATATTAGGATCATACCCGGTTCAAATAAACAAACCACGTTCAATTGTTAAGACTGGGCAGGACTGGTACCTGGGTCGCTTGGTTTATACCCGACCCCTTGGTTGTTGACCGGCTGTGGGGTTGATGACCTGCAGTTGGGTTGATAACCGGCAGTCGGGTTGATGACCGGCTGTGGGGGTTGGTAACCAAGATTGAGACTGATAAACGGTAATGAGTGTGGTATCCGCACGGGAACCGTATCTGTGGTTGACATACTCGTACGAGGTTTAGGAGGGCTTGTATGTGATATCATCCGAGGACCAAGGTTGAATTTGAGGAGGTTGAGAGATGCTTGCATACTCATAGCACCTGGTAGAGGGTAAAGTGGATGCTTAGAAGCTTGCAGGGACACTGTTAACATGGTTTAGGGTGTTTCAAGGACATTTGGGATTCAAATTATGGACCATGGAGGGAAGATGTAAGTCTAAGAAACCCAAGAAGGCTAGCACTATAAGAAAACCGTGTTTTTTGTCATGTCTTCAGTGATGTCTCAAAACACGCAAAGACATCTACGGTCATGTCTTGCAAGCGCGAAGACATCTTAGACAGGGCGGATGTCTAAGAAGACATCCGGGAAGACACGGAAGACATCTCTGTGTCTTAGACGTCTAGGGGTAATTTTGGGAGGGTAAAGTCTGTGCCACGAGGGAGCCACGTCAAAGACACATCAGCGCCAAGTGAACGGGCAGTGCCACATGGCAATGAATTTCATCCTTATGTGGACTTTTCCGCGGTCCCACACAATATGACGTGGCGGCGCCAAAATCCTACGTGGCAGGTGGGAAAATTTGGCGTGGCAGGCGGGAAAATCCAGCGTGGACCCGGAAAAAGACGTGGCTTGCCACGTCAGCATCGTTTTGGGGGTTTTTATGCTCGAAATATGTTACTGATAGACATCAAAGAAGACATCACGGATGTCTTAGCAGACATCTACGACGTCTTGTGAGATGTCTACTGTGATGTCTTTGCATTTTTATGAGCGTCTGCCGAGACATCACTTGAGACATGGTACTGCTCTTGTTATGTTGTGAAGGATGTTTTAGAAGATGTCTTAGGGGATGTTTGGGAGGATGTTCGTGAGGATGTTCAAGATGATGTTTGCTATGTCGTTTGAGAAGATGTTTGTGAAGATGCTGGAGATGATGTTTGCTATGACGTTTCAAAAGATGTTCAAGAAGATGCTACACATGATGTTTGATATGACGTTTGAGAAGATGTTCGAGAGGACATGATTGCACAAACGTCCTAGAAAACATCTGTGACGACTTGTATAGGATGTCTTACAAGACATCCACAGCTATACGTAGACGTCTTTTGAAGCATGCTCCACTCACCATTCAAACATCCACTGTGACATCGGAATGTCTTCCCTTCATGTTCCAGACATCTTCCAATACATCTCACATAACATTCAGAGACATATATAGACATCGCAGTACCCAATGTTCAAAATGTCTACAATACTGATGGCTGCTTGTCAAGAGTAAGTATTTTCATTGCATACTCAAAACACGAGGTGACATCACAGATTAGTTGTTATAACTATATTGTTTGTAACCTAATAAAAAAAATTACATTAAAAAAATACTTCTAACTACATCAGCGATGTACTATGTACCGACAACTTCAAATTGCTCCTCTGTCATCACTGGTTGTCGCTACTCCCATATGGTCGTGCGCATGTCCAACGCTGCACATGTTCAACAAGCCAACAACGCATGCAATTAAACAAGGGTTTCACATAAGAAGAAAATTGCTATAAATCCTGTTAGCATGACGATCTATATGTGCATGGTTAACTTCTTAACGCCAAAAAACTGTTAGTCTTAATCACACCACTATGTGAACGTTCCACATGTCCCTCAAAGTAGAATACAAGTTGCTATATGTGACAAGATGTCTTCTGGGATGTTCTAGCAGACATCTCAGACGCTCATGGAAATGTTGACGCGTTTGACTGGTCGTCTTCGAAGACGTCTTTGAAAACGTCTTCAAGATTTCCCGTGTTGTTCATACGTCGTGCAGTGGCTCACTTGCTATGGCTGCAGCTGCCTCTACACTCTAAACTCTAACACTCTCAAACTCAAAAACTTTAACATCTAAACCACACACTCTAAAACTCTAAAACTCTAACCTCTACACTCTAAACTCTAACATCCTAACTTGTAAACTCAATCTACACTCTAAAACTCTAACCTCTACATTCTAAACTCTAACTACTTAGAGAAATGAAGGCCAAAGTGAGCTTTGTGCAGCCTCAAATTCTACTTAAAGGTCTCATGACCTAACTATGGCTGCAGCTGCTAACCCTAGCCGCCTCTGTTCATTCAGTGAACTCGATGAAATTCATCCTAGTTGATGGTTATGAATGTCACTATAGACATCTTCATGGACGTCGTCTTAGACATCTTCATGGACGTCGTCTTAGACATCTTCATGGACGTCATCTTAGACATCTTCATGGACGTCATCTTAGACATCTTCATGGACGTCATCTTAGACATCTTCATGGACGTCATCTTAGACATCCGCCTAGACATTTTATGACGTGTCAGCTCGTCCGACGTGGAGTTTTCCTTGCCATGTAGATAAGGAGCTGTAAATTATTAAGTGAACAATATGTCCACGTGTTTATTCAATTATCAATATCAGAAAATTGACTTTTATTATAAAATGCTATTTTCTACAGCATTTTTATTTTAATAATTTAATAATATTTAAATACATATATTTTAATATTTTAATATTTTAATAATTTTAATTGAATATAAAATAATTTATTAATTTAAATATAATAATTTTTTATTACATATTATTAATTTATTAAGAAATATATATATATTCAGTAATTTTAAATTCAAAATTTTAATTCTTAATATTATTTTTAAAAATGGACCAATGACAACTACTGAAAATAGAATATTCATATCAAAAAATTAATATTTCGAATTTATAACAAATTCAAAATATTTTTTTAATGAACAGAAAAGGAAACAATATTTTATTGGATGAAGACTTTTCCTTTGCTCATGCAAACCGCTGCCCATTATGCTAATTTTCTACATTTGGACTGCATTTTACCCCGCATACCAGTGACTTTCAGACATTACCCTCGGTCAAACCGGATTCCCTTGCCAACGTGGCACTTTGATGTCTCCAGGAATGTCTGCGAAGACATCCGCAAAGACATCCACGTCTTCGCACACATCTTCATGTCTTCTAGAAGACACGACTGTCTTCATGCTACCCAAGTTGCTACAGTACCCAAAAGACGTAGAAGACATCCTCATGTCTTGCTAGACATCCTGCTCTGTCTTGAAGACATCACCGAAGTGATTCTGCGTCTGTAGAAGACATCACCAAAAACGGGGTTTTCTTATAGTCTAGTGGGCCTAAAGTGGAAATTGATGGCGAGGTGTTGGACACCTTGATCACCTGCTTGCAGAGCCTGCAAGTGAAAAGCTCCCCCGCTATAGCAAGTGGTAGCTACGGGGACTTTGAGCTTTCTCCCATAGCCAAATCTCGCACGGGGCCCCAGAGTTTGTGTAACCCAGGCACAAAAATGTTGAGCACGGAATCTGTGAAGTATTGGACTTCATTAGGTGGGGTGCACAAGATCCGCTCGCTTCGGGTGAAGGAGGGAATTTTAGCACCTTTGTGCCGTGCTTGCGGGCAAGTGAGGATCGAGGATTTGGTCATTGGAGGTAAGACAATAATCCTTCGAAATTCTGGGTCAAGGTATGGTGTAGAGATAGAGGATTTATCTTCAGGCATCCAACTACCCACATTTTTCCTTATTTTCACCGAGTTCGAGAGCGAAGGGTTCTTATTCCACACTACCTGGCAGTGGAAGGTAAATACGTGGCAAGAGCGTGCCTCGAGTGTGTGGGATACTCTTACCTTAGAGTTGCTGGACTAGAAAGTGTCATCTACGATCTATGCTCCAGAGATGAGAGGAACCCATGAAGCTTGGCGTTTGTTCGAGTAGATCGCAAAACTAGCAATCTGGAGAACCTGAAGGGTCCCAGGTTTACTCGTAGAAACACCCCCTTCTCAATAGATGCTAGTGAGAGAGTGTTGTTAGAAATTCGTGGTCAACCAGAAGAGGCAGAAGACAGTGCTTCACCACTAGTAGAAGAGGAAATTCTTGAAAGGCCACCAGTGAGTGTTTAAGTCCCAGTTTTACCTACAAAGCCTTACCAATCATACTTTGATTGGGAGGAGATGGCTTCACCATATGGAGGTGGGGAACGACGAGTACGGAGATTTTCGGGTGCCACGGGCACCATCAAAGTCGATGACTTCAAGAGGGAGTTCACCATGTGGTGTGAACTCCAGAAGTCCCGTAATCCGAACTTCAATCCCTATATGGTGTAGAGAGCGTTATTTGGGTGTCTGGAGGGAGCTCCACTGGCGGACTACGGAGAGCTCGAGGCGGCTCATTTCACCGAAATTATGGCTTGGAGGGACTTCTACGCACTGAACTACGTGGACGTGTTTGGTGGAGCACCGAGGACGACACCCCTACTTTTGTCCAAGGGGAAGATGGAGGAAGGCACGAGCACAATGGAGGATGTCGAGCTGCCAGAGGCACTGGTAAATCATCCACCTCCATTCAATCCCACCGTGGGATTCTTCGTGCAACTCCATAGAGACTACCAAGGACAGAGGGCGGATAAGATGAAGGCCCTTCGTTCCTTCTCACGTGGAGGTGACGAGTCTCTGAGAGAGGCTTATGCGAGATTAAGGAGACTAATCTCAACCACTCATGGAGTTACAGAACAACAGGCAATACAACATTGGTTCAGTATCCTGGACAAGGAGTTGAAGACCTTGGTTCGCAATGAGGCGTTGCGATTGGGAGTACCCAAGACGCTACAGTTTGTTTTTGAGACTTCGGACCGGATTGAGATAAACTTACTGGAAGAGAAGACAACCATGGGATTTTTGAAACGTGAAGAGAAGGTCCCAGAGAAGGTTAAGGTGGACAAGGTGGCTATCCCTTCGTATACTGCAGATTCTAGTGCCTTGTGCTTTAAATGTCGGAAGCCAGGACATCAGAGGAAGGATTGCAAGGAAGGTAAAACTTCCACACCTCAGACTCGAGGTTTTGCTCAGGTTGTGGTGCCAAGGGACATGCAGAGGCTAGCTATTGGAAGCTCCATCTAGAGTTGAAGTCCATAGGGAGCAAGGGAGCTAAAGGAGGCAAGGACAAGGAGTCCAAGACCACTGGAGGGGAGAAGAAGAGCTGGAAGGCCAAATTCGAGGAGTTAGAGGCCAAAATGGAAGCTATGAGTGCCAATATTAATGTGGTAGGTGACAACCCTCAGGTTACTCCCAGTTTTCATGCTGGGGGCGGTTTAGGCTCCGTGGATGATGAATTTGGAGACTTTATGTTGAGTGGCATGGCACTTGCCATCAGGGATGGCAAACAGAAGGCCTATGCCCTCATACGGAGCCATACTCCAAGTTCCAAGGATGTTCCCCGTGGAGCTAGCCCAACTCTCGATCCTCTCCATGGAAAGGATAATCGATAAGCCAGGTTGCCTCAATTCTTCACATTAGAAGAGATGGTGCCCACGTCGTCCATGGTGCCTCCACCACGACCAGTGGCAACACCGACACGAGCCTCACCACGACATGGAGGACTCACAGAAGGTTCTGGAGCACTTATGGAGGCAATTACTTCCGTATGGGAAGCCTTGTTATTTTCTGCTAAGATGTTGTCACAGGATGGCTTCAGTGTGGTAGAGGTTTTCAAGAGTGTAGCCTCAATGTGTGAGTTGGACAACTCCACGGGGGTTAATGTGTTGAAGACAGAGATAATTAATGCAGAGGAGAGCCATAGTGACAACGTAGAGGGGTCACTACAAGAAAACCAGCCCAATGTGAGTAGGTTTTATGACTACAGTTGGGCATAAACCAAAATGTGACTAGCACTGTTTCTAGTCATTTTGACTTAGTCGCTTTGGACAATCTGACTGGGGGTCATATCGGACACTTCTTGTTCCCAATTCTGCGTTCCCACAGTGTTTGGAACCTCAAAACGGGACTTGCAGTGGGACTTGGGTCCATATGACTCTATATAGTCATATATGTATGACTACACGTAGTCATCCATATGTAAATAGTGACTGAATGAATGACTATTTCTAGTGAGGTATAAGTCAACATAATACTGATTTTATCACTACGCATAGTAGTGAGATGGTGACTAAATTGAGTCATTCATTGAGTTGGGAGAACGTGACTCTTTGGAGTCACATCTATTTGGCAACCCCTAGTCACAAATACTCAAATAGCTTCCAAATGGTATGACTAAATGTAGTGAGGTATCAGTTAATACATGATTGGTTTTATCACTGCGCATAGTAATGAGATCTTGCACGCATTGAGTCATACATTGAGTCATACATTGAGTCATACATTGAGTCATATATTGCACGCATTGAGTCATACTCTAAAGGAAGAAGCATCTCTAAATAAGAGAGAATATGACACTTGTTCGCAAAGAATATGGGATAAATGTGATTACATGTTTCAAATGTATGCTCTCATATATTATTACCTTGATTTTTTCAAAATTAACACTTATAGAGGTGCAATTAGCAAAGAAGAAAGTAGAGCATGTTATAACACTTAACACATAACACCCACTAGTCTTACCAATTGTGTTTTTCTAGGGAAGTCAATTTTTTTTAACATTCATGAAATTATAACGTTTATAGGGATAACACTGCTTCCTTGATCCGTTATGGTTTAGAATGTGATAGATTTATGAGTTTTGAATGAGTCCTAGGTCCTTAAGGGCTTACTTGATGTTGTTGTTTTTCACCAAGGCTGTAGGTGACGGTATCCATTTCCAGAGGCAAAGGCAGATTGCAAAGGCGGGCTTTTTGGCCAATCACAACCTAAAGGAAGCTTTTGATTAACAGAACATCATTCTCAATGAGAGGTACCCTTTATAATAGAATTTCAGCACCAGTGCTGTAGAGAAGCTTCCTCTTGCAAGATTTTGAATATTAGCATTTGAGATTTTTGCTTCTGATGTAAATTTCTCTTTGCTGGGCACTGCAGAGAGTTGGTTGATACCTGACTTAACTGGAACGACACCTAAAGAGCTTGGAAACATGAGTGTTGTTTTCAGTCTGGACGAGGTGATCATTTATGAACACGTACTCTTAGAAATTCAGTAGGACTGTGCACGTAAACACTCAATCCAATGCTTTCTGTTGACCAAGGTTAGTCATGATTTTGGTTCATATGACGGTAAGGAATGAGAATCCTTGAACACGTAACGTGTTCAATAGTTAGCTCTTTGGTGCATGTGACTGGAGGCAGTCACATAGCATATCAACCTGCATGGTAGATTCAAGTGTGATTCTATTTTTATTAAGGTAGTGTGATGCCATTCTTGTAGTGTTGAGACTGCACTATCAGGATTGCCTGTAGGGTTCAGAGAGGTTGGTTGAATGGTAGAGAAGATTATACAACAAGGTGCACTTGCCTTCTTAGAATTTCAGCAGCGACCAACTCATATTACTGTGATTTGATCCAATTAGATAAAATCTAGTTGAGTGTAGGTTTCGATGAAGGAGTTGTCTGATGTTATCTTATTTGAGACATGCCGCCAAATTTGAGATTGTTATTCAAGATTGTCATTCTTACACTATGCACGTCTAAGTGCATTTTTGACAATGCCCATGGATGTGTTGAAGCCCTGGCTTCAAATTCAAGGCTCTAACAGAAGGTTTGTGCTACGTGATGACTTTTCAGAATTCAAATTCGTACCTACTTTTTTGTGAGCATGGAAAATCTATATGAAAGTTAAGCCTACAAGGCAATTTTGTGCATCTGGAAAGCAAGTGGGAAGATAGAGCAAGTGGAATCATGATTTTTGGACTCTCTTGCAAATTAGTTACTAGTTTTTGAAGGTGTATTTAAAAGTGTTTCTAGAATGGTGCCCTAAAATGACATCCTAGAATGTTTGCGCGCAAACATAGTAGTGTTGAACAGGGAAGTTTTTATGTAAGTGGAGATTATGGACCTACTCCAATTTCACAGCACTCACCTATTGAGCCAACGAGTAGAGGACTTCAAAATCATCTGATTGACATATATGACTACTACTAGTCAGGTTATTTACTACATGACTGCGTGTAGTCACCCAAACCAACTCTCTTACTACAATAAGTCATACATAAACCAATTACCCTTACCATATGACTATATTACTATGACTACACATAGTAAGCACTCAGAGCATGACTCTGGGAACCGGGCAGGAGAACATATGTCCCGTTCCCGTAGCCGTTCCCACCCAGGTCCTAAAAAAAATTTGACTATATATATGACTAGTGCATGACTGGACCCTCTTAGGACTGATTTTAGACTAAACCAATGACTGAGGTGACTACTCAGTCATATGCGCTTAGTCACATCCAGTCACATTGGGCTGGTTTTCTTGTAGTGGGTTGCTTTCAGCAGCCATGTGTGTGAAGACAATGGCCGCTAGACCTGCAATTGAGAGATCATCCATTACCCCTGGTGTGGTAGTGGTTGATAATTCCTAAGGTATTTTCCAACTTGTTGGGCCTTAGGGGAAGGTTTTTCTACCTCGACGTGTGTTTCTGGATTCGGGAGCTCAACCTTTGATGTTGGGAGCGTCTGCTATTGAAGGGTTGGGTTTAACTGGGGATACTTTGGAGAAGTGTCCCTGGACCATTAGCACATCCATGGGGGGATTACAAGGGCTCGCTACAGGGATCACAAGGGCTGAGTTGGTATTACAACTCAACCAAAGTGATGTGGCAGATGCTAGTTCTATGAAGGTGAAGGCGATCGTTACGGAGGCCAAGTCGTATGATGCCTAGGTGGGCTCGGCGGTGCTTTATCCAATGGGATTCACCTTGGATTTTTGGGAGGAGTCAGCAAGCTATAGACCAGGATGGCAAGCAGGAAATGGGCGGAAGGCTCAGCTGCCAGCTCGATTTGTTCGAGTTCTTATTGGTAATTTTGCTGACGTGTTTGCCTTCTCTGGAGGTATGAATATGAAACCTTCATGGTTTCAAGCAGGTTTTGAAGATCCTTCTATGGTTGACCACATTTCAGGGAAGGTGGATGTCTACATGGGCAATACGAGTGGTGAAGAGGAAGAAGGATACAGACCTGGGATTGAGGCGGCGTGGAGTAACACCACCCAGTTGAGGGAGGCCGCGGAGTTAGCAGTAGAAGAGGCATGGCAACATTCTATGCTACCACAGATGCAATAAGAGCCTGGAGGTGACCAAGACCTAGGACCTCCATTAGACACTGCCACCATCCATTAGAAGGCACAACCAGATGGCATCGTGTTGTTGGAATTATTTGGAGGAATTGGCACAGGATTGGCAGCTGTTTTACAAGCTGGGATCAAGGTTAGGTGCTACATTTATGTGGATGTGGATGAAGCAGCAAGGCATGTGGCTAAACGTCACACACGGAGACTGAGGACTCAATTTCTAGAGTTGTTGGCTACTAGTGCCATCAAAACCTCATTTTCTACACTTGTGGGTGATATTTTCTTGTTGTCAGACGATGACATTCACCGTGTGGGTCATGTGGACCTTGTCATTGTAGGATGGCCTTGCCAGGGCATGTCTATGGCCGGCAATTAGAATGGGTTAAAGGATTCCTGTTCTTCCAGGTTCTTTGACATGATTCGAGTGCTTCGGTTGCTTCAGACTTCTCACAGGCAACCGCCTGGTTATATTGTAGAGAACGTGCCCGTGGTGAGTGTTAAAGGGGGATTTCACCTCAAGTTCAAGTAGAAAAACAATCTCCTCTATATTTCATCAAGCTGCTGTTTCAAGGCAGTAGACAAAAGTCCGGAATGGAACTTTTACTGAGTCTTAAACCCTAGATTCGGCCTAGATTTGCATCTTGATCTAAACGTAGGGTTAGTTGGGACTTTGCTTCTATGGTTTTTCTCAGGGTTGATCCACAGATCTGAAGCTTCTGCACTAAATTACAGCAATTCAGATCCTAACCACAATAATCCTGGACTTGTTTCCAACTCCCAACTACTATGAATGTGTAGGGTTTTACAGATTGGGCTAGATCTATATCAGATCTAGTGCATTCAAGCCGAATTTGCTATACCCACAACCAAATCCTTCCCTAAATGCTTCCCTAGTAAGAAGATCTACTCACAACTTCAAGACACAACATAATCACACAATAGATAGTAGTAAGTTTTGCTTTACTTTTTCAAAACATCCATACACCACACTCATGCACCCAACAACTCCAGAGTTGCATAGTATCTCTACTTCCTAGCTCTCTAATCCTCCTCCTACACTCTAGTTGCAACACCTCTAGAGATCAGCCGACACAATGAGAAGTGCGACCAAGATCCAAGGGGGGTGACTCTCTACCCCCTCCAAACCCTAATCCTCCACAATGGATGAAGATGTCCGGATGGATGACATCCCTGTCCGGACAGTTCATCCAAAGTCCCGACAGTTTCATCCACTGTCATTTCTGGACAGTTTCATCCACTGTCCGGATTCATCCATAGTCTTACTTCTACTCAAAACTACTTTAGTAACTTCAAAAATTACTACCGGGACCTTACGATAAGCCTAAATCCCCGGTTAACATTGTCCCCCTTTTGAACAACATCTGTTCTCAGATGTTCAAGTGCTCGGAGACGAACGTAGCTCTAGACACATAGCATTAGGTACTAAAATTTAAAAGCCTAAGTTTCCTCTGAAGTGCAAACGAAACATCTCTAGCCTTTAGAAGGGGGAATCCCGTTGGGGAGATTCTCCATATTCTGCAAAGCAACTCCCTGCTCGGAATGGATCTCTGCACGCACAGCAGTTCCAGTCCCGGACGCTACGATCTTCTCCACAACTAATTCAAGATCAGAAACTGCAGTCGGGTCGAATTCCTTGGGCACCTGTACGCTTGGGAGCGAGCTAGGTGGCTGGACCTGGCCTGGGAATGATGTCGGGGGAGCCATTAGGTAGTATTGTTGATACGGTGGTGCATACCCGCCCGCACTAGAACCCATACCATAGTGGCCTGATACACCCCCAAATGGATAGTGTCCCGGTGGTGGGTAAGAGAATGTACCACCATAACCTCTTGCTTGGGCATACTGATCCATGGTGCTCGCATGAAACGCTGACGATCCTCGACCGCTCTGGACCTCCGAAGGACCTGAAGAGTCTCTTGCTGGACTTGGGATGGGTCCAAAACTGGGACCACTTTGGAAAGGATACGAGGCACTCCAAAATGGAGTGGTCGGATGCAGAAAGGACAAAGTAGGAGGGTGAGCAGTTCGGTCCCATGGGAGGTTCGCCTTCACGACACTGGGGGCCTTCGACTGTGGAGTCACCTCCTCTCCTGTCTCAGTATCAGAGGCTAGTGCGGAGGTGTCTTGAACACTTCCCGAGGTGGCACCACCGAGAGTTGGATTAACTCCGTGTCCTGGAAGTTCCTCCACCTCGTCTTCAGAGCAGTAGATGAAGTCCGGGTAGGCATCCACGAACTTGAGCAAATATCCGTTCAAGCGATCCAAGTCCGCTTGATAAGCACCGACCTCGCTAAGGAGTTGGCGGCGTGAAGCTGCGAGCAGTGGCTTGGTTATCCTCCTGCCGGGAACCTGTTGGCGTACCTCAACGAGTTCTAGTCGGCGGAGGAGCTGATGGTTATCGATGACCATCTGGTCAAAGGCTCGAAGGCGGGCACTCAACCGAGTTTCCAACTCCAGCCGCTTAACATGAGCGGCTGTGATGATATCGGGGTCTCGTTCGGATACTTGTAGCTTGGAGGCATCAAGTGCCTTCTCCTGGTCCGTTAATGTCCAAAAAGCGAGCTGAAGTTGATCTTGCAGATCCTTGACTGTCCCTTGGAGTTGGTTCCAATCTTGGAGTAGCTGGATCCGGGTTGGCGTCACGCGTTCCAGCTGGTTCTGTAGTGACTGGATTCGGGACAATGCCTGGGTGCTAAACTATAAATGTCGTAAGACTTCTTGGAAGCCTGCTTCAACTCCCTTGGACTGCTGGTGGATAAGTGTCTCGAAGTCGTGCGTCGCCGGTTGAGTATCCGGGAGTTCTTCGGTGCGTTGTCCTGGTGTCGGGACCTGGATTTCCTTGGCGAATGGGGAGGACTCCGGGACTTCGGCACCCTGTGGTTGCTGGTCGTCGGGCTTAGGGGGGCTAGATGGTGGGCGAATCATGCCCTTCCGGTGTTCCTATATGTGCGCGTCCTGTTTCTCTGTGGCAGTTAGTGGTAATGCGGGGAGGTTAGGTTGTATCGCTGTTGGCTCGAGAGGAGCTTGCCTCTGTGTTGAAGTGACCGCTCCCTGTTCCAGCTCCCAAATCTCCCTAGAATCGAGGTCTTCGGTTGAAGTGGCTGCTAAGGTCTGGGGAGTACAGGGAGATGGAGCAAGTCGGGATTTTTTGCGGGTTCGGCTAGGGCTTGGTGGTGGAGTTCTTCGTCTGGACTGTACTCTGGTTGATCGCCTACTCGGGGGGTTCATGGCCCTTGGTGTTGTTCCGTTGCGAGATAATGATATGAGGATGGGATTGTGCATGGTTTGCCCTCGAGAACCTCCCTCACCGCCGAGCTGGTTGTGAGTTGTGGGCAAACCTCCAGCCTCGTTGGGGTCGATCTGGACCTCCACGTCAATGTATTCTTCATCATGAGGGAACCAACTCCTCAGTAGCGCATCGATTAACTCGGCTCCTGGAATTTTAGTCATTCCTCTCAGGTAGACTCGAGTGAGCATCCTCCGCAGTCCTGCTATGACCAAGAGTGTCCAGTCGTGGTTGCATGCCTTGGACTTCACCGCTGTATAAAGATGAGCCATCAGATCATTGCTCGCGTGGGAAGCTCGCTTCTTCACACATAATACCTCGACCAGGGCCTGGAATTGGGTTTGGTATAACTCGGAGAACCCAACTGTGTGGACACCATCTGTAGTAAAATGCTTCGACTTGAGACCGAAACGGCCTTTATAAAGTTGGTGCGATTCCTTGGCGCTTCTGGAAATGACCAATGTTGATGTGCCTTCCAAACCTAAGGCCTCTTGTACTATCGCTGGAGTGATCTCTACGGAAATGCCCCGGACCACCGCTCGGATTGGTGAATCTAGAGTTAAGGTCTCCGGTTTTTTGTGGATGAATCCCTCTACAAAATCCCACACCAACTCTTCGCACGGAGGAGACCAGGTGTACTCATAAAAGGCACCTAGGCCTACCGATCCAACCCAAGCATCATCCTGGATCTCTTTCCATTTTTTCCAGAACTTCAAGTGTAAAAATGTGAGTTTTAGTCTCCGGATTACCTGGCGGGGAATTCGTATTCGTTGAGAGACCTGAGCATGCTGTCTTGTCTCCTTCCACCGGATTGGACCCTTGTCCTTTGAGTTCACCGCACCTGAAGTCCCGACTTCTTGTGTGCTTGCCGATGCGTCCAGCTGCTGCCTCTCTAGAGCCTGTCTAGGAGCTGTGGTGAGCTCCGGAGGTGCTCCTCTTCTTGAGGGGGTCATGTCATATCTTCCAACTTCCGGTGGGTTACCTGGAGCTTACTGGCTGGGTCTCGACGCTTGAGAACGTTCGCCAGCCATCCTCCAATTCCTCCCCTCGCTGTGTGGATGTCCGATGAGCGTGAGATACGAGGTGTTGCGCCTTGCTACTGGTTTTGCTTCCCAGTGAGCAGCTGCCTCTGATATTTCGATGCTGGTTCCGGCTCCGCGTTGTCTCGCTGTTGGTGTGTGCCTCGTAACTTCTGCCTGCATTGAGCGCCCCGTTTGAATGCGATTTTAGTTGTGTCCGCTCCGGATGCTGGAGCTTGTGCTACCCCCAACTATGCTGGCTATCTTGACAAGCTGCTGTGTTGTTGCAGACTTCTGCTGCGTTTGGACTCCTGGTGCAACGTTGGGAGCAGTATAGCTCGAGGCAATGGTGTCCCGAAATTTCTTTGGAAGGCTGGTGCTTGGGCGGCGTCGTAGGCTGCCGGTGGAGTGCATGTTGCGTTAGCAGCCACTGTGACTCTTGATGTTGACATCGTGTAGCGTTGGAGTTGAAGTTGGAGTCTGCAATTGGTGGCGATAGCTGATGATGAACCTGACGCTGCTCCGAGTGCTGGTAAACTTGTTGAACTTCGTGTTGTCATACAGGGCGGGTCGCAACCTGTGGTTTGATTTCTTCAAGGGCGCCCGAGCTCTCTGGTCCTTCCTCCAAGATCAGGGCTGCAACGTCTTCTATGGTGCCTCCTGAGTCGCTCTGGAATCGTCTTCTCTTGCTCCCCGAAACCCTAACCTCCTCTCGACGCTCTCCTTCATGGCAGATCCATGTTGTTACTTCCGACTGCAGCGCCTTGGCTCCGCTCGCTTCTCTCCCAGGTTCCCTCGATGGCTGGCCTACTGCACGCGTTGTGTTTGTTGGGATGCCCGCCGTACCTTCCTCTCGCAACCCTCGCCTTTCTCTCTGTAGGGACAGAACCTCACCTCATGTGTAACCCTGAACGTCCTTAGCTCCTTTCATCCGCTGTGGATGATCCTCATTCGGTCTGGATGAAAAAAAATCGTCACTCCTTGTGTAGGCTTTCGGCCTGTAATTCCCGATCATCCTTTTTGTTTCCTCTTTTTCTGAGGTTCCTCTTATAGGTCTAGTAATTTCTGGGGTTGGTACGGTCCACCAATTTTCATTCATCCTAGATACATTTGTTTTTCCTCCACGAGCTTCTTCCATACTAGATATGTCCCATGGAAATGTAAACTCTTCATTCCAGTTGGGTGAAATGGTTGTTGTCCTTCCCTTATCATCCCGTCTGGACCTTCTTGGTGACCTTGAGTAAATTTCTTCTTCTTTGGATGAAACTTGCGCTTTCATGCTATCCTCAACTAATTGGGGTGAATAATTTGTCTCACAAAGATGTTGTACCTTGGTGGTAAGCCTCTGGCTAGGGTTGGACCTCTTGTTGCTTTCTTATCCATCTTCTTTTTCCATCACCTCCACCATGTTGCAGCCCAAGATTAATCCCCATCGTTTCTCCTCTGCTTCTCCTCTCCATTCTTCCTCTTCTTGTTGTTTCTGGTTGTTACTGGTCTAGCAACCCTCTTCCACATAACTTCCTAGTTTGTGGTTCTCCAACTCCAGTTGACTAGTGCTTGGTTGATTGTGCTTAGTCAGTGTTGAAGCAAACACTCGGTTTTTCCAATTGCCATGATTCCCAAGCACCACTCTCTGGCGCTCTCCTGGATTTCCTGTGTTTTCCAGGTCCTCTTCAGACTTTGTCTCTTCAAACTCCAGACATCCTAGTCCTTCCCTATTTACCTGATCACTTGGAACATCTCGTCTTAATAATCTCTCCTTGTCCGGATAACTATGTCCAGACAACCTCCGATTGTCTAGACCTCCTTGTCTAGATGACTCCAGATCATCCGAACCTTCCCCTCCTAGCCACTCTGTCTGGACTGTCTGAGCCATTCTCACTACTTGGTTCATTGGAACTTCTGTAGTATCTAGACTTCCTGGGAGGGTCGGAGTCTTCTGAACTTGGTCTTTAGGACCACTATCCCCCTTTTGTTGCTCAATCCGTCCCTGGATTGAGTCCTCTGAAATTGGCGGGAGTGCTTGGTTGGTCTCATAAAACCGATAGGGCTTGAGTTTGTTGATGTTGACCATAATCGGGTTTGGTTCAAAGTTGTCCACCTTCACCAGAAGAGTTGTGTTGTTCGGTAACCTGTATTGGATCCGGTAAGGTCCAAACCATCGGCTCTTGAATTTACCCGTGTGCTCCTTGAGGCCCTTTGGATACCATAAAACATGGTCTCCAATCTGGAAGTCCTTCTACTTGTAATGTTGTTGGCCCCAGAGCGCTCGGTCCCACTGCCGTTTGCTAACCTGCTCCTGGGCTTTCGTCCGATAAGTGTCCACTTGTTCCAGATCAGCAATCCGAGCGGCCAAGATCCGTGTAGCTATATAGTCCAGAGATCCTTGCGATGTCCGGGTCGAGATCAGATACTCCGTGGGCATCATCAGATGTAAGCCATACACTAGCTGGAAGGGCGTATGTCCCGTTGACACCTTGTATGCGGTTTTGTAGAAAAACAACACGGTATGGAGATGTTCATCCCAATCGGTGCGCTTCTCATTTACCAACTTTGTGAGAAGATAGCCAATCACCTTGTTGGTAGATTCCGCTTGACCATTTCCTTGTGGATAGTATGTTGTAGAAGTTCGGAGCTGGAGTAGAAAATGGTCCACCAGATACTCAATTGCTTCATTGATAAAGAAGGAGCCTTGGTCGCTGACAAGTGTCAAAGGACACCTGTACCTGGTCAATATCTGTTCATACAGAAATCGTGCAGTGACCGCAGCAGAGTTCGTTTTTAAGGCCCGAGTCTCGATCCACTAGGTAGCGTAATCGGTTGCCACCAGAATGTAGCGACACCCTGATCTGAACGCCATGGGTTTGATGGGCCCAATAAAGTCCAGTCCCCACTTCATGAAGGGCTCCGCGGGCATGCTGGTAACTAATTGGGCAAGTCCCGTGGTAGTCATCCCTCCCACCCGTTGACATTTATCACACGCCCGACAATACTCCGATATGTCTCTGTGTATGGCTGGCCACCAGTATCCGGCATCCAAAATTTTTCGTGTTGTAATGTCTTGCGAAAAATGGCCGCCTCCAATCCCCATGTGTAATTCCCGCATCACCAGTTCGGCTTGACCTTGGTCCAGCACTCGACGGATAACCAGATCCTGCCCCCTCTTGTGCAGCACTGCAGATATGAGGGTGAACAAAAGGGATTTGAGGATGAGCTTCCGTTGTTCGTCCTCAGTCAACTCCGGTCGCAAATGTCCAGTGCGGAGGTAGGCTGTCACATCCTGTAACCACTCTGGGTTTACATAGAACAGACCCGCATCTCCAGTTTGATCTTCCACTCCAGTTGGAGGTTCACCATTGGGTAATCTGGACAAGGCGTCCGCGATCCCATGGGTCTTGCCTGGTTTATAAACCACAGTGAAATCGTACTCCTGGAAAAGTAGGAGCCACCGTGCGATTCGCCCGGATACCTGTGGTTTATTAACCAGGTATACTAAAGCCATGTGGTCAACGTAAAAAACAATTTTGTTGCCCAATAAGTAGTGTCGGTACTTACTCAGAGCATACACCATCGCCAGAGCTTCCCGTTCGGTTGTGGTGTAGTTCTTCTCAACTGAATTTAACAGTCGAGAAGCATAGGAGATTGGCTGGTCACATTTCCCAGTGGAATTCTGGGCCAGCATGACACCCACAACAATGTTGGAGGCATCTGTATGTATGTGGAACTCCAGATCCCAGTGTGGTACAATGAGAATCGGGGCATTCTGGTACCTCTCCTTGATGTCCTGCCAAGCCTTCTCGCATTGATCAGTCCAAATGAACTCTTCAGTTTGGCGCATGAGCTTGGTAATGGGTTCCATGATGTGTGCATAAGACCGGATATAACACCTGTTGAACTGGGCAAAACCGTTAAACACCTGGACGTCTCTAGCTTTTGTCAGTCTTGACATGTTGGCAATGACCTCAATCTTCTTCGGATTTGGAAATTTGCCTGCTTTTGACACGACGTGGCCTAATATAATTCCAGAGTACACGAGTAGTGCACATTTCTCTGGGTTCAGACTAATATCGTACACTTGATAAAGCACAGCCAAAGCTTCTCCAGGTGAGTGAATATATCACTGTAGACACTGAAGTCGTCTAGGAACAACTTCATGAAGTCATCAATATATTCCCGAAAGGCTTTGTTAACTGCCCTCTGGTACGTGGGCGGAGCATTCTTGAGTCCAAATGGCATGACTATCCAGACGAAAGCTCCCCAGTCTGTAACAAAGGTTGTCTTGTATCGATCCTCCGGGGCAATTTGGATATGATGATATCCCGAGTATCCGTCGAGGAACGAGTACATGTCATGACCCGCCACAGTATCCAGAACTTCCTCTATAAAAGGTAATGGATACGGATCTTTTTTGGTCGTTGCATTCAGCTTACAAAAGTCTATGCATATGCGTAACTTCCCATTCTTCTTGGGCACAATGACTATGGGTGATAACCATGTAGCATCCTCCACTAGTGCGATGAATCCAGCCTGGAGCAACTTGTCCAGATCACGCTTGACAATGCTCGCGTAGTTAGGATTCATCCTGTATCGGGCTTGATGGGCTGGAGGTATGTCTTTCTCCAACTCGATCCGATGCTGGGCGATTGAGGAGAATCCCCTTCAAATCCTTGTTTGTCCATGCAAAGACATCCTTATACTCCCTAAGGAGTGTCTCTGCTTGGGCAGCCAATTCTGGGTCCAGATCGGCATTTATCCGTAAATATTGTGGCTCCTCTTCGGTCCCTACATTGACCTGCCGTAGTTGTTCGGACTCGGGAAGTGTCCAGGCCACCACCTACATATCTTGGACCTTGATCCTCACGGGAGATTCGTCTACATCAATATCACCTTCTGTGAATGTGTAGAAGTGCTCCGGGTACGTGGCATGGGGACTTTTCTGGTCCTCCGACGAAGTTTGCGAGTTCGGTGCTGACCCTGGTGCTAGCGGAGTATCCATTATGGCGTCCAAATCTGGACCTACTCCAAAATTAGGCAAGGTTACCGTTCCGACGACCAAGACATCTGGTTCTGTATCCAGCCATCGGGTCTCCTCTTCGGATATGGGCCGGGCGCGCACTGAAGGGGCCGGACGCGCATTGAAGAGGCCGGGCGCATACAGGGGAGGACCGGGCGCGTATAGGGGTGGACCGGGCGCGTACTGTGAGGGGCTGGGCGTATGCAGGGAGGACCGCGCGCGTAACGCAAGTGTCCGGGCGCGCGCAGTGAAGGGCCGGGCGCATACTTGGAGGGGCTGGCGCGTCCAGCCAAGGTCGCGCGCGTTCGTAGAGGGGCTGCGCGCGTTCGTGGGGGAGGACTGGGCGCGTTCGAGGGGGAGGACTGGGCGCGTTCGTGGAGGGGGCTCGGCCTAGCGCGTGGCCTTTGAAGTCGCGCGCGTACGGGTATTGAATTTAGGGGTCGCGTGCGCTCTCTCACTTCTTAACATGCATGAGCTTCATATCGCAATGTGTATGAAAAATGTTAATCTCTTATTTATCACGAGATGGGCAAAAAACACCGTTATATCACAATGCTAGTACGTATTGCAAAATGATCAACAATTGAAACCTTCACTATCAATACGCTAAGTCAAAATATCTATATCTCATAGCGGAAGCAAGCGTCCGGAACTTCAAAGTTGAATGGTTTAGCCAGTAGCTCATCAACCACTTTGCAGAGTGTTGGACATTTGAGGGGATCTCGCTCCAGTAATTTCTCGATCTTCACTTGAAAAGCTGTGTAGTTGACGGTTGATTTGAAGAATGTTGAGTCAGATTCTTTCCCTCAAATCGCTCTAGCCATCCACCCAACGGAGTACGAATCGGCGAGTTGGGTGTATTGGTGACGCCGCTGCATCACATCCAATGCCGTTTCTGAATCTTGTGGGCTGAATTTGTAAAACAACTCTGGAGTTACCCAATGTCGTCTACGGCGTTGATTGTCCAGCTCCGTGTCTGTCCAAAATCCATATTTTGATGGCTCTTCGTGTGATACTCGGCTCGCAATTCCCCAATCACAAACGCCAATGAAGACGGTTCCTGGTTTCTCTGGAGGAAAGTGGAGAAGCACGTTTGTGGGAGCGATGTCATTGTGAATGACATTTGCCTTGTAGACTTGGGCCATGGTGCACATCAAAGCCCAGGCAAGTCTTGCTCTATTCTTCCGGAAGGCTAAGATTTGTGTTGTATCCTCCGCCAAAATATATGGAGCTGAAAGGATTGAGTTGCTCGAAGCCGCCGGATTTGCCTTTGAATCGGCGGTTTTAAAATAGGCCCAACTACCACCATTCCACCACAATGTGTACGCCTCCATATTCTTTGTATTCACCGCCCAAAACCTTATAACTCCTGGGTGTGCAAGATGACATATCATGGCCTCGTGAGACCGTTGTCTAAATTTTTCCTTTGGATGAGAAGCCGTTGGCATTTTCCCAGCAAACTCCATGTATGCCAAAATGGCTCGCACACCCACGATGCAGACCTTCCGAACCTTTCCGTATCCACCAACGGCGACATATCCGGAAAGTCCATAAACTCCGATATCTTCTGGAAGAAATTGCACGATGTGCAACATATGCGCCTCCATGGCTGACTTCATCGCTTGTTCATTCCAAGGCATACCTCTCGTACGAGAGCTTGAAAACCTGCCGATGGTGGTCTTCACACCTTCGAGGAACTTGCGGAGGTCCAAGTCTCGTGGCTGATGCTGGCCCCCGCGAGGTTTTTTCACCTCACAATCAAATACATGCGATGCATTACTCGTACATTGAGTGATTACTCTCCATGAATGAGGCATAGTGATACATGCCATATGCATCCTTGAACGATTCAGAACTCTCCAGAGCGCGCTTGAATTTCAACTGGAGGTCGGCCTGTAAGCACATGATTCATGGCTTGCCCTTCTCCAAATAAACTTGACGGAATCGCACCACGTCAGGTTCACACCATCGACGGTAGTATTGTATTGCCACACCTCGAAAAAATGCGGTATACTCCTTTGGTGGATAACCGGCATCCTTCTCGTGCGCAGACATTTTTTGCTTCGCCTTCTTCGACGGTGCCTTCGGTGCATTCGAAGGATTGCGGCTCGACTCCGCAACGCTAGTAGGTGGTAGCTTCGATGCATCTGGAGCATCTAAATCAACATACGCGGGCCGCTTCCCAGTATTACGATCAGTGGCCATTGCGATAGTCACAACCCTATACAAACTATAATTTTATAAAAAAAATCAAAACCTCCCCCGGACCCAATGTGTGGTGGCCCCCCTCTTAGTTCCTAGCAAAGTACGAATAGTACTAGGACAAGGAGCCACTTGAGAGGAGCCTACGTGATTGATAATAGAATGTGTTCCATTTATAGTGAAATGGAAAACCCTGGCCGCGCATGCGCGTCTGCATGCGCCTGACCAAGACGCCACGTGCCCGGCCCTCCAGCGAACGTGCCCGGCCCTCCAGCGAACGCGCCCGGCCCTCCAGCGAACGCGCCCGGCCCTCTAGAGAACGCGCCCGACCCTCTTGCGTACGTGCCCGACCCTCCTGAGAACGCGCTTAGCCATCCAGAGAACGCACCCGGCCCTCCCGAGTACGCGCCTGGCCTGTAACCGAATAGAGTCTGTTCCCCACAAATAGAGCCTGTTCCCCCACAAAAAGAGCATGTTCCCGCACGAATAGAGCCTGTTCCCGCACGCGCCTTCTCCGTTTCCATTCGCGCCCGGTCTGTTCCCGCACCCGCCCGGCCCCAATGTCTACGCGCCCGACCGTGGATCCTACGCGCGAGGTCCCAAACCCTTCGCCCGAGACCCCGAAACGTACGCGCGAGACCCCAGCGTATGCGCCCGGTCCCCATACGGCATGCGCGCGTTCCCCATGCGGCGTGCGCGCCCGGCCCACTAGTATAAATAGTCGCGCGCGCCCAGCCCATCTCACAAACTCCAATTGGAAATCGTGGCCTTCAACTATCTTTTTAAGGTGGCTGATTGCGTGATCTTCGATTGGGGCTCCAGATTTGCTCACATCCATACAACGTATTGCATCACCGCATCGATCATAGTTCTAATTAATGAAAATTGCTACCTTGGATTATTTTGAAATCCAAGGTGGTAATTTTTGTTAGTTTTTTTTTCCGATAGAGCTTAGCTTAGTTAACGAACATTTTGGTAGATTTTTTTTACAGTGTTCGGCTATGGAGAGTGAGAGTCACCCGGATGCCCAACAACAGCCACCAATGTCCACCGTGCAGAGGAAGAGGGAGAAAGACACAGATAGGGCAAGGCACGGGAAGCTCCAGAAGAAGCGGATGCACGTGTTCAACAATCCAGCGAAGATTGCATTCGTGGGTTGTGTGAGCCAAATAAACCACCCCCTAATGGATGGCTTACCTTGAACACAAGACCCTACATATGGGATGCAGCCCCTAGTGCAAACATACTCTAACCATTCAAACAAGCATGGTGCCCCAAGGCGTGGTCACTTAAGAGGGTTCGTTAATAATTAGTGATGTAGTGGCTGAATTCAGCCTTAGGTTGAATCCAACCTTTAGACAAGCGTAAATTCCGCCTCAAAGCTCCGTTTCCAATGTTTTAAAGCTCCATTAGGTTCAATTTCGCCTTGTGAACTTGATTAGCACCTTAACCACCAGTTCCAGGCCCAAGTGCGACCCTGACAGCAGCAACCAGCAGACAGGCTCCTCTTCTTATGTTAAAAGTTTAATTCTTAATTATCTTCGTGACTATGACTCCGTTTTTTACGTTTGTTTTTTGTATTCTTATTAGTTTTTTATGCTTAACATGATGGCAGCCTTCAATAACTCATTTGACTCGACCTGGACCTCGCAGCCAGCGACCAGCAGTGCACCTTCAACATACATGTTTACTCAAAAGTTGTAGCCAAACATTCACATGCACGCCCACATACTTCACATGATTAACCTCACCTTAACACTAAGCTACTCATGAGCATCCAAATGCGTTCCCGTATAGAGCAATCACCTAGTTAAGTGGAGTTGACTGTAACCCTAATTCTAGTGAAATTTTGACAGCGCTTCCGCATGACGTGTGTGAATAGAAAAATTAGGGTTTCTTTAAGCACAAGGAATTGACTATTAGCCGGGGGAAGGGAGGGGCTCCCTGATCCGATTCAA
This sequence comes from Bryoerythrophyllum caledonicum, assembly GCA_963971425.1. Taxonomy (NCBI): domain Eukaryota; kingdom Viridiplantae; phylum Streptophyta; class Bryopsida; order Pottiales; family Pottiaceae; genus Bryoerythrophyllum; species Bryoerythrophyllum caledonicum. The sequence goes on along the minus strand of OZ020516.1, from coordinate 1,764,375 downwards.
TTCACCCTCCTTCCTTCAGCTTCGCCGGTCCTCTTCCTCGTGATCTCGTCCTCGTCATCGTGGTCCTCTTGTTCGTGTGCTGGTCCTCGTCTTCGTGGTCCTCTTCTTCGTGTGCTGATCTCTTCTTCGTGTGCTGGTCCTCGTCTTCGTGGTCCTCTTCTTCGTGTGTTGATCCTCTTCTTCGTGTGCTGGTCCTCTTCTTCGTGTGCTGATCCTCTTCTTCGTGTGCTGGTCCTCGTCTTCGTGGTCCTCTTCTTCGGATGCCGGTCCTCTTCTTCGTCTAATCCGCCCTTCTAGTGGCCGGGGCTTCTAGCTCTCAGTCCTCAGTTTCTCTCCTCGCACCTGTCTCTACACTCCTGTTTCTCTCTTTTCCTACCCACACCCCTCAACCGAATGCGACCTCTCCAGGGGTAACCCCCCAGCCCAATTGTTCTCCTTGAGTTCCCAAAGAAGTTCCGGCGCCTTTGGCCTTCTTCCATTAATGGCTTCCTTCTTACAAAGCCTATTAAAACCCATATCTACTAATTCCGTGCCACCCTTGCATTTAACAAGAGTGGGTGTCCCACTAACCAAGGAATATCTAAATCTAAACATTGACTCCATGCCACATGGGTGTGCATGATCTCAATAAGTGAGCTATTAGCTAATGTCCAAAGGTGCTAGATCTCATTTAATCTACCTAAATTGAATTCCCCTTGCTTGGGGTTAGGATTAAGTTACCAAGTGATTGAAAGGGCGGTACCCACTTCTTTTGGACCCCTTCTTTTTTCTACTTTGCCTAATTTTTCCCCGTGGTTTTTCCCACCACTTTACTTTCTTCCTTCCTATTGTTCTTGCTTTTGTTTTCTTTTTTCCCTCTCTAGTCTTCTCTTCATTTTTTCCTTCCCTATTTATTTATTTATTTTTTGGTTAACTTAATAAAATCCGTGGTCGCCATGAAGTGGCTTCTATTTAAGGAATTAGTGAACGGAAAGGCCATTTTAGCCATATTGATAAAAATCATGGGTTAATCCTATTAGATTTCCCACTTCACTACTAGTTGAACCTAACACAATTGATGTGCGGTCCATTCATCCTCGGGAGCCGTTTTGGCGGCTCACAGGTTGGCAAGATGAGCCATCGCCGTGGTCGTCTGTCACTTGCAAGGATTACATTGAGTGGTGCCATTTGTCGAAGATGTTTTCCTCCACATGGCCATTTAATAAATCGTCGCGCAAAGACGGCGAATTTGAAGTATTGCATCAATGAGGCGTTTCGAGCTCGTGCCCTCCAAGTTCACCAATACTTATACGAGCTCGAATTCATGCCCCGCAATGATTGTCCCTCTATCTCGCTCGCATGGTATACGCGGAGATCGTTCTCAATAAGCAAGTGGATTGGAGGACTCTACAGAAAACTCCCAAATGCCGAGGGTGGGATGCATGCCGATGTGCCTAGGGAGCAACATCTAGTATTTCCATTACGGCACTAGGCCACAGAAAACGGATGGACCAGAAGAAGTAGCTCCAATAGAGTCAGATTCATCACCGGATTCGGACTCAGATGGACGTGTAGGTCGACGTTCATCGACTTCTCTAGTGGCGTGTGCGTCACGAAAAAAGCGCCAACGAGTGAAGCTCCATCAAGCACGACGTCTACTGGTTCAAGGAGGTGGCCAGGTAGATTTACCAATCGTAAATCTTGTTGGCGATGATGAACCCGCCGCGAGGCTTGAGGGTGTTGAGATGAAGAACCCATCCATATTGTGGATGAAATGCCAATGATGGTTGTCGTAGTCACCACTTCCAACACCAGGCATGTAGCATCAGGGTCCGGAAGTATGACCGTCGATGCTCACCATGAGTTATTGGACACTATAAGCTTGAAGGATGAGATGATTCAACGTCTCCAAGAAGAGATTGAAAACCTGAAGCTGCAATCCAGTGAAAAGGGTGATATTATCACCAAGCAAGCAGCCGATATAGAAGAGTTGCATCAAGAACGTGTTGCCAACCAGGCTGATATTGGCGAAGTTGCTCGAGGTGTGGACGAGACAATGATCGCCAATGTTATTGGCAACATTACTAGCTGCTTGCTAGAGACCCCGACAAGACCACCGCGTCACCGCTTCGCTAGTCGTCCGTTGGTTTTTCTACCGCCGCCGACTGTAGCTGCACAACCATTCGTAGATTCCATCGGCATCGAGGATTCTCTGTCATTTTCCCCAACTAATCCAAGCACAGAACTTGTTCAGCTTCGCACTGCAAACGACATCCTTCGAAAAAGGATTAGATCGGTGGGCGAGCAGTACTATCAATGAAAGTGGCATGCATCTTGAATGTTGACCGTGCGAGGCAAATGGCAATAGAATTCAAGAAGATTGACAACGAATATCTGACGAATAATACGCGCCGTGACTTTGGACTCACATCTTGGGCTCATATCGACGAGATGTTTCCAACTGAATTGCCTCTGTTGCCAGATGGTAAATCTATTGTCTGGGCAAAGTTGGAGTGGGACCACGCAGAGGCTATGTCTTCTCATGCCCTTCAACCAAGCGGAAACGTGGCACCACGCAAATTATGGCCAACACCAGCAAGCTTCACGCAAAATGAAGATGTTTGCCCGGTTTGTTTAAATCCTTTCGGGCCAGAAGGTGCATATGTTCTTGGCACGTGTCGGTGTTTATACCATCTGATGTGTCTGCTAGGTGGTATCTTGACACGTAGATTTTGCGCAAAGTGTAGAGCACCATTTCATAAGCGCTTGTATGAAGTGTTTGGCCTCACCGCCTACATGCCACCTAGTTGGGAGTCGAACCCGGAGAATGCACCTGGGGATGCCTATGCTCAAAAGTGGGGAGAAGATTTGGTGTGGAATTGGCGTGCACAGTGCCACCAACTACATAGGTCCAGTGTAAGCATGCAATTTGGTTGGGAAAATGACCACCAAGAAATTGTACGAGTGGCCAACAAGCTCATATCGGGAACCACCGCGGACCATGTTGGTAAACGGAACTTCTTCTACCAAGTCATGGGCGGATATTGGGATGTTAGGCGGAAGGTATTTCAATTCGGGCGACGTCCAGATGGGAAACTATGGAATCACCAGGGACGTGTGGTGTCAGAATTGGGAGAGGCCACTGATCTTGACCTTCGCAATGCGTTGCAATGGAAAGAATCGCAATGGAAGGAAACTTGAAAGGAGGAAGCTATTGATTTTCTTCTTGAGGAACATAGTCCAGCGACTATGAAGACTCTCAAAGCACTTCAGAACTCCAAAATGTTACGTGCTCTAGTAAACGCGAATGGGCCTCACCGAACGACGCGAGCGGCTCGTAAATTGCTGGATGATGGGGCCTCAGGAAGTGGTGAACCAAGTAGAGCCGATGCGTGATGAAGTGGAGTACATGCAAATAGAATGCAAGATGAAAGCGTAGCATTTGTAACCATTTTGTATGTTGCGAAATTTCCATGTGCAATATAAATATAAAGACATCTTTAAAGCATTGACCGAATTCTTGCATCTCCTTTGAAACATTGAAATTAGTTTGAAACATCTAAGATAATTCAATTTGCAAGATAGGAACTTTCCATGGTCCCTGTTTGCGCATACCCGGCCCCACAGCGCACGCGCCTGGCCCAAATTTCAAGCGCGCCCGGTCCCTATTCGCGCGCGCACTGTCACTATTCGTGCGCGCTAGGCCCCTATTTGCGCGTGCCCAACCCCAAAGGCACGCGCCCGGCCCCAAATCGCACGAGCCCGGCCACTGTTCGCGCGCGCCTGGCCTCAGAGCGCACGCGCTCGGTCTCCATTTGCGCATGTACTGTCACTATTCGTGCGCGCCAGGCCCCCATTTGCGCGCGCTCGGCCTCAAAGACTGCGCGCCCGGCCCCAAAGTGTGCGCGCCCGGCCCGAAAGAGCGCGCGCCCGGCCCTAAAGAGTGCACCCCCGGCCTCGAAAGGCATGCGCCCGACCACTATTCGCGCGCGCCTGACCTCACAGCGCTCGCGCCTGACCCTGGATCGCACGCGCTCGGCCCCATTCGCACGCGCCCGGCCATTCTGTTCCTCCTACCGAGACCATGATTGGTACGTGCGAGACCGTCCCATCTCGAACGCGCGCGGCCTATGGGGGGCATGCGCGCCTTGCTATAAGTTTGGGAATCGTGGCATAATGGGTCCACTTCCCAGGTGCTTTGGCCTGCAACTGCCACGTGGCGGCTACTTGCTAAGCACTATTGGAAGTGGGTCCCGGTATCTATTGACATCCCTTTTCATCTCGGTGTCTATTGACACCCTTTTACTCCCGGTGCCCCTTCACGCTTGTTTCAAGCATGGACTCAAATGGGCCTTCTAAGATTCGGACTTCTGAGAAGAAAATGAAGAAACGAGAGAGTGATGCGGAATGAGTACGCAACCACAAGCAGAAGAAACGCATTCACATATTCATCGATGGTGAGCTGAAGGCATTTTGAGGCTGGGGAGATGTACCAAACCCGTGGACATTTACACAGTGTGCAAAGTACATTGCCTGGTGTCATTTGGGACAAATGTGGCCGCATTCACGGTATTCGCAACTTCGGAAATACGATAAGGGTAATTTAAATTACTGCACCAATGAAGTATTCAAAGAACGGTGCATCCAAGCGTACCGGCACATCTACAACACGGCAAAGGTTCACCGGAACGAGGTGAATCTATCCATTTTACGTATGGTGTATGCTGAGATTATACTCAGAGTAGTAGTCGATTGGAGGACGATGAAAATACAACCAAACTCCAAGATGACACCAATATCCACGGCGTCACTACCAATAGAGCGTATGTTTCTAGGCGAAGCTCTAGGAAAAAAGGCGAAGGAAGTAGAAGTCCCAAACGAGGAAGTCGTGTAGTCAGACACTTCTAGTGACGACTTGGACACTGGATGCGACCCATCTATTCGCAAGGAGATTGAGGGCTTTGTTAAATGCCATTGGCTAGATTCTGCCCTCCAAGAAACACCGACAATTGGAGAAGATTCCGGCAAGGAAGAAGATCAAACTGAGATGGACGCGGTTGCATATGAGAACATCAATGAAAACCTAGAGTCTTTTGATGATGTTCCAATTGGACGAGAGGCTCATCTTCAACTTCTTGCTAAATATGAGCAGAGTTTACAGGAAAACAAGAATCTGGTAGAAGAAGCCAATCGCAACAAAGAAGAACTTCAAAAATTACGCGCTATACTCCAAGAAAAGGACAATCAGATCCAGGAATACGCGAAGTTGGTGTTTACTTCAAAGTCGTAGAATTTGATAGCAATGGAAGTAGAGCCATGATTGATAAACGGGCAATTTTGTAACATTTTGAAATCATAGACCTTGTGAATTTCGTAAATTGCACTTCATTTGTAAATGGCTTTAGTTCAAAACAATATTGTTTATCTCTGAGTTAATCAAGTTTGTATGGTTCAGCATGTTTTATAATTTGGCTAGATGTAATAAAGTGAATGTTCTATACAGTCTTGTATACGTTTAAATTATATATTTGTTGAATGTGTTATGATCTTCCATAACTGTACAACTTCATGCACCCCAGTCAATAAACTAAATTCACTTTTGTCTAATATTTGATAACCGACTACAATAGTCTATAGTATCATCGAGAATAATTTTGTAGTGGAATTTATATCATGTGTTGAAGAATAAAACTTAAACTTTTGTCTCAAACATGTCAATCATAAGACTAAACAATAAAAATCATGTTACTTTCTTGCATAATAAATTATTTGGGATGTAACAAAATCCCCAATATTAATGCAACATTATTATTCTTGGTTGAATTATATGTAACTAATTGCGACGGCCTTCCAAATGATAAGAGATGGCATTCTACCATACAAATTATCCATATTATATCTTAAAATGAGAATAAGTTTGCGGAACCAATCAGTGAGCATGCTAATTGAAGGTACTAACTCTCCCCAAAAAAATCATTATGTAAGCATAAGTATTGTGTGCTTAAGTAAGTATCAGTATTGTATAAGTAAGTATAAGTATTAAGTATTGTATGTGAAAGTATAAGTATTGTATGTGAAAGTACAAGTATTGTATAAGTAAGTATAAATTCAAGGCACTAGGTTATAAGTAAGTAGAAGTATTGTATGTCAAGTTCTAGGCACAAGTTCAAGGCACACCCCTCTCGCGCGTAGTCCTCCAGCGTTCGTGCCCAGCCCTGCAGCGTATGCGCCCGGCCCTCCAACGTACGCGCCCGGCCCTCCAGGATATGCGCGCACTCCTCGCCCGTACGCGCGCCTCTTGGTCGTATGCGCCCGCCAGAGGTCACTAAATATGAGATTTCAAAGTTACAGACTCCACTTCCTAGGCACTTTGGCCTGCAACTGCCACGTGGCGGCTGCTTGCTTGGCACTTTTGGGAAGTTTTTTACGGTGTCTATTGACATCTTGGTATTTCGCCACCTTCGTATTCCTCCACCTCGTCACCATGGATTCTGGACAACCATCTACCACTAGCAGTCCCCACAGAAAGCAACAGCGTGATTTTCGTCACGCACGCTCAAAGTAGAAGAAGCGCCTTCACGTGTTGATGGATGAGAAGATGAAGGCAGTTTCTGGTTGGGAGTTAGTTCCAACCCCAACGAGATTTGCACAATGTACAAAATACATTGGATGGTGTCATTTGGGGCACCTCTGGCCATACTCGCGATATTCTCTTATGCGACGTACAAACAGGGCCAACTGGGGATACTGCACCAATGAATTCTTCAAGGAGTGTTGTATCCAAGCGTACCAGCACATTTACGACGAGGCGAAATTGAGCCGCAACTCGGTAAACATTTCAATTTTACGGATGGTTTACGCGGAGGTGGTACTTGGCGTACCGGTTGATTGGAGGACAATGGAAATCCAAACACACTCCAAGATGGCGCCAGTCATTGGATTAACAATACCGTTTGTGCGGAAGTTTCCAGGAGAAGGTCTCGGAAAAACCATGGAAGTTGAACCTTTGAATCAAACAATCGAGTGGTCCGCGTCTTCATCATCCGACTCGGATACTGGATGTCATCAGTCTGTGCGCACGCTTCAAGAATTGTCCATCATATCAGCGTCGAACCCTAAACCGTCGGTTTCACAACAAGACGGAGATGCCACGAAGACGGATGCGGTACCTGAGGAGGGCATGGATAATAAAAAAAAGTCTACGGAGGGTGACTGGGTGAGTCGTGACGATTATCTTTGAGTTGTGAAGCGACTAAAAGAAAGCTTGGACGTAATTGAGGATCTAGGAGAAGAGCTCGATGAGAAGGATAATGAAGTTGCAAAATGTCTTGAAGAAATTCAAGACTTGAAGGCACGAGTTCAGGAGAAAGACAATCTTCTTTCATTTTTTACTGGCTTTAAGGGATTCTAGAACTACAACAGTGCGAGAAATGTACATAGAGCAATGTTGAATTGTTTTGGAACAAGAGCTTTCTACAATTTTATAACTGCCATTTAATATTGAGCGATATTTTGTATATTTAATATAACCTTGTAAATTGAGTGGCATTATGTATATTTAGTGGTTTTTTATGAGATGTTTTACATATCAAAATATTAAGTGTTGCAATGTTTCAATATATAGTAGGAATTTGTGCGCGCCCGACCCACGGCGTGCCCGCCCGGCCCCAAAGCGTGCGTGCGGGCCCCATAGCGTACGCGCTCGGCTGGAAGCGAGCGCGTTCGGCCCACAGCATGCGCGCCCGGCCACATAGAGAATGCGCCCGGCGACCCTTGTGCGCGCCCGGCCCCAGATGCTCCTGGTCCAGCACTATATAAGAACTATATGCGATGTGCTTGACTCACCTCACATCCTTGGCTTCGTGTCCTGGAACTCCTTATTGGGCTCCTTGCATGAATCTACAAGTTTGTGAGTGACCTTTGGGTCATTATTTTCTATGCACACACAATTTCCTATTACTTTTGGCGGATTCTCTTTGGCACAACATTGCGTGCCAATTTTATGGTGATGTCGTCTCAACAAAGGGCTCAAACGAAGGAGTGGGCTCCATGGTACACATTTAACAAGAAGGATCAAGTGACATGTGTTTGGTGCAATTACACGTTTGCATACAAACGTGGGAGGTGCATGTCACACTATGGGTATCCACAATGGACGAAGACTTCGTGCACTAAGGCCCGAGCAGCTGTTAAGGCCCGTTTTAAAAGATGCGGGAATATTATTCCTACTAGGATGACCGAGGCGGAGATCGTTGGCCTTCCTAGCGCACCAGCAACATGTTCCACTGAACCTTGTTTCAGCCAATCCATCCAACAAGGTAGTTTCTTGGAAACTCGAAATGAGGAGAACACGCAGTCCACGTATCCTCTAAGCCAAGCAACATCATCAACACCAAGATGTGTACGACAACGGAGCTTTCCAGAGGCTTATCAAATAGAAAAACGAAAAGAATTGGACGAATTATGGGCACAATTTTTTTATGAAGCCAACGTTGCATTCAATGTGGTTAGACATCCGACCTTCATCAAGGCCACCCTCGCAACGTCAAAGGCGGGTTTCGATTATACACCGCCATCGTACAATGCCATGAGGACGACATACATTGAGCCTCTAAAAAAAAAGTGAAAGACCTTGTAGACAAGAAGACCGGCGTAGATATTGCCAAGTATGGCGCAACAATATGCTCGGACGGGTGGGACAATGTTACACGTTGCCCTATCATGAATATCATGCTCGTATGTCCAATGGGTGATATCTTCTTGGGGTCTATAGATACCACGGGTATGAAGAAATCTACGGCATATATAGGGGACCAATTGAAAAGTTTTATCCGTAAGGTTGGACCATTGAATGTGGTCCAAGTGTGCACCGATAATGCTTCAAACATGTTGGGGGCAATGAAGAAGGTCAACAATGAGTACCCGCACATTTATACTCAAAGGTGTTGTGCTCATATTTTGGACCTCCTCGTCGAAGACTCGAGGAAGGAAGGCATGTTTGCAGACCTCGTCCAGAAGGCAAAACAGATTGCATTGTATATCCGGAACCACCATGTGCCCATGGCCCTATTTTGTCGATTTTCGCCACAATTGTCTCTATTGTGGCCAGCAGCAACAAGGATTGCATGCAATTACATGATGATCCATCGTCTATTGGAAGTGAACAATGCCCTGGAGATGGTTGTGATAGACCCAACATGGATATCCTACGTATCCTCTCTTTTCGATAGGCAAAACGGGCACCGTGCCCATGCGAAGGCATCGCAGGTGCGAGCCACCATTCTAGACGAGACTTTCTGGCATCGGTGCAGTAACTTTGAATTTGTAGTGGCACCAGTGGTAAAGGCATTGCGGACTTTTGATGGTGACACTCCGGCAATGGGAATTGCTTGGGTGACCATGAACAAGCTAAAGGAGCACGTGTTCAAGCTGCGCAATGCGCCATTCAACATGCTTGACGGAATTGCAACTCGCCTTGAAGGATCATTCCTACGGCGTTGGGAGATGATGACAACAGATCTCCATTATGCAGGGGCTTTATTGAATCCTTATCTAGCCAATAACTTGCAAATTCAAAACAATGGTGAGGCCAAAAGGGCCCTAAACAAGGTTGTTATGACGCTCTGTGGTCCACTCGGAGTGTCTTTTTCGGCAGTAATGCTCGAAATCACGAAGTATGAAGAATTGTGAGGCCCATATTCACCGAAGGAAGATGGGGAAATTGAAAACAACAACCTCTTGCCTCACCAATGGTGGAACTGCGTGGGCGGGCAATCATTGCCTATCATTGCGAAGCGTATACTAGCACAAACGTGCTCGGCCTCGTCATGTGAGCGTAATTGGAGCATGTATTCGTTCGTGCATAGTAAGAGCCGAAATCGCTTGGGAGTGCAGAAAGCGGAAGATTTGGATTACATCTACACGAATAGTCGATTGCTCCGAGAACGTGCTCGTCCAGACCCGATTCGATGGTTTGAGGAGAATGTGCATTCGGAGGAGTCTGATCCAGATGGGGGACTTCCTTCAAACACAGAGGACGAGGGTTTGGAGTCGGATGATGAGGGTTATAACTGGATGGGCGGCGATTGGGAAGACCTTGCCGGTGACAACAACCCTGTGTCTGATCATAGCCCACCTAGGGACAACTCTGCAAACAACGAGCACGGTGGAGATGCACTACATGACCATTTTCACAACGTCCACGGTGACCCAGTGGATCCTTTTGTGTTTGATGATGTCGACGGAGCGGCAGTCCATACTATAGTAGAATTATCGGGTGAAGACCGTGCCCAAGAAGCTAGGGCAGACGAACTCAAAGTACTGCATCGATCGGAAGAACTCTTTTACATGTAAAGAAAAAGACCTCTTCAACAATAGTTCGGCCACCCGTCCACCGTAGCGCACTCGGCCCAAATGGTGGTGTGGACCGTGCAATATTAACCCCACAGCTTCCCTCCGCGAGGGTTGGGTCCTCTACTATGAGCAGCCATTTAGGGACACGGAGGGGCGAGAACAATGGTACTCTCCCTTTCTTCACGGGACCTTGGCGAGGTGGAACCTCGGAGAGAGTCATTGGGGCCAAAGGCAACCGCTTCATAAACATGGATGGAATAGCAGACAAAAGGAAGAATATCCGAGTAAAACGACTTGTGAACGCCGCTTCAACTACTGGAGCCGAGCTACAATTACGAAACTTGGCCTCGGAGATTGAGGAGTATGTGGCACCAGTCTTGGAAAATTCAACGGAGAACTTCTCATCATCGGGCGATGATGCAGACGATGAGGATTGCGATGAGGTACCTGGCGACAATATAGTGGTGCTTCGTGGGCTTTCTCTTCTCCAAAATGTTCGCCGATCAAAACGAAAGCGAAAATACAATGAAGAATCCTCAAGCTCAGATGATTAAAAGATGACGGACATGAGGGTACTACAAGTTAAAAGTGACTTTAGTGGTGTGGTGATAGGATGGTACAGTAGCACCGCGGTTTTAAAATATGTACTTGGTGTTGAGAGTGCCCATTCATGAAAGCACCACATTGAAATAAATAATTTTAATGTTAGAGCACCCTGGTACAATTCAATTCTTTCAAATTTTCTAAACCTCAGCCCTTTTGAGGGACAGACGCAGTGTTCGATCGCGCGCGCCCGGCCCCTAATCGCGCACGCCCGATAGAAAGGTGCGCGCGCGACCCACAATGCAACGCGCTAGGCCCGTGACGCTGCGCGCCCGGCCCCTAACGGTACGCGCCCGACCTTGACAGTACGCGCCCGACCCAGAGTGTAACGCGCCCGACCTTGTAATGCACGTGCGAGGCCCTTACGGGTACGCGCCCGGCCTTGTATGCACGCGCCCGGCCCTAAATCGTACGCGCCCGGCCCTAATTGAAACGCGGCCGGCCCTACATGAAAGCGCCCGGTCCAGATTGGTACGCGGCCGACCCCAAATGCTGCTCGCGCCGTCCGAAGGCACGCGCCCGCCCCTTGATGTGACGTGGAATGCCGTTTAACGTGTCGTGCACACGTGTTTTACTACGGGGTGAGTTGAAAATTAGATTTAGGGTTTGTAAACTTTTTTTACACGCAACTGTCCGCCAAAAAGTATTGTCCGTCATGTCCGTCCGTCCTACTGTCCGTCCGTCTGCTGTCTTTGGGCCCCTGTCTGTCTATGTAGACAACCCTGGTTCCATAGATGAGGTGCAAAGGCCCTCTCGCCCCCAACGACTTTGCTTGTTACCCTGACAGAGGCAAGTGGTTCTTCTACCGCCCGCAACTCATAATTATCCATGTATCTAGACAAACTAGAAGCTAACTGCTTCTGTTCTGCAACCACTAATGAAACAATCCAAGTCAGACAATTTAAATCCATGGCCCGACCAAGTCAAACCGTCTCTGTGGTTCTGAAATTCCAGGCTCATCGGTGGTACCAATGGGAAAGCCCATGGCTCTCTCTCTCTCATCTGCATTAGGCTCTTCCATCTCTTGAGACAGTAAATCCAAACAAGTCGAGGGCCATTATCCTTGAAAGCATAAGACCGTGCAAAACTAACGAACGTGGGCAAGGCCCCACGTGGTTCCCCCTTGCGGTTAACCACCGCTAATGGTGTCTGGTCATCGTGATACACGCGCCGTGGGGTCTTGTGAGGATCCAAAATGTCACTCACATACACATCTGGGGGTTTAATGCAACCCACCGCGGACTGTAGCAACTCTGCTGGTGCCAGGTTTGTCCACCACAAGCGTGGTCTATGTGCCGTAGATCCTACTGCAGCTACATCAATTAACACTGGCAATTCCAGAGTCTGATGGATCCTATGCATACTCTCGAGTGTCCTGGACCTCGAACTGCTCACCACGGGCACGTTCTCCACAATATAACCATGCAGTTGCCTCTGAGAAGTCTGAAGCAATCAAAGCACTCGAATCATGTCAAAGAACGTGGAAGAATGGGAATCCTTTAATCCATTTTGATTGCCTGCCATAGATATGCCTTGGCAAGGCCATCCTACAATGACAAGGTCCACATGACCCACACGGTGAATGTCATCGTCTGACAATAAGGAAATATCATCCACTAGTGTAGAGAAAGACGTTTTGATGGCACTAGTGGCCAACAATTCTGGAAATTGAGTCCTCAGTCTCCGTGTGTGACGTTTGGCCACATATCTTGCTGCTTCATCCACATCCACGTAAATGTAGCGCTTAACCTTGATCCCAGCTTGTGAAACAGCTGCCAAGCCTGTGCTAATGCCACCAAATAGTTCCAACAACACGATGCCATCTATTGGTGCCTTCCAATGGATGGTGGCAGTGTCTAATGGACGTCCTAGGTCTTGGTCAACTCCAAGCTTCTGTTGCATTTGTGGTAGCATAGAATGCTGCCATGCCTCTTCCACTGCTAACTCCGCGGCCACCTTCAACTGGGTGGTGTTACTCCACGCCGCCTCAATCCCAGGTCTGTATCCTTCTTCTTCTCCACCACTCGTGTTGCCCATGAAGACATCCACCTTCTTTGAAATGTGGTCAACCATAGAAGGATTCTCAAAACCTGCCTGAAACCATGAAGGTTTCATATTCATATCTCCAGAGAAGGCAAACATGTCAGCAAAGTTACCAGTAAGAACTCGAACAAATCGAGCTAGCAGCTGAGCCTTCTGCCCATCTCCTGCTTGCCATCCTAGTCTATAGCTTGCTGACTCCTCCCAGAAATCCAAGGTGAATTCCATAGAGTATAGCACCGCCGAGCCCACCAAGACATCATACGACTTGGCCTCCATAACGATCGCCTTCACCTTCATAGAACTGTCATCTACCACATCACTTTGGTTGAGTTGTAATACCAACTCAGCCCTTCTGATCCCTGTAGCGTGCTCTGTACCCCTCATGGATGTGCTAATGGTCCAGGGACACTTCTCCAAAGTATCCCCCGTTAATCCCAAGCCTTCCATACTAGACGCTCCCAGCATCAAAGGTTGAGCTCCTGAATCCAGAAGCACACGTCGAGGTACAATTATCTTTTCCTTAGGCCCAACAAGTTGGAAAATACCTTGGGAATTATCAACCACTACCACACCAGGGGTAATGGATGATCTCTCAATTGCAGGTCTAGCGGCCATTGTCTTCATACGCATGGCTGCTGAAAGTAGTCCCTCCACGTTGTCACTCTGGCTCTCATGTGCATTGATTATCTTTGTCTTCACCACATTAACCTGCGTGGAGTTGTCCAACTCACACATTGAGGCCACATTCTTGAAAAACCTCTACCACACTGAAGCCATCATGTTACAACATCTTAACAGAAAATAACGAGGCTTCCCACACGGAAGTAGTGGCCTCCACAAGTGCTCCCTAACCTCCTGTGAGTCCTCCAGCCCGTGGTGAGGCTCGTGTGGGTGTTGCCATTGGTCGTGGTGGAGGCACCATGGACGACGTGGGCACCATCTCTTCTAACGTGAAGGATTGTGGCAACCTGGCTTGTCGGTTATCCTTTCCATGGTGAGGATCGAGAGTTGGAGTAGCTCCACGTGGAATATCCTTAGAAACTGGAGTATGGCTCCGTGTGAGAGCATAGGCCTCCTATGTACCATCCCTCATGGCAAGTGCCATGCCACTCAACATGAAGTCTCCAAACTCATCATCCACACAGCTAAAACCGCCCCCAGCATGAAAACTGGGAGTAACCTGAGGATTGCCACCTACCACATTAGTATTGGCACTCATAGCTTCCATTTTGGCCTCCAACTCCTCGAATTTGGCCTTCCAGCTCTTCTTCTCCCCTCCAGTGGTCTTGGACTCCTTGTCCTTGCCTCCTTTAGCTCCCTTGCTCCCTATGGACTTCAACTCTAGATGGAGCTTCCAATAGCTAGCCTCTGCATGTCCCTTGGCACCACAACCTGAGCAAAACCTCGAGTCTGAGGTGTGGAAGTGTTACCTTCCTTGCAATCCTTCTTCTGATGTCCTGGATTTCCACATTTAAAGCACAAGGCACCAGAATCTACAATATACGAAGGGATAGCCACCTTGGCCACCTTAACCTTCTCCGAGATCTTCTCTTCACGTTTGAAAAATCCCATTGCTGCTTTCTCTTCCAGTAAGTTTATCTCAATCCGCTCCGAAGTCTCAAAAAAAAATCGTAGTGTCATGGATACTCCCAATCGCAACGCCTCATTGCGAACCAAGGTCTTCAACTCCTTGTCCAGGATACTGTACCAATGTTGCACTGCCTGCTATTTTGTAACTCCGTGAGTGGTTGAGATTAGTCTCCTTAATCTCGCATGAGCCTCTCTCAAAGACTCGTCACCTCCACGTGTGAAGGAACGAAGGTCCTTCATCTTATCCGCCCTCTATCCTTGGTAGTCTCTATGGAGTTGCACGAAGAATCCCATGGTGGGATTGAATGGAGGTGGATGATTTACCAGTACCTCCGGCTGTTCCACATCCTCCGTTGTGCTCGTGCCTTCCTCCATCTTTCCTTTAGACAAGCGTGGAGGTGTCACCCTCGCTGCTCCACCGAACACGTCTACGTAGTTCGGTGCGTAGAAGTCTCTCCAGGCCATAATCTCAGTCTATGAGTCGCCTCGAATTCTCCGTAGTCCGCTAATGGGGCTCCCTCAAGACAGCCAAACAAGGCTCTCCGCACCATATACGGATTGAAGTTTGGGTTACGTGACTTCTGTGTTCACACCACATGGTGAATTCCCTCTTGAAGTCATCGACTTCGATGGTGCCCGTGGCACCCGAAAACATTCGTACCCCTCTTTCTCCACCTCCATATGGTGAAGCCATCTCCTCCCAATCAAAATATGATTGGTAGGGCTTTGTGGATAAAGCTGGGACCTGACCACTCACCTGTGGGCTTTCAAGAAATTCCTCTTCTCCTACCAGTGGCAAAGTACTCTCCTCTCCCTCTTCTGGTTGACCACGATTTTCTGTTAACACCCTCTCACTAGCATCTACGGAGAAGGGGGTGTTTCTACGTGTAAACCCGGGACCCTTCAGGTTCTCCAGATTGCTAGTTTAGCGATCAATTCGAACAATCACTAGGCCTAATGGATTCCTCTCATCTCTGGAGCATAAATCGTAGGTGTGACTTCCCAGTCCAATAACTCTAAAATAAGAGTATCCCACACACTCGTGGCACGCTCTTGCCACGTGTTAACCTTTCACTGACACGTAGTGTGGAATAAGAACCCTTCGCTCTCGAACTCAGTGAAAATGAGGAAGAAAGTGGGTAACTGGATGCCTGAAAAGAAGTCCTCGACCTCTACACCATATCTGGATCCAGAATTTCAAAGAACCACGGCCTTACCTCCAGTTACCAAGTCTTCGTCCCCCACTTGCCCACGAGCGCGGCACAAAGGTGCTGGAATTCCCTCCTTCACCCGAAGTGAGCGGATCTTCTGCACCCAACCTAGTGAAGTCCAATACTTCATTGATTCCGCACTCAACACCTTCGTGCCTGGTTTACGCAAATTCTGAGGCCTCGTGCGAGATTTGACTATGGGTGAAAGCTCAAAGTCTCCGTGGCTACCACTTGCTGTGGCTGGGGAACCTTTCACTCGTAGGCTCTGCAAACAATCGATCAAGGTGTCCAACACCTCGCCATCAATTTCCACCTTCGGCCCACTAGTCCTCTCGGGTTTCTTAGCCTTACCTCTTCCCTCCATGGTCCATAATTTCAGTACGAACTAACCTTGAAACCCTCAAACCATGGTAATAGTGTCCCTGCAAGCTTCCACGAATCCATTTTTCCCTCCACCAGGTGCTATGAGTATGAAATCATCTTTCAACCTCCTGGTAATCAACTTTGGCACTCGGATAATCTCACACGCAAACCCTACCTAAACCTCATACAGGTATGGAAACCACTAATACGGTCCCAGTCTCGGTTACCAACCCCCACAGCCGGTCATCAACCCGACTGCTGGTTATCAACACGACTGCAGGTCATCAACCCCACAGCCGGTCAACAACCAAGGGACTGGGTATAACCCAAGCACCGGATATCAGCCATAACCTGGATATAAGACACTCAATCAGGTATCAGTTGGGAATGCAGATACGGGTATCAATCAAAACCGGGTATTGGTACCACACAAGGGTATCAAATGAACAAGAGGGTCTCAAACAATACCAGGGTATCAACTAGTGATCAGGGTATAAGCAGTAGCAATCGGGTATCAACACTACATTAGGGTATCAATACCACAGCCCGGTTTCGGCTCTCATAGTCCGGGTATAAACCTACAAATCCAAGTGTCAATCCACAGACCCGGGTACAAACCCTGCCTCGGGTATACACTCTACCCCGAGTATATAGACCTGCCCGGTTATCGAACCCCAACACCGGGTATCACTATAATCAGCCCGGTACTAGTAGCACAAACTGGGTATCGAGTGGATCGGGTATCAAACAGACAGGGTATTTAGACAAATGCTGGGTATCAGACCATCGCCCGGATATCAATCACACTGCTGGGCATCAACTCAAACCCGGGTATCACTCCGCACCAGGGTATCACTTCAAAACCAGGGTATCAATTGAACAGGAGGGTGTCAATCAGCAGGAGGGTATCAATAAGAAAGCGGGTGTAAGCTTAAAACCGGGTATCAGTAGTACTTCAGGGTATCATGGACTAGTGGATATCAAAGACCAGGTGGATATCAACTGCTATGCAGGTATCATTCCAACCGGGTTTACTGAAGCAGCCGGGTGTACAGTAGAAGTCCGGATCCGGGTACTGCGCAGACTGTGTCTACGAACCTATCTGTCTGTCTGCGCTGAAGACAAAGTGACCCCCGTCTATGTGCACAATGGCGATCAGCGCCGCACCATCTCCCAGCAAGGTAAACCTCGACCAACCGACGAAAAACCTGCACTAGCAACGAGACCTTGTGGAGAGCGCGCGGTGCTGAAAGTCGCAGTGCCTGGCTGTTGTGAGAAGGCACACTCTCGGAATCTTCACGAATCACCTTCACACGCTCACGATCATCCCTGACATAGACGTCGGCATTTACCTCAGCTGTCTGTGTCTGAGCGCAATCCTCACGGTCATGTCGCGGCACGCATCGAAATTGCTCGTCTTCTACTGCCCGGCCATGGTCGTCGAGCCGCGCAGTAGCGATCCAAACCCGTCCTTCCTGCCCGGCAACCGCACCAGAAGGGAAACTCCCTGAAAACTCCCGTCCTTGCCGGACACCACCACCGTGTCCTCCCTCACCATGGCCGTCCCCGTCACGAGACGCACACTCCCCGCTGAAATCCCCGTCCGCACAGCGACGACCTCTGCGACAACGCACCCGCACACCCCGAAGCGCTCTCGAAGCGGAGGCACAACGTCCGCCCGTCCAGCCCTCGCCCTCGAAGTGGAGCGCACACCCGCACTCCTGCCTGCACCCACTGCCGAACAACACCAAACAAGAAGAAGAAGTAACTCCACACGACGCACGTACAGTCGCCCACTCCCTCCTTATACCGCCAACGTCGCCCCTTGCAGTCGCTTTCCTCGCACTAGCCTGCGCTCCCAACTTTCGCATGTCGACAGTCGACGTCCAGAGCCCCCGCACAAAGCCTCCAGCTCCGCTTGTGACCCCCTTCCGGAAGCTGTACGTTTCCCTCCATACTGCAGTGGTCCATTCTTCCGGATGAGCCGTGATGCGTCCGTGGTATTGGTTCGGCGGCTTCCCCACGAGCTCCATCACCATGGCTTCACTCACGAAAGCCCTTGGCATCTCCAACAGACCGTTGCAACCCATTACCTCCATGTAGCTCTCCGGAACCCTTAGCTTCTCATGAAAAGTAGGTAATTTCGGAGCCACCTTCTGGAGCATTAGGGTTCTGGCGGCTGGAGTCTTGCCCTTCTTCCCTGCCATCCCACCCCACCTCTTGGTCTGCTTGCGCCTCGCAATCTTTCCAGAAGCACCTACACGCATTGACCTCACAAAAACCCTCGTTTCTAAAAACTACTTCTGAACTATGAAACCAGAAGACGGTAGGTAGAGAAGAGCAGAGAGGAGAGAGCGTAGAAACGACAAACGAAAAATGATGGCGCCCTCCTCTGCCAGATGGATTTTATATCCAGCACGATGTACGGACGCTCGTCGGGGTCATGATGCCGTTTCCGGATCTGGATGTCATCCGAACTGTTCCGACCAGTTCCGTATTCCATAGATTTCCGGCTTTTTGGATTTCCATTAAAGTATAGGAACCGTATTATTTAAGGATGCCGGTTCAGCAGTAAGACCTTATTTCTACCTAGAACCTATTTATGCTATTAAAACCGAGTATACTATCTAATTTTTTTAATTTTCTTTAATTTCTTTCCAGATTTTGTGCTAGTGTCCGGAACCAAGTGGGAACGCCTTCCTACAACATGCTAGTGTGAGTATTATGTTGTTGGGTGATTTACTTAGTGCACATGCCATGGGCTCAATCCTTTATGTTCACTGATCCATATAATCCAAATGCCATAGGTTCAGTGTTATATTGACTATTTGTTGATGAGCATTTAGTATTGTATCAACATCATAAAAAATAGTCAAAAATGGCAATTTCACATGAAATTTGTACTCGCACTATAGGTTTGAGTGAGGGAGGAAATACAAGAGTTCAAATTGTTGCCATTACCGGAGTTTCTGTTAGAACAGTTCAAGGTTGGTAAAAACGTTTATAGAAGATGGAACTTACAAGCGCAAACCTTGCAGTGGAAGTCACGCTATAAAACTTAGTGAGAGAGATGTGCATAGTATTGTGCGCTACGCAAAAAGTCATTATTGCTGCTTGGTCTCAAAGATTACTAGTATATGCCATACTCAAGTGTATAGACGTACTATTCAAAGGGTATTACATAAAAGTGGTATTTTTAGTCGAATAGCAATCAAGATCCCTTTTTTGACACCCGGTCACATGTCTCAGCGCACTGCTTTTGCTCAGAAGTACCGTAGGTAGAGTCCAAAAGAGTGGGAGCGTATTGTTTGGACATATGAATCTACTTTTGAGATTGGAAAAAATTCTCGGCAAATTCATGATTGGAGAAGTGCGTATGAGCGCTACTCATCAAGGTATATAGTTCCTACTTTTGAAAGTGGATGGACAGCTTCGATGATTTGGGGTGCATTTGCCGGAAGACATAAGTCACAACTTGTCCTTATGCCAAAAAGTCGACGTTCTTCTAAGGATATTGTGGAAGTGGTCTACGATGGCGAAATTGATTCATTTCTTGGATAGAGTTTCAAAATGAGTGCTTATGGAAGATGGCGCACTTATCCATTGCAGCAAAACATGTGAAGAATGGAGACAAATCCACCAATTCAAAAAGTTCAATTGGCCAGCAAACTCTCCCAATCTCAATCCAATCGAGAATGTCTGGAGGATGCTAAAAGATGTTGTGCAACATGGCAAGGAATGCCCTAGGAACTTAGAAGTGTTGAAGGTAGTTCTTGAAAGAGAGTGGAATTTGGTTAGTGGTAAAAAGCTCCTTCAACTATGTCATTCTATGCCCTCAAGGTTACAAGTAGTGATTGACGCTTAAGGAGGTCATACACGTTGGTAGATATGAAATAATTTTTTTGTATATACATCTTTTGGCTTTGAAATCTATCTCACATATTACCAACATAGAGATGATGTTGTGGCCAAAATTTCATAATGTATCAACTAAAACTCAATCCTAGGAAGGGTGTTGAAGTTGGAAGTAGTGGTAAGCTTTCCCCTTTGTTTCACACAACAACTCATGCTGGTAGACTTGGTATATGTTATTTTATGTAGATCTTTTGGATTTGAAATTTTCCACACTTGTATTTGATGTGAAGGTTACTTCATACCCAAAATTTCATGGACAAATAATTTTCTTTGAATTCTTGGGAGGGTGTCAAAGTAGGCAGCTATGAAACTTTTCTGATAGCTAACCCAAGTTAGTAGATTTTGAATATCTTCTTTTGAATACATTTTCTGGCCTTGAAAAATTTTCCACATGTTATCAACATAAATATAACCGTGTGTCAAAAAAAAAATGTTGAAATAACAAACTCTCAGCCTTAAACAGGGTGTCAAAGTTGGAAGTAGTAAAATAGTTTTTCCCTTTGTTTCTCACAACTACACATGTTGGTAGATTTGGGATGTGATTTTTTTCGTGCATTTTTTGGACTTGAAAGTTTCCACATATGTAGTCAACATAAAGATGTATTCACTCCAAAATTTCCATGGGCAAAAAAATTTCCTCTATCCTTGGGAGGGTGTCAAAGTTGGCAGCTGTGAAACTTCTTTCACCTACCCCATGGTGGTTGATCTTTAATATCTTTTGTTTTATAAGCCCCTTGGACTTGAAATTTGGTGTGCGTCTTTTCGACATAAAAGTGATGTTGCCTCCAAAATTTTGAGGATAAAATAACAAATTTTTAGCTCTGTGGAGGGTGTCAAAGTTGGTAGCAGTGTGGGACACCATCCCTAGAATTGCCCAAATGCCAATGTGAATGTTACCCTTATTGTTCATAGCATGGAGGCATAGTTACAGTGAATTACCGTTGGAGGTGTCTAGATATTTTTAGACAATCTCTAAACAATGAGAGTGTTGTGAGAGGATCTCCTTATTCTTTGTGGTTGAGCGTGGGTTGGGCGCCAAGCTTGGCTAGGACCATCTTTCTGGCCCTGTTCAATTTAGGTTTCTAGAGGCTTTTTTTGGTTTTTTTTTACAAAATTTGGGCCTGCGGCCCCAAATTACCCTCGGTGGCCCACTCGAGGATTAAATAGGGTCTACCTCCAACATAAAAATAGGGGCTGGTTTTGTCCCTACTCTTTCCTACCCTTCCAAGCCTGAGGCTTGCTGCAACGCTCGACCGGGGTATATAGGCAAATCCGTTGTGAGAAACCTTTAAGACTAATTTTAAAATTGCTCATTTTTGTAATGACAGTACATGACAACGACATAGACGGAGGTTGAGGAGTCCAACTGATGCCATATGAGCATCCTCATGTTGTTGCCATGTGGTGTCGTATGGTCAAACCAATGCATGTTGAGTGTTGCGCCTCGCCACAAATGGATAGGAAGTTTGTTGGGTGAGACGCTAAGGCTTGGAGACAAGTCGAGGTTGTATGGCTTACGAGGATTGCTATCTCGTGAGCGGTAAATGGTGAGTGGTGAGCATTTGGCAATTAAATTTAGGGTTTAGGGTTAAGAGTTAAGGATTTAGGATTTAAAAATAGGTTTTATGATTTCGTTATAAAGAAACACATTGATGCTTTCTGATGAAAAGTACAAAATGATTATTTTTCTCCTATTTTGTTTTTACGCACGGCATATTGTTCACCGCTCACAAGATAGCAATGCTCATGTTCCTCTCGCGTGATTTCTACATTATACTCCCACCCGCTTTAAGATGATTTAATAAGTCCAAAATAATGACAATTGAAGCTTTTAGAGACTTTGTCGCTTATATTGCCTAAAATACATCTCCTTTGTATCAACTCTCACATGAAATTGAATGCTCTATCTACACAAAGAACTTTAAATATAAAGACTATAGTTAGAAACAAAACAATCTAAAAATAACTCAATTTCATTGTGGTAACAATTGATAGGGGTGTCTAAAGTGTGGAAGTACAATACAATAGGATTGTTAGTGCGTAGTAGGAGAAAGTTCTATATTGCAATCTAGAACAGAAAATATTACTGCTGCTATTTTGAGCAAGGCAGAAAGGAGTGGCTAGATCACAATTGTTTGGCCATGGGACAGATCTTTTTTATTGATCCTTAAGCAAAGAAACACTTTGTTGCACAACTTCAAAGCAAGATCAATTTGACATAAAATTCTCAATACAAAATTTAAATATACCTAGACTAATGGAAAATATGCAACATAAGTGTTATTCAATTTCTTTTGTGAAGTTTGCTAGTGTAAGAAAATCATACTTGATGCCACCTAAACTTGAAAAGCTTCTTTTAGAGAATTGTTTCCCAATAACTATTTGTCAAAAAAAAGAAGTCAACCCCTTTCATTGTCCTATGATGGACTTAAATGCTTAGTCAAGTCATTCAGTAAAATAAAAAATCAATTAAAAAAATGATCTTCGGTAATTTAAGTAAAATTCCTCATAGTGAATGAATTTGAGATTTTTTTTCTCTGAATTTTTATCAAAACATTTCACTTGAGAAGTCGTCTATTAAAAAAATTAAGTAATAAAAGTAAGTGATAAAATGATTTAAGATAATACATTTGAACTTCATACCAATAAACCCCACATTAATATAACGGATGTTCCGTTTGTATCCAACGCATTACACGGAGTAATATAAAAGAATCGATGTACTGTACAAATAGGATACAGTCTACCCTCTTTAAATGATACTCCTCGGGAGTGGTCAAAAGCATAACACTTATCGAGGTATAACACATATCGAGTTTTGACCTAATTTTTAAGCCATTTTCCATTCATTTTTCATCAAATTTTCATCCACCAATATATTTTACATTCATTTTTTTCATCCATTAAGACATTTTCATCCTAAAGAATCACCATAAACCCTAATTTGCATCTTACTTGGCCAATTTTACTACCCTGCATTACATTTTAGTAGCCTTGCTCCTATTTATTGCCCCATACTTTCTCTGATTTTACTAACTTTAACATTTATAGAGGTGAAATTAACAAAGGAGGGAGCGGATAATGTCATAACACTTAACATATAACACTTAGTAGTGTTAATTTTTCGGGAGCGAGATTTTTCATAACATTTATCGAGGAATAACACTTATGGAGGTAACATTTAAAGAGGGTGGACTGTATTATGTTCATGAGTGAAACATGACTAAAATTTGCAAACAAGTTTAACGTCTGGAGGGAACGGGGAGGGAACCGCGGAGGGAGCGGGGAGGGGAACGCGAGGAGAGGAGGGAGGAAAGGGAGAGGGTCGGGTGCCCGGTTCTAGGGTTTCGTCAACAAGGCGAGAGGGAAGGGGCCCGGCCAGGCAGCCAGGTCAAGCTGTGCTTCTTGCTGATTTTCATTTGCTAGGGTTTCGCTCCGGGCCTGCACTTGCCGTCGCGTGCAGCTGCTGCGAGGGTGGGCAGGAGTACCTGCGAGAGCGTCCCGGTGCCAGCGATCGCTCTCCGGATCCGCTATGTCGGGTTACGGAGGTGGTGGAGGCGGAGGGGGTGGGCGCTACCGGGACGGGGGAGGTGGAGGAGGCGCGGTGGATCGCGGGGGCTCGCGCGGTGGTTTCCGTGAGGGGGGAAGAGGAGGCGGCTATGGTGGTGGCGCGGGCAGAGGGGGGTACGGCGGTGGCGGGGGAGGATACGGTGGTGGAGGAGGGGGATACGGTGGTGGCGGTGGGGGATATGGTGGTGGCGGAGGGTACGATCGCGGAGGCTCGCGGGGGGGCGGGGGTGGAGGTCCGGGCGGGGGGGATCGGAGCGGGGATTGGACGTGTCCGAACTTGAGTTGCGGCAATGTGAATTTTGCACGGCGGATGGAGTGTAACAAGTGCTCAGCTCCGAAGCCGCCGACGGCGGTCGGAGGCGGTGGTGGATATGGCGGAGGTCATGGTGGAGGAGAGCAGGGCTACGGGGGCAGACAGGGCGGCGGACACAGTTCTGATGAGCCTGCGCAGGGTGGATATGGCGGCAGGGGCAACGACAGAGACCAGGGAAGAGCGTTCGATAGTCGCGGAGGAGGAGGAGGAGTCGGATATGGAGCGCAGTCTAGAGATGATACCAAGGACGCCGGAGAGCAAGCCAAGGAGGAGGGCACGGTGAAGCAGTGCGATGAAAAGTGTGGCGAGCAATGCGACAATGCAAGAATTTACATTTCAGGGTTGCCTCTAGATGTTAAGGAAGACGAGCTCCGGGAGCTGTTTGGCGGCATTGGGCAGGTTGCGAGAATAAAGCAAAAGCGCGGTTACAAGGATCAGTGGCCGTACAACATCAAGATATACACGGATGAGAGTGGGAAGAACAAGGGCGATGCGGTGTTGAGCTACGAGGATCCTATGGCGGCACATTCCGCCGGCGGTTTTTTCAACGATTATGAAATGAGGGGCCATAAAATCAAAGTTGCCATGGCAGCGAAGTCTGCACCTAAACCGCCAGCGCAGGGCGGAGGCGGAGGGTATCGTGGTGGCCACCGTGGAGGTGGCGGTCCTGACAGACGAGATGGTGGTGGTTATCGGTCTCGTCCATACTGATTTGTTTGGTATAGATCTCCCTCCTTTGGCATTGTATCTTTGTTGTTGGCCGTCCTGGGTTTGTGATGCAAACGTGAATCATTCATTCGGATCCTTACGGGACTACAATCTTTTGGTCAATGGTTCGATTGTGCCCGCTAGGATGAATGATGCCAGCTCCACGCCCTGACTGCTCCTGGTCATTGTGCTGTTGGAATCCATCTTCTTAGGTAGGGTGGCCCTCGCAATGAAGGTATTTGCTTGATATGCTTACATCTTAACGGTAGTTCTACTTCTGTATTAATCGCTGTTATTTAAAGTTCAACCTCTGTTCACTAGCTTTACAGTTTAGTTGATGGCAATGATTTAGTTTGTCAGTTGCTGGCATGGATTCAAGTTTGTCCTGCTTTCAAAGCCATTCTTGTTTGTGAAGGCAATGTTTCCTAGTTATCAACATCGGATGTGGCAATAGAGTATCTACAGCTGCATGCTGATGTTGTCACAAAATTGCAGGGGTTGGAGAGAGATGAACTGTGAAGCATTGCTGTTTGTGAGGGCCAGTTTCGGGGATTACGTCAGTGGCTTCTCTGGTCGTAATATTCTAGATGCTTCAATATGCGTTGTTTTGGATAGAACGTGCAAGCTCGATTGCTTACGGTTCCAGTTGATGGGAATAATTTTTTTGGTCAGTCCCCTGAATGATTTTAAGCTTCCACTGTAATGAATGTATTTCCTGTTTTTTAGGAAAAGTTGAATGTAACAGTAGTCTTCACAACTATAGTAGATAAGGGTATGTACCAGAAGGAAAAATCAGATCATGACTTCAATTGATATTCCTTCTATTTCTTGAAGATGTTCTTTTGAAAATTCTTACTATAGTGTCTTAACATGCTTAATCCTTAAGCACCCATGTCATGTTTCTCCGAAACCAAGATATGTGCTGATTTTTTTTTCTTTGAATTAACTTTGATGGAAATAGAATGCCTAATAGGCCGTGTCCTAGAGAATATTAGAAACACCTCTGCAATTCATCTCTTCCCCTCCTGGCTTCTTCTGGACCCTAGAGATTGCCAGGAACACCTACAATAGCCCTCCAGCTCTCCATGGCAATCTCCTAATACAGGTTCCAATTGGTTCCTCTCTAGCAAACAAATTATTATTCCACTCCAGAAGAATGCTTATACAACCACCCATAACATGATGGATCTGTTACTTTCAAAAGAAACATTCCACATGGATGAGACTAGGGAGCAATTCTACTAAAAGAAGTATGGAGAATTGTGAGTCAAATAAACCCCCCCTAGTGGAAAGTCTATCTTGAACAGAAGGCACTACTTCAGGAATTCAGCCCCTTGTACAACCAATAATCAAGACCATGCATGCATACCTCACACTAGAGTGCAGCGGGTTCATGATGTGGTTTAAGTAGAATTCGTTTATCATAAGTGAATTAAGGATGGATTCTACCTTTGCCTTATAGCCGAACTTTGAACATTCTTATCTTTTGCCCTATGGCTCCAAATTCAATGTTTTTTGGCTTTAAAAGAATCAACACGTTCTTATTAACTTGATTACACGACTTAAGACCAAGTCAAGACCAAGACACAACCCCCACAGCAGCCTACAGCAGGCAAACTTCCTTAAGAATTTCAGAACTTCGGTTAATCTTAACTCATTGTTAGTAATTCCGAATTTGACATTTTGTCCTTCTAAACTTACTAATTTTTCCTGCTTTATGCAATAGAATCACCCAATCAATCAATCCAACATTGAAAAGGACTCACAGGCATGCAATGAGTAGTACAATCAATCACTTCATGTACTCACATGAATTTTACACTTTGACTCAAGACCCATACAACACGCATACACATGCACGACTCGACTGCTCGTGGACTGACTGCCATCCAATTCACATTCACCACTTTAATTCATTTAATTTTATTTCATTTGTTTTTAAGGTTCAAAAAACCCTAATTTTGTCCTAAATTTAGCAGCGCCTCCGCACGGGGTTTAAGACGGAAAATATTCTTGTCCTCCTACTCAGCATGCAACGATTACAACACAGCTCACATCAAACATTCAAGAGATCCACAAGGTGGGAGAATGGGGAAGCTCCATGAATCTCCAAGTTGCTATCTTCACCCTCTGCCCTTGGTGACCTTGTTCGCCGCTGATCTTCGTGGTCTCCACAACTCTTTGTGTTCGTGATCTCCTCTTGCTCGTGATCTTCCCTTCAACTCTTCCTGATCGTGATATTCACCGTGTTCGTGATCTCCTTTTGCTCGTGATCTTCCCTTCAACTCATCCTATTCGTGATCTTCACCGTGTTCGTGATCTTCTCGAGCTTGTGGTCTTCACAGCTCTTCTTCCTGTTTGTGATCTCCTCTTGCTCGTACTAAACCTAATCGCTGCTCCTTACGCTCACCAGGGCTTCTGGCTCTCTTTCTCCAGCCTACTCTCACAAAAAATTCTCTCACCAGTCGGGGCTTCCGGCTCTCTTCTCCTTCTCTCGCCTCTGGTCGTCCTCTCGTCTCATAATTCCAGTCCCTTCATTCGGTACGTTTAAGCCGCCACCTTGGCTGCAACCATTAATGATCCACTAAAAAACCTTAACCTACATACTAAATCCTTCCAAGCCACCCTTGCAACAACTAAGGAGGTGCCTCCACTAACCTAAGAATACTCCATTCGTAATTTTAATCCTAGCCACATGACGTGCACACGGGTCAAAAATAATTGAGGCCCTTAAACTAATTCAAGGGTTCTAATTCCATCTAAATCTACCTAACCTTAAAAGACCTTTGCATGGGACTACTTTTAATTGAATAGTGATTGGTGGAGGCTTTTGCCTCAAGCCTTTTTAGCTTCTCTATAATTAATTTTTATTAGGCTTTTAAGCCTGATTCTTTTCTCTTTCCCCTCACCATAATTCTTCATTTTCTTTCTTATATCACCCCTTTTAATTGTGTTAAAAACACCGTGGTTACTCGTGGTCTCCGAATTGGTAGGAGGTCCTTATTTTTTCCATTTTTTTTTTATCATTCTCTTTGTTTTATTTCTAACCTTTATCTTTTTCACTCTATTTATTTTTTGGTTAACCACATAAAAGCCTTGATTGCCATAATATGGCTTCTAAATTGAGAATTGGTAGATTAAGAGGCCCATTGGCCATTTTAGCAAAAAATCATGAGTTAATTCAATCATTTAACCCTATTTACTACTTTCTAACTCAATGTGTGAGTTGTTTGACCCTTTCATCATCGTGAGCCGATTTTGGGGCTCACAAGTAAATTCAACGCAAGAAAACAAGATCCATACTTTTCCAAAACTCCTCTACTAAATACTAATTAAGTTGACCAAAATTAGTCTTCCTCTTTTCTGCTAGAAATCCGGAGGATCTTATCTAAAAGATCCGAGAAATCTGGAAAAGTTCCACATTGGATCTCAGATCCTATAATCTCGAAAAAGTTTCCGGACTCCAGATTTCCTACCGTAAGTTACCAAAACCGGCAGTTGATTCCGTCCACAGCCGGGTGCAACTTGAGCCCCATTGTTAATCGCTGCCGGTCTGGAATTACTGCCTAAAAATGCTACATCTAAATACTATCCTAAGACAAGGCACCCACTGTCTCATTTCTCTCACTTCTGCGCGTGGGAGAGATCTCTACTGGAACTCGTTGCTTATCCTTTCCCTTCTTCGATGTTGACGGAGAAGAGTCAACCTTTCGAGTCAACGATTTGGCAGTTGGGGAAATCCTTGCCACCGGAGTTCGGGAATCCGTAGGCGGAGGTTGCCTTTCCGGTGCAGCTTCCGAAGCTGGAGGCGTCATTCGTTCCGGCTTGGTAGTTGGTTTGACCTCCGGGACCAAGTCCCTGCAACTTCCGAAAGGACTCCCTGGTCTGTGTGCCAACCTCCTAGACACAGACTTGGATGGTGCCTGAAGGTCGGTTTCCTCCGGAAGATCCGATAGTTGCATTGTCGGAGGCGTTAGCAGATCCGGGAGATTCTTCAATTTCTCACCCGTGCTGGGGTTGGGAGACACTATGCATTTTGCCGGTGTTCGTGGTGAAGGAGTATCGAGGTCCTCCGGATTCACTGAGGTCTCTAGAGTTGGAGCCAACTTGGATTGTGGCGGTTCCGGAGGAGCCGTGGCCTAGTCAGGGGTCATGAAATCCTCCGGCACTTAGGCCGCCCTGTCATCCAGATCCACCCGAGTGATGTTGCTCACCAGAAGCTGCATCTGTTTCCAGGTGTAGCCCATCTTGTCCGCTTGATCAAAGAGGAACCATAAGATATTGGCTCGGGTCACCTTCTTCTTTTTCTCCACCAGTTTGGTGAAGAGTTTGCTCCGGTTAACCATGTCCACCGGAAGGTTTTGAGCCTCGCGGACCTGCGTAAAGGCAACTGCCGATGCGTTGGCTCTTGCCTCCACCTGTTTCGGAGCCACCATTGCCAACGCAGTGGAGATGTCTCTTGCCGTAAGTGTGCGGCTTGCTTCTCCAATGCCATATTGGATTTGTAGAGATTGCTAACCTATAGATGCACCGCCTTCAGAGACATCTCCTTGTTCCGGAGATCATACACCCGGAGGATGACTTCTTCGATTCGGTGGACACCTAGACTCCGGAAGACATGTTCCACACCTTTCTTCATGGCGTAGTTGAGCTCTTTGAGAGCTCCCACTCTCCAAGTTAGCCCGCGCACAATGTCGTCAATCTCCACCATCTCGCCCTTGGAGATCTTTGGGTCAAGCCTCCTCTTCTTCCGGCTGGCTTCATTAGACGGCCCGATGTCGTCTGAGTTCCATGATCCAGACAAAGTACTGGTGTCCAGACTCTCCGGTGCCGGATCCTTGTCTCGAGTCCTCTTCTATGCCCTTCGATCTTCATCCGGAGTGTCCGCTGTTGCTCAGTCCGGTTGTCGTACCCCAAATTTTAAAAAATTTGTAATTAGTTACTTAGGAAGGGTATCACCGTACCACCTTATAAAATTTAGAGGTAGTAGCCTCCTAGTAGTGACTCTTAGGAAGAATTAGAATAGGAAAGAAATAGGATCTTGGGGAATTGCTAAAGTAGACAAGTAGTGGTTTAACACCAGGTACTAACACCCTAGCCTAGAGGGTAATTGAAAGGCTTGGAGGAGGAGGCTCGGCCGTGTAAAGCTTGCAAGGCCACGGGGGTTGGGAGACCTCATTCCAAGGAGGCCCTACCGGCAACAGGAAGGAAGCTCCACCGACACCGGCAAGGAAGCCCCACCGGCAACGGCAATGAAGCTCACCTAGGCCCTAGTATAAGGAGCCCGACATTGTAGAGCTCCACATCACACAACAAGGCGGCTAAGAGTAGCTCCGAGCTGGATAGGTCCGAGCAAGGCTGGTGGCGACCCCGGGATAAGAGCTCGATAGGTCCGAGCTGGAGAAGAGCCTGGTAGGTCCGAGCTGTGAGGGAGCCACCGAGCCGAGTACACCGCACTGCCCCCTCACGCTGGGCAGCCAACACTCGAACGGGAGAACGTATCGTCACCAACAGTAGGTCCGAGCACGAAGGTGGTAAGTCCGAGCACGAGCGGTGTAGGTCTAAGCACGAGCTGTGCAGATCCCGAGCACGAGCTGTGTAGATCCGAGCACGAGCTGTGCAGGTCCGAGCACGAAGGTGGTAAGTCCGAGCACGAAGGTGGTAAGTCCGAGCACGAGCTGTGTAGGTCCGAGCACAAGTTGTGTAGGTCCGAGCACAAAGGTGGTAAGTCCGAGCACGAGTTGTGTAGGTCCGAGCACGAGCTGTGCAGGTCCGAGCACGAAGGTGGTAAGTCCGAGCACGAGTTGTGTAGGTCCGAGCACGAGCTGTGCAGGTCCGAGCACGAAGGTGGCGACCCCGAGCACGAGCTGTGCAGGTCCGAGCATGAAGGTGGTAAGTCCGAGCACGAGCTGTATAGGTCCGACCACGAGCTGTGCAGGTCCGAGCAAGGCTGGTGGCGACTCCGAGCACGAAGGAGGTAAGTCCGAGCACGAGCTGTGTAGGTCCGAGCACGAGCTGTGCAGGTCCGAGCAAGGCTGGTGGCGACCCCGAGCACGAGCTGTGTAGGTCCGAGCACGAGTTGTGCAGATCCCGAGCACGAGGGTGGTAATCCCGAGCACGAGTTGTGTAGGTCCGAGCACGAGATCACGAAGCGGGTGGCAGGTCCGAGCTCAAGGACGTATCTCCCACGACAGCCAAGTATGAGCACGAACTCTGATCTAGGTCCGAGCTTGGTGCAGAACCAAGCCAGGGGTCGTATCGCCACCGACGACAAGAATGGTGCGGGGAATCCAAAGGTAAGTGAGGTCCAGGCTGAGAGTACCTCTCTCTACCGAGGAGTACGACCTGGGGCAGGAGAGAAGAAGACCGAGAGAGGAAGTCTTGACAAAATGACCTCCATTACCAAGGAGGTCTCTCCCACGATTCCAAGAGACCTGCTCGAGCTCACTGAATTGAAAGAAGACCTCCTTCGAATGGGTTGCCTCTCGCTCCTAGACTTCTCCTGGAGTTTTTGTGTAGACTCCTCGGTACAGGAGCTACAACAAGATCCGCTACCGGAGCCCGAGGAGAGTAGCATCCAAGCTTGCCCAGATCGTTGGACCATGGGAAGATGGCAGGAGGTGTACGGATTCCCGCGACAGGGGGCGGGCTTCACGAGTTTGAAGGAGGAGTACGCCAAGGGGCTCTTTGGTACCAAGGATGCCAAGAATGGCTATGCATTGCAAGATTGCCAAGATCCTCGAGCGAAGAAGGTTTTCGCTTTCCTCGTGCCAATCTTGCACTCGGAGAAACCTCCTCGAGTCACGATCACTCTGGCTAACACCCTCTATGGTGCCTATTTGGAGAGCAGATGGTGAACTAGGCGCTTATCATGAAGGAGGTAGTGATGAGGTTGATGAAGAGTGTCAATAGCACAAGGCGCTCCCCCATTTGCCCATTTCTCATCCACCTCTATCACCACTTCAAGGAAACCACTCTAGAGGAGGCTATGGCGTACGGCACGTAGCTGATGATGAAGAAGTTTGAAGGGACGGAATCGGAGCCCGAGCCTGGATCAGAAGGAGGGAGTAGCTCGTCGCAGTCAAAGGAAGAAGCCCTTCTACCTCCCAAGCACCAACGACCGAGACAAGGAGGAGCACCTTCAACCCGGACTAGAGCTGCTGCACCAACAACCGCTACGGGATTAACACAACTCGGGGGGAAGACTTACCGTGCCTCCGAGTTGGTAGAGGCTCTTCGGGTGTATGTGGACGATGTAGACAAGACCTCGGGCCAGTTGGGCAGCGTGCTCGGCAATACCTCTTACCAAGGATTAGTCGCGGCGGCCAAGGAGAAGATAGGAGGAGCTGGTGACCTCCGCCTTATGGAACAAAGGTGAACCGACTCACTTTGGATATGACCAAGATGAAGAGCTGGGCCTTGGAGGCAGAGCGGAGTTGCAAGCACTATAAGAAACCCGTGATTTTTGTGACGTTAGCTGTGATCAAGTGTGTTTTTCAAAACATGTTTTTGCGAACGGGCCGAGCCTTGGGCTCTCGGATTCTAGTGGATGTTGCACCAAACATGGAAAAATTGGCGGAAAAACGCAGAGATGTTAGCATAAACGTATTTGTTTTGCGGGACGTCCTAGTGAACATAGTCATGTTTTAGACAACGTCCTCAGAAAGGTGACAATGCCACGTCGGCAGGGGGGTTTCAGCTTCACTGTGAGTAACTTCGAGATTGTTACTGCAACCTCCCGTAAAACACTGCCCAACGGTTAAAACACAGTGGAGATGGGCTGACCCCTACAAAAATAAAAACGTGGATGTCGTTACTGACATCACAAAAATCGTGGATGTCCTTACTGACATCACAAAAAACATGTTTGAGCCACGTATGCAAGGTAGAAATTGGATTCTTTTTAAAATGTTTGTGCCACATAGGCAAGGTTGAAATTAGCTGCCACTTAGGCAAAGAGGATGTTGGAACAGACGTCTGGATGGACGTCTACTGTGACATTGGAATGTTTATGCTAACACCATGACAAATCCAAAAATCCCATATGGATTGTCACCACTTGTGCATCCCATGGTACATATATGTAAGGCCTTCTCTCCTATCTCATCACACTTGAATCAAGAGTGATTCACTTTCATCCATCTATTTGGATGAATTTGAATTACCCTTGAAACTTAAAGTGATACGGTACTTTTTAATGACATGGCACTTGCTTTTGCTGACTTGGTGCTTGCTTTTGGTGACCTCCATCTCAACGAACGTCACAGAAAACGTCATAACGAACGTCACAGAAAACATACCGTGTTAGAAATGACGTCCCAATTTACACTGTCTACAATTAATTATTGCATTAAACTATGCTGATTGGACATGCCACGTCATATTTTAAAAAGTGACACGTCATATTTTAAAGGTGCCACGTCATAAAATGGCGGGTCCACGTATACAAGCCTAGTCACAATCGTATGCCACGTCATGCGCCACATCATGGGCCACATTACCAAGGGCCCGGATGAAAAAGTTGGGGATGTGGCACTGCCCGTCCATGTGGCGATGACGTGGACGCGACGTGGCAGCCACATGGCAGATTTTTAACACCTTCAACCCCCAAGTTTTT
The DNA here is from genome assembly GCA_963971425.1 of Bryoerythrophyllum caledonicum. Taxonomy (NCBI): domain Eukaryota; kingdom Viridiplantae; phylum Streptophyta; class Bryopsida; order Pottiales; family Pottiaceae; genus Bryoerythrophyllum; species Bryoerythrophyllum caledonicum. The sequence goes on along the minus strand of OZ020516.1, from coordinate 1,731,110 downwards.
GTGACGTTTTAAAAAACGTGGGCCTGTTTTTTGAGATTTTGGCATGTTTTTCGCATGTCAATTATAACGGATTTTTTTGGACGTCAACGTTGACGTGCCGGATGCTGCGCTAAACATAATTGCACGTTAGTTGCCCTGTCACAAAAAACACGGGTTTCTTATAGTGAAGGAGGCCCTTCTCTAAGCCAATGCATCGACCTCGGCGTTGCAGCAGGTGGAGGAGGCATTGCACGTTCCGGCGGAGGTAGTGATGAAAGCAAAGATGTTTGATGCGAGGTTGGAGAGGGATGGCCACATTTCGAGGAAGAAGGTAATTGCTTTCATGATGGAACAAACCGTGAAGATCGAAGCGGCGTATGCTAACATGAGGTTATTCGTAAGCAACCTCACCCATATCCTACCAAAGTTCGTGGAGGATTCGGAGGGTTCGGACACGGAGGGCGACTCGGGTTTGGATGCGGATTCGGAGAAGCAGGACTCGGATCACCAAGGACTTCTGCCGGGCAAGGGAGTGATTGACCTCGATAGCCCTGTCCCCCCTTCTCGAATTCCCCCTGTGGAAGTTACCATTTGTCCTTCCCCTTCAGATCTCACCATACAGGTGCAAAGTGGAAGGAAGGATAACTTGGATGCTACGATGGAGCCTCCACGCACGACCCTCGTTCATCAATTTTCCCTCAGAGACCCCGTTCGTACCACACCAATTGTTGCTCCTTCACCACGTATGTCTCCGTTTGGGAAGAGCACCAGTGAGAGTTCGGCCTACTTACACCTTCCAGTACGGGCTCAAGTTAAGTTGGGACCAGGGTGGTCTACATAGACGGACAGGGGCCTTAAGACAGCGGACAGACGGACAGTAGGACGGACGGACAGGACGGACAACACTTTTTGGCGGATAGTTGCGTGTTAAAAAATATTACAAATCCTAAATCTAATTTTCAACTTACCCCTTAGTAAAACACGTGTGCACGACACGTCAAACGACATTTTACGTCACATCAAGGGGCGGGCGCGTGCCTTCGGACCGCGCGCGCAGCATTTGGGGCCCGGCGCGTACTAACCTGGACCGGACGCGTTCATGTAGGGCCGGGCGCGTTCCAATTAGGGCCGGGCGCGTACGATTTAGGGCCGCGCGCCTACCCCTAAGGGCCTCGTGCGTGCATTTTAGAGCCGGGCGCGTTGCACTCTAGGCCGGGCGCGTACCGTCAAGGTCGGGCGCGTACCGTTAGGGGCCAGGCGCGCAGCGTCACGAGCCTGGCGCGTTCCATTGTGGGTCGCGCGCGCACCTTTCTATCGGGCGTGCGCGATTAGCGGCCGGGCGCGCGCGATTGAACACTGCGTCTGCCCCTTAAAAGGACTGAGGTTTAGAGAATTTGAAAGAATTCAATTGTACCAGGGTGCTCTAACATTAAAATTATTTATTTCAATGTGGTGCTTTCATGAATCGGCACTCTCAAGACCAAGTACATATTTTAAAACCGCAGTGCTATTGTACCATGCTATCACCACACCACTAAAGTCACTTTTAACTTGTAGTACCTTCATGTCCGTCATCTTTTAATCATCTGAGCTTGAGGATTCTTCATTGTGTTTTCGCTTTCGTTTTGATCGGCGAACATTTTGGGGAAGAGAAAGCCCACGAAGCACCACTATATTGTCGCTAGGTACCTCATCGCAATCCTCATCGTCTGCATCATCGCCCGATGATGAGAAGTTCTCCGTTGAATTTTCCAAGACTGGTGCCACGTACTCCTCAATCTTCGAGGCCAAGTTTCGTAATTGTAGCTCGGCTCCAGTAGTTGAAGCGGCGTTCACAAGTCGTTTTACTCGGATATTCTTCCTTTTGTCTGCTACTCCATCCATGTTTATGAAGCGGTTGCCTTTGGCCCCAATGACTCTCTCCGAGGTTCCACCTCGCCAAGGTCCCGTGAAGAAAGGGAGAGTACCATTGTTCTCGCCCCTCCGTGTCCCTAAATGGCTGCTCATAGTAGAGGACCCAACCCTCGCGGAGGGAAGTTGTGGGGTTAGTATTGCACGGTCCACACCACCATTTGGACCGAGTGCGCTACGGTGGACGGGTGGCCGAACTCTTGTTGAAGAGGTCTTTTTCTTTACACGTAAAAGAGTTCTTCCGATCGATGCGGTACTTTGATCACGGGGCCGCCGAAACAAATCTTGTAGTGGCATGTCTTCCTCTGAGTCCGGTTCCATTGCTTGAGGCAAAACCGCATTGCTTCTCACAACTTCAATGGACCCCGTGGTGGCCATTGGCTCATGGGATTCATTATCGTTTCCACCACTGCTCACTTCGTTTCCATCGTGAGGAAATGTATCATTTGCTGCAATGCCAATGCCATGACCGTCGAGTTCAGGGCCATCGCCACTAGAAGGGCCCGAGGCGCTAGAGCCGTTTGAGTTCATAGACTGATTCTCCGAGATGTTGTCATCTCCATCAAGATTGCCCCCCAATGCCGACCCATCTTTGTCTGCCCTAGCTTCTTGGGTACGGTCTTCACCCGATAATTCTACTATAGTATGGACTGCCGCTCCGTCGACATCATCAAACACAAAAGGATCCACTGGGTCACCGTGGACGTTGTGAAAATGGTCATGTAGTGCATCTCCACCGTGCTCGTTGTTTGCACAGTTGTCCCTAGGTGGGCTATGATCAGACACAGGGTTGTTGTCACCGGCAAGGTCTTCCCAATCGCCGCCCATCCAGTTATAACCCTCATCATCCGACTCCAAACCCTCGTCCTCTGTGTTTGAAGGAAGTCCCCCATCTGGATCAGACTCCTCTGAATGCACATTCTCCTCATACCATCGAATCGGGTCTGGACGAGCACGTTCTCGGAGCAATCGACTATTCGTGTAGATGTAAACCAAATCTTCCGCTTTCAGCACTCCCAAGCGATTTCGGCTCTTACTATGCACGAGCGAATACATGCTCCAATTACGATCACATGACGAGGCCGAGCACGTTTGTGCTAGTATACGCTTCGCAACGATAGGCAATGATTTCCCGCCCACGCAGTTCCACCGTTGGTGAGGCAAGAGGTTGTTGTTTTCAATTTCCCCATCTTCCTTCGGTGAATATGGGCCTCACAATTCTTCATACTCCGTGATTTCGAGCATTACTGCCGAAAAAGACACTCCGAGTGGACCACAGAGCGTCATAACAACCTTGTTTAGGGCCCTTTTGGCCTCACCATTGTTTTGAATTTGCAAGTTATTGGCTAGATAAGGATTCAATAAAGCCCCTGCATAATGGAGATCTGTTGTCATCATCTCCCAACGCCGTAGGAATGATCCTTCAAGGCGAGTTGCAATTCCGTCAAGCATGTTGAATGGCGCATTGCGCAGCTTGAACACGTGCTCCTTTAGTTTGTTCATGGTCACCCAAGCAATTCCCATTGCCGGAGTGTCACCATCAAAAGTCCGCAATGCCTTTACCACTGGTGCCACTACAAATTCAAAGTTTACTGCACCGATGCCAGAAAGTCTCGTCTAGAAAGGTGGCTCGCACCTGCGATGCCTTCGCATGGGCACGGTGCCCATTTTGCCTATCGAAAAGAGAGGATACGTAGGATATCCATGTTGGGTCTATCACAACCAGCTCCAGGGCATTCTTCACTTCCAATAGATGATGGATCATTATGTAATTGCAGGCAAACCTTGTTGCTGATGGCGACAACAGAGACAATTGTGGCGAAAATCGACGAAAAAGGGCCATGGGCACATGGTGGTTCCGGATATACAATGCAATCTGTTTTGCCTTCTGGACGAGGTCTGCAAACATGCCTTCCTTCCCCGAGTCCTCGACGAGGAGGTCCAAAATATGTGCACAACACCCTTGAGTATATATGTGCGGGTACTCATTGTTGACCTTCTTCATTGCCTCCAACATGTTTGAAGCATTATCGGTGCACACTTGGACCACATTCAATGGTCCAACCTTACGGATAAAACTTTTCAATTGGTCCCCTATATATGCCGTAGATTTCTTCATACCCGTGGTATCTATAGACCCCAAGAAGATATCACCCATTGGACATACGAGCATGATATTCATGATAGGGCAACGTGTAAC
>OZ020516.1:1578770-1726820 GCA_963971425.1 Bryoerythrophyllum caledonicum | reverse complement strand
GAGAGAGCGCACGCGACCCCTAAATTCAATACCCGTACGCGCGCGACTTCAAAGGCCACGCGCTAGGCCGAGCCCCCTCCACGAACGCGCCCAGTCCTCCCCCTCGAACGCGCCCAGTCCTCCCCCACGAACGCGCGCAGCCCCTCTACGAACGCGCGCGACCTTGGCTGGACGCGCCAGCCCCTCCAAGTATGCGCCCGGCCCTTCACTGCGCGCGCCCGGACACTTGCGTTACGCGCGCGGTCCTCCCTGCATACGCCCAGCCCCTCACAGTACGCGCCCGGTCCACCCCTATACGCGCCCGGTCCTCCCCTGTATGCGCCCGGCCTCTTCAATGCGCGTCCGGCCCCTTCAGTGCGCGCCCGGCCCATATCCGAAGAGGAGACCCGATGGCTGGATACAGAACCAGATGTCTTGGTCGTCGGAACGGTAACCTTGCCTAATTTTGGAGTAGGTCCAGATTTGGACGCCATAATGGATACTCCGCTAGCACCAGGGTCAGCACCGAACTCGCAAACTTCGTCGGAGGACCAGAAAAGTCCCCATGCCATGTACCCGGAGCACTTCTACACATTCACAGAAGGTGACATTGATGTAGACGAATCTCCCGTGAGGATCAAGGTCCAAGATATGTAGGTGGCGGCCTGGACACTTCCCGAGTCCGAACAACTACGGCAGGTCAATGTAGGGACCGAAGAGGAGCCACAATATTTACGGATAAATGCCGATCTGGACCCAGAATTGGCTGCCCAAGCAGAGACACTCCTTAGGGAGTATAAGGATGTCTTTGCATGGACAAACAAGGATTTGAAGGGGATTCTCCTCAATCGCCCAGCATCGGATCGAGTTGGAGAAAGACATACCTCCAGCCCATCAAGCCCGATATAGGATGAATCCTAACTACGCGAGCATTGTCAAGCGTGATCTGGACAAGTTGCTCCAGGCTGGATTCATCGCACTAGTGGAGGATGCTACATGGTTATCACCCATAGTCATTGTGCCCAAGAAGAATGGGAAGTTACGCATATGCATAGACTTTTGTAAGCTGAATGCAACGACCAAAAAAGATCCGTATCCATTACCTTTTATAGAGGAAGTTCTGGATACTGTGGCGGGTCATGACATGTACTCGTTCCTCGACGGATACTCGGGATATCATCATATCCAAATTGCCCCGGAGGATCGATACAAGACAACCTTTGTTACAGACTGGGGAGCTTTCGTCTGGATAGTCATGACATTTGGACTCAAGAACGCTCCGCCCACGTACCAGAGGGCAGTTAACAAAGCCTTTCGGGAATATATTGATGACTTCATGAAGTTGTTCCTAGACGACTTCAGTGTCTACAGTGATATATTCACTCACCTGGAGAAGCTTTGGCTGTGCTTTATCAAGTGTACGGTATTAGTCTGAACCCAGAGAAATGTGCACTACTCGTGTACTCTGGAATTATATTAGGCCACGTCGTGTCAAAAGCAGGCAAATTTCCAAATCCGAAGAAGATTGAGGTCATTGCCAACATGTCAAGACTGACAAAAGCTAGAGACGTCCAGGTGTTTAACGGTTTTGCCCAGTTCAACAGGTATTATATCCGGTCTTATGCACACATCATGGAACCCATTACCAAGCTCATGCGCCAAACTGAAGAGTTCATTTGGACTGATCAATGTGAGAAGGCTTGGCAGGACATCAAGGAGAGGTACCAGAATGCCCCGATTCTCATTGTACCACACTGGGATCTGGAGTTCCACATACATACAGATGCCTCCAACATTGTTGTGGGTGTCATGCTGGCCCAGAATTCCACTGGGAAATGTGACCAGCCAATCTCCTATGCTTCTCGACTGTTAAATTCAGTTGAGAAGAACTACACCACAACCGAATGGGAAGCTCTGGCGATGGTGTATGCTCTGAGTAAGTACCGACACTACTTATTGGGCAACAAAATTGTTTTTTACGTTGACCACATGGCTTTAGTATACCTGGTTAATAAACCACAGGTATCCGGGCGAATCGCACGGTGGCTCCTACTTTTCCAGGAGTACGATTTCACTGTGGTTTATAAACCAGGCAAGACCCATGGGATCGCGGACGCCTTGTCCAGATTACCCAATGGTGAACCTCCAACTGGAATGGAAGATCAAACTGGAGATGCGGGTCTGTTCTATGTAAACTAGAGTGGTTACAGGATGTGACAGCCTACCTCCGCACTGGACATTTGCGACCGGAGTTGACTGAGGACGAACAACGGAAGCTCATCCTCAAATCCCTTTTGTTCACCCTCATATCTGGAGTGCTGCACAAGAGGGGGCAGGATCTGGTTATCCGTCGAGTGCTGGACCGAGGTCAAGCCGAACTGGTGATGCGGGAATTACACATGGGGATTGGAGGCGGCCATTTTTCGCAAGACATTACAACACGAAAAATTTTGGATGCCGGATATTGGTGGCCAGCCATACACAGAGACGTATCGGAGTATTGTCGGGCCTGTGATAAATGTCACATGATTTATCCAAGTGGATTTGGTGTGGTAGCTAGCAAAGTGGAAGTAGTGATGTCTATTCCTAGACCACGAGATGTTAATAGGTTGAGAGCATTTCTGGGATTGTATAAGTGTTATAGAAAGTTTGTCAAAACTTTCAGTGCTATTGCCAAGCCATTATCCATGTTGACAAGGAATGATCAACCTTGGATCTGGGGAGATGAGCAAGAGGCGGCCTTTTAACAATTGAAAGACCGTTTGGCATCAACACCAATACTTCGGAGGCCTATAGCAGGAAGGACGTACCAGCTACACACTGATTGGAGCTGGTTTGGGATTGGTGCAGTATTGACGCAAATGGATGATGATAGCAAAGAATTTGTGATTGCGTATACCTGCCGGTCCAACAACAATGCTGAGGCTCAGTATAGCTCGTATGAGGGGGAATGCTTGGCTGCGATATGGGCAATTGCTCATTTTCGGTGTTATCTTTATGGTAACGAATTTCTGTTAGTTCCAGATCATCAGCTGTTGAAATGGTTGATGGAGTCTGATAAATTGAGAGGAAAATTGGCACGGTAGGCCTTGATGTTGATGGAGTATGACTTCAAGGTGGTTCATAGGGCAGGTTTGGTAAATATGGATGCTGATGGCCTTAGCCGCAATCCAATTCCAAACCAAGAGGATGATACAAGTGCTAGGTGGCATACTAAGGGTGAAATCGACCCGTTGCCAGGGTGGCATTGTTCGGGTTTTCTGGGGATATTGGCAATGGATGGAGACACCACCGAGGAAGCTACTGTGGCCATAGTAGATGAGGATGGAGGTGAGGAGTCTGGGGGCGCCAGAGATATCCACCAAGACACGAATGTGATGCAGTTTTTGCAAGATGGGGAAACGGTGGCTTCATGGTCTCATAAGGAGAGAAATAGGGTTCTACAACGAGCTAAGAGGTTTGTGTGGGAGAGGACTCACCTTGTGAGATTGTGGCCAGATGGTATTAAGAAGGTAGTACTAGCTCCAATAGAAAGAGTGAAACTGATTAAGGACACACATGAAGACCTTGGATACTTTGAAGTGCGGAGGACTTATAGTCTATTTCAGATTCACTATTGGTGGCGTGGAATGCAATCCCAAGTTCAAGCTTTGGTGGCTCGGTGTATGGTGTGTAACCGAGTACGAGCGTCTTTTAACGCTCCAATGCCTCAGTCACAACCTTTGCCAATTATGGGCTTAGGATATAGATGGAGCTTGGATTTTGCAGGTCCATTGCCAGTGACACCTTGACACAACAAGTATGTGTTGGTAATCATCGAGTATTTCTCAAAATGGATAGAGTTAGTGGCATTGCCTGATAAATTCAATGAGGGGGCCGCTTATTCATTTCTTGACCGTGTTCTGAGTCGCTTTGGAGCTCCAGCAAAGGTACTCACAGACCAAGGTAGAGAGTTCTTGGGTGAGTTTCAGACGTTGTGTGAGCAAGCAATGATTGATCATCGCACTACTTCCAGGAATCACCCCAAAGCAGATGGATTGGCAGAGCGCATGGTGCAAACCGTCAAGAGGGGGCTCCGGAAGTACAGCTTGAAGAAAGGACATCACCAGGATTGCGATTTACAGTTACCATAGATAGCAATGGGCTATCGGTTCAGCAAACAGGCATCCTTGGCGTCTTTTTCACCTTACTATCTATTATTTGGAAGGCACCCGGTTTTACCGAAGGCCATTCAAGCAGATGCTGACACCGTGTTGGCTAACATGGACAATCCAGACACGTGGGCTCAAGTGTGTGAGCAACGTGCAGAGTTGTTCAAAAGGGTGATGCCTATGGCATTGGAGAACCTCTCCATTGCTCAACATCGGGATACGTTGCGCTATGCTACAATACGGGGAGGTGGTTATCGACCGCAGGTGCGGCGTTTCACACCTGGAGACTATGCGTATATGCAGCAAGCAGCGCCGACCACCTTGGATGTGACAGCAGGAAGGGTAATCTTGAGAGTTCGTGAGGTGAAGGACTCAGGAGTGTTAGTGTTGGACGATCGTGATGGCAAGAAGTGGAAGGATCACACACGTAATTGTGCACCTTACCACTTGCCACACATTGATGGGACAGTACATCCTGGTCTCTCTCACATCTCTGATGGATTACATTGTCGATTGTGTGGTAGTGCCAAAAGGGCAGCCACTATGGTTATTTGTGACTTATGTTCTACGGGGTGGCATTTAGAATGCTTAACTCCACCTCTGTTGGAAGTACCAGTGGATCAATGGTCTTGTCCTGAGTGTTTAGCACGTTGAGGGTCTGAGTGGACAAAGTCTAGCATTAAAAATATGTTAGAGGCAATTAACGATGGGGCTGTACTTGCACCCGGCCTACCCCTTTGTTTGTTAAGTCTTTTAGCGTCTTTTCATGAAGATGACATTGGTTCTATGGTTTTGAGAGGTTTTCATTCACGGTTATCATTCAGTTTACATGTAAACTGTGTGGTTCGCCGGTGTGAAAGGGGCTTCAGCACGGGCGAAGGGGGCAAGTGAAGAGGTACTTGGAGACCGCTTACTACTTCTTGGTGTACGAGGTCATGGGTCATTTATTTCTTTTCCCCAAGTCTGGATTGCTGAAAGTGTGTAAGTGTCCATTATATTATTGTTTGATAGAGGTAACAGTGGTGGTTATGTCACCGTTACTCTCGAGTTGTCTCTGACTGTGCGTTCTCACCTGATTAGCACGATGTTATCTTCGCACGATGCGGTTGTGCACAACAGATGTCAGGTTCGACGCGTTGGAGGGTTTGTGGAGGTTGGTTTACGCGTTGTAAACCAACTAGGAGGTTAAATGGCCCAAGGAAACCCTAGATGCTAGCTTTAGTTGTTAATTAGAGTTAGTATTAGCGTTCTTTGACTTTTAGGGCCTTGGTGGTGTCTTTTGACACTTCATTTGGGACTTGGAGTCCAAATGACCTCCACGTGGTGTGTGAGGAGACTCATCTTTCTCAAGTTGAGTCTTCCACGTGATGGAGTGAGAGAGTGCCTGCGTGCGTGCACTTCTTGAACTTCATTGTTATTATGCGACTATTCTTTAAGAATGGCATTGGCTTGACTATGTGTAGTTTATGAGTATTTTCTACTTGTTTATTAGTAAAGGGGTACTTGGAGACCGCTTACTACTTCTTGGTGTATGAGGTCGTGGGTCATTTATTTCTTTTCCCCAAGTCTGGATTGCTGAAAGTGTGTAAGTGTGCATTGTATTATTGTTTGATAGAGGTAACGGTGGTGGTTATGTCACCGTTATTCTCGAGTTGTCTCTGAGTGTGCGTTCTCACCTGATTAGCACGATGTTATCTTGGCACGATGCAGTTGTGTACGACAGCTTCCATGAAGTTTGGAGAAATTAGAAGAGAGAATTTGGAGCTAGAAAAGTAATTTCAATGTGGATTCTTAGCACTTCAATCTCTGGAGGGAAATTTAAAAACTCAAGAATCTATTTGGAGGATTCTAAAGAAACACTAATGTTTATTGCATCATTTAAGAATTCAGAATAAAAGAAGAAAAACATCGATAAAGAACCAATCAATTGAGGAAGAATCACCTTCCGGATAGAATTAATGGATTGGATACAAAATCACAAAATTGAGTTGTTCCTACATATGAGAATATTTATTCTTCGGTCATGATTAGATAGATTTAATTAGGAATATAGAAATTGAATTAAGGAAAAGGTGCTAGATTTGGATTTTGGACCTCAAGTTGCTCTATTTGAATTCAGAATACAACAACTTTTAGAGGCCAAGTTTCCTTTTTAAATTCAGAACTCCAAATTGCCTACCAAGAAGTTTTTAATGAAATTTGAGAAGCAAGCAATTACCAATAGTAATTTTTGAAGCTAGCAATTACCAATTACTCTAGTCTTTCACTCACCTAAATTTTGAGAGGAAATAGTTAAGTTAGTAAAGTGGATCCTAGCCCCCAAAGTTCTCATTCTTACTTCTAATTTTGAAAAATGTGCTAGACTAATTGAGTAAAATCTAATTTCTTTCCTCATTTTTCCATTAATTTACAAAGCTTCTTTGCAACACTCCTTAAAATATTAAAGGCACCTCTTATAATGAAATATGAATGAATGATGGAATCTCTTAATGACTTTTTTAATACAAGTTGAAGTGTCAATATCTTCAAATTTTTGTTGGTAAAAAATAAAAACATGCAAATAAAACAATTATTTGTACATTGAGAATCCATAAATATTTTATATATATTAGTCCCTTAGACTACTATATAAAATATTTTATTAAAAATGTGTGTAAAGGCTTATAAAATCACCATCCATACAATACAAACTATTGTTTTTTACAAGTGTTAATCACCATAAATACTAAATCCAACCGAGCAAGGGAAATTCTCCAAGATCCTATCCTAGCGCGAGACCCCATCCCCACATGACAGCGACGCTATCTTGTGAGCGGTGAGCATAAAAATCTCCGAAATCGGGGAAAAAAACATCATTTTTTCTGGAAAAATGTGAAAATTTGGGTAATTTTAGTGGAACTGCATATTTTGGAGACATATTTTGGAAAATTTACTAATTTAAGAAAGTGGCCTATAGCCGTGGTCACGTCTGCCATATTTTTTTCCTAATAGATAGGCCTTCTTCTCTTCCCGTGCTTGGATTATAATTTACTTTTTATTCAAAAAATTTGAATCCTCTACATTTGTAAGGAGTTATATTAAGATTCAAAAGAGTTTTTTTTCAAAGTGAATGACAACGTCATTTAATGATACTGTACAAAGTGGTCAAGTTCGTACACTATGTATGGAATTTTTTAATAAATCGTAGTGATTTAGACACGATGAGTATTGCATAGGTATTACATGGGTATCTCATTGGTATGAAACGGGTATCACCAGTACATTACATAGGTCTCATCCATGTATTACCGGGGAATCACATTGGCAATTCATAGTATGATGTAGACAAATCCCTAGAAATTTCCCAAAGAAATTAATACCGTCTATTTTGAAAAAATTGAGTCCAAAATTCACCATTGCAATTGGTAGTGGATGTGGAGTATGACAATTTACTGCTCATACCAATATCAATAGATACATTAATTGAGTTTCGATGAGTATTAATTATAGTCATGAAATCCAATAGTAATTTAAAATGTACACCGCGTCGCTACCTATGAGCAATCTAGAATTGTAGATATTCTAAAAAACTAAGACTTCTTCGCTTTTCTCACGCTTCTTTAGCGATGTTGGCAAGCTCTAGAATGCGCATGACTTCATTGAAGTTGTAGCTTGGAGCATGCATGAATAAGTCCTCATGATAGTCTAGCTTACATAGGTATCGTAAGACGTTGTACACATTCTTGCAATACATCCATTTCCCCTTCTTTCCCAACACCTCTGATTGCATTTTCAAAAAATCAGGGCACGAACACCCTGGCAGGTCTTTGAATGTCACGCAATAGGACTTCTCTTTCCCTGTTATAAGAGTGATAACGCATCCCCATCTTGGATACGATATTGCAAAGAGGTTGGAGACGTAGCAATTATTCATAAGAGCAGCGCTTGACCACTTGTTGCGTTGCTCAATCGAGGGAGCATCCGTCGTTTTACGAATCGCATAGCGGTGACGAAAGGTGTGGTAAGAATTCAGATTCGGTGGAGTGGGGAAGTCTGATCGCGGAAGTGGCATGTCCGTAGACACTTGAAATTGTTTTCATGGAGAAAGAGCTCCACGTTGGTGCAATTGGAAACCTACTTCCTCCAATGCCAATACCTCCTTCAGTGTTGAATTAGTGCCATGCTGTACATGCCATGTCATTGGAATTGTTGGCCAATCCACCACAAACGGTTTCTTTGATCCCTTAACACACCGGCCAATATAATCGCGACAAAACTTGAACTCAATAGCAACATTCCGTGGAGATCTGTAATCCTTCTTCATACCGGCATCTGTAGGGACTGGAGTTCCATGACTCCCACGCGCAATTTTTGTGTTGCAGGACTGCAAAGTTTGAGCTTGCAATGCTTGGCATTTTTGAGTGGACTTCTTCTAGAGGCGGGCAATGTGCCACTTGGATGGATCATAGTCTGATTCCATAACGGATGTTGTCTGCTGTACTCCATGTCATGTCTGCTAAGAACCTCCTCAATGCGCGCTCAAGTGACTCTTCTACCATCGTGGGGGAGAGAGTAGTTCATCGTATTCGATCGGTGGGAATCGTGGTTAGATCCTGGTGGCATGTCAAGCTTCCGTTTGGTAGACCCAAAAATCTCGACACCTTCTAAGTTGCCTGTCCTTGTCTGTAGATCCTTGGCCACATGGAAGTTCATTACAGCCTCAACTATGAGTTTTGGATCACCCGAATGTTGTGCGGATTGCAACCAAAGTGTCCCTTTGTTCGGACCTTTTCCTGACATGCCTTCCTTCAACCATGCCCGATATAACGTGATTTGCATGAAGGCACGGATGAGGTCGTCTACTGTTGCAGCATAGAGACATGTCATTGTGTTTCCGGATTGTTGGAGCCAACGGTTGTGGACTGTTTTGGCAAGGTTGCACGAAGGCATGTCGGCTCTTTCGTTAAGCGTGAGATCCTACGAAGACACTCCAATTGTCATTACATACTTCAAATTACTATGTAAGAATATGTTGAAATGTAAAATATAGAAGAGAGGGAGAGCACTTACAAGCTGCATGGCGCCGCCCCACTGTCGATAACAAAAGTGCCAAAACGCCATCTAATCTTCTAGAGCACAATGTCCGGTTTTCGTAGTAGCACCAGATGATACCCACCACGCTCGAATTACGTTGTATTGAGCTTCAGCCTCCTCTTGTGTCTTCGCATTTTTCCAGGTCTTGTAGAGAATAATGTGCTGCTCTTGAAAGCCAGGAATAATGTTCTTGGTGGTGGCTCGCTGAAGACACTTAGTCCAATGGAATAAACATGTTCGTTCTCTGTTATCCATGGGCTTGTCCATGTCCTCGCTGCCATAAACTTGATGTACAGCATGCCAATTTGCTCCAGCGCTGTCAGCCATGAAGCCTTTGAAGTTCGTCTCCGCAAGGCCATGGTTCTTCATTGTATCATTCAAGTTCTCCCAAAATAGTTGTTGCGCTTCAGCATCCTGGGATTGCATATCACACATGGCAATGGTTCTGACTCTACAATACTTATTGTCTTACACATGACATGCCATAGTAGTCCAGTCATTTACCCATTTGACATGATCAAACATCAACCAACAATCTTCAAGGTCATTCGCCGGTTGCATACACTTAACAAGGTCTACATCACTCCCTGGACGATCCACGGACATTTTAAAAAACAAAAACTTTACCTTTAGATTGCCCCGGGAACTTGTTTTGACGGATGATTACAAACTTCGACAACTCCTTCAACTCCAAGATGTTGTCCATTACTCCTTTTCCTCCATTGTAGAACCTCTTGCACGTTGACACTAGATTCTTTATGTTCGGAGACAAGAGAGTTTTGAACTGATCTCGGACAGCATCCATAGATGCTACTTTCAAGTTTGACGATGCGGAACTGGGGCGGATCAAGTAGTCGAATAGGAAATTTTTGCTCGCAGCCATGATAATTGCTGACTTAGTAGCCTTGGGCGTATACTGAACTTCCTTCGCAACGCAGTTGTGCATGAGGTCCATTGCCGTTTGATCGACGCCTTTGGAGATTCGACAATGATGATGTTCCAAATGGATAGCAGCACGTGTGCGCTCAGAATCACTAGAAGTCACATAATAAATTTGTGCATCACAAAGAGCAAGACAAATTGGAGGGATTTCACACAGCTTACCTGCCAGTGTATATTTGTTGGATGGTGCTCCATTGAGTGGAAATGGGGTGAAGGCGAACCCGCTCCACTCGGTTTGATTCGTACGTCCTTCGTTTCTGCGTTTATAGTGACAAGTGATGTTTGGGCATTGTAAATGCCCCGTACATACTGATTTGCGGTACGTGAGGCCAAAATTATTCTTGATATTTGTAGTCATTGTTATGCACCACGTGTGACCATCAAATTGTTTACTCATACCGTCGAGGTTGCCTCCAAACTGTACAGGAATCCCCCCTGGGAGCGGTGGTAGTTCAAAAATCATGTTTCCATCATATTTTGGTGGTAGATACTTCACATGGTTCAAATCCAGACTATCAATATCAAATTTTGACAACTCGGACCTAGATTCTTGCCTAATACATGTTTGACGGACATGCATCAGTATGTTACATGCGTTTCTCGAACTGGGATGGACTGGAGGTTTTCCTGTGGAAATAGCTGGAGACATTTGGGATCTTGAAGGAAGTGGAGAGGAAAGAGCAGGATGAATCGATTCTTGAGACTTGGAGGGGTTCCTTGACTCTCCTAGGTTCATATCGGACAAGTCCTCATCCTCTGTATTGCTAAGAATATAGATACTTGGGATAGAGCTGGTGCCTAAACCAGGCACCAGCACCGTATCACTAGAATTGACCGGAGGAGACATAACAACAGTTGACACATGACCGGACATTTGAGCATCGGTGACACTGTACACTTTGAACAAACCGCAACCCAAATTCCAGACAAAACCGTCCGCATCTCGATCTTTCACTTGATAAATAGACTGTTGGTGAACACCATCACCATCAAAGACCTCCTGCTCAACATGAATCGTACCACTCCGATAACTAAAACGAATAGGAAGCAAGGACTCGGGCACAATGACAGTACCATCCTCACCAACAGATATGACAAGTGGGACTCCCCCTTGATAGGAAGTTAGAGACGCCATGTGTTTTGATTTCAAAATTGATGCGAGAGCGACTACTAAGTGACGACAATTGTTCGGTGAAAGAGAGGAAGAAATGGTTTGCGTTCTCCCTTGAAATAAGGTAGTTGTCATAATTTTGAATACAGAGAAATCATATATTTTTAGAATAAATGATCTTCCTGCAGCCTTTTGGCCTCGTCAGAGTCGAATACGATAAATTCAAAAAGAAAGTAAACTTTGTATAGAGATGCCATGCATTACAGTAGAAAATATATATAGAATTTCTCTTGAAGGTTAAAAGTCATGTACTATTTGTGAGCCTTGTTTACCGTTGTTATTCACGCAGTACCATATTTAAGTTCAAAAATCCAAAGTTTGCATCGGTGCAAACAATAAATAGAAAAGTATGTCATTATACGACTCCACATTCAGATACAAAATAAAGCCTAACAACAATGATTGATATAGTACTTACTATTGTGTTGAGGATTGAAACCGGCAGAAATAGACTGATGATACAAGGATTGAGTGGAGGAAGCGCTGGCTATAGTTCTTTAGCGTGTTAGCAAGTCTGGGATGTTGAGTAAGAGAGGTAGAGAGCAGATAGGTACTTCTACGGATGATCATTAAGAGAGGCGGACGTAAGAGATGAACAACCAATTTCTCTAATCCGAAGCAGACGGAAGCGCGAAAATATCGACAACAACAACAGGCATTGTTGGCTGCCGAGAATAGAGAAGTCATGACACCGGAATGGGTTGAGCGATTTAGAGATTCGTCAAGTATTCACGAAGGACCACATCCTATCCAATCAAAGGTTGAGGTACGTTTTGTTTCGCAAGACTTCTTTTGGCCATTTTATTGACGATTAATCACACATATCAATTTCGGACTTTCACTTCTATCTCTCTATTTGTTATTCAGATCACCCCTAGTTCCGTGCAGTCTTGTGAGAATAGAGACCAAAAAGAGCCGATACAAGGCATGTCAAATGAGTATGCTAGGTCCAGTTCCTCAGAGAGCTCATTGCATGGAAATGAGGGTGCTGAAGATAATGTAGATGAGTTTGAATGCCTAAGTAGCGATGGAAGTGAGGTACATGGAATACTAGGTAATCCATCAGAGCCTTCGAGGATAAAAAAACATCAATTCTCCAAGACACCCACCACTAAAGCAAAGAATCATCATGGAAGTGCGGAGGACCTTTCGATTATACAAGCCAAGATTGGGGGGGTGCCCACTGAAACAGGTACGGTTCAGCCAATGCTTCTATTTTCCTTGTCCCTGTCAACATTATGGCCTCATAGTAGGTCATGTTCATTAAAATTTAGTAAATGTCATAATGTGCAAGTCTATATTGACAAGAGCTCTTTGTAGATAATGATCGTGCTCGCTTTCACGTCATGTGTACGTTTGTGACTCCGTCAATATGTGTTCATCTTCTTCATCGTGTTAAACCAAAACGACAAACTTACCCTAAATCCCAAATCCAAGGCTCCGGATGGGACGAAGTTCGGACGGAGGTAAATAGGCCATCGCTCAGTTTAAGCCCGGCTGGGGCCAGGCAATGACCAGGCCCCGGTTGGGCCGAAATTTCACAATTGCCTATTTACGCCCGTCGCTTCAACGTCGACCGAACTCATTTATCACCTGGGTATTGCGATGTGACGAATAAATACGAGTGAAATAACATTGTTTTTTTTCTAGATTGAGGTGAAGTGTATCACAAGTTCAATACAGGTTGTGGGAGAAATGGAGCTTCGCGCGAAGAGGATGGAGAATAGAACCAAAGAAGTATTCTTTTCTTCTATACTCGGGTCTTGTGGGACTTGTCAATGTATTCTTCTTCTTTTAGAAAAGTGAAAATATGGACTATACTATGAGCAAGTCACAAATTTTTTGAAAAAATTCTGACCCTCGTAATCGGTTTTGGATCCGAAACTTGTTTCAAAGGTCACAGATTTTGAAAAAAAATTGACCCTCAAAATGGAATTCGGATCCAAAACTCGTTTTGAAGGTCACAGATTTTGAAAAAAAACTGACCCTCGAAATGGGTTTCGGATCCAAAACTCGTTTTGAAGGTCACAGATTTTGAAAAAATCATTCAACCCTATGCAGTTGAAAATTTGATTCAAGTCATTCTGTCATGAATGATATCTAATGTCTATCTACCGTGTGTGTAAGTGTTACCAGGTATGGAGATCATATTCGGTGGACTTGATGAGGGAGGGAGCAATCGGGACGAGCACGCAACAGGAACAAGCCTCAACACAGTGTGTCCTTAAACTTCAAAGTTATGATTTTGATGGGTGTCAATGTTAGAGATGGTGCAATGTGTTCTAGTCATCTTTCTCTTTTGGTGACCTCAAAACTAAATATTCTATAAGAATGGCCATGTGTACTTGTAGTATTTTGAAATACAAGAAGTTTTGTAAAACATGACCCCTGGAAATGGGTTTCGGATCCGAAATCCATTTTCAGGGGTCACAGTTTTTTTTGAAATCGTAAAATTTCATCACCATCGTGTTTTTGCTGCTTATCAAGCAATCATGGTTTTAGATTAGGGTGATAGTAGTTGTGCAACTTTCGGAGGTAGTGGGAAGGATAAGCGGCACTATAGGAGTGAGAGTTGGAGAGAGATTAGGGAGAATGTGAATGAGTGTTGACTATTGGTTAAGGGTCGGAGTTGGTAGAGTCTAGAGAAGGAAAGAGAGTAATGGCATGTTAGGTGGGGATCAACGTTCAAATGGCCTATGGGAGGAAATATGTGGCAATACTCGGGGTCATGAGAGGAAGTCAGTTTGTAGCATAGTTATATAGGTCCTTCATAATGCTAACTACTTTCCCTGGTTATAGATGGAGGCTATTGGGCCAGAACCCCCTTCTAAGGAGGTAGGCATGGGGGTGGTGGATGAGGGCACAAAGGCTAGCGTCACTAACCTTGTGGACGAGTTTGGCTTGGCCTTAACATTGCAAGCAATGCCGAGGTCTATTCGTAGAACCCCTTACAATGTTTTGCAGAGTTCCATCAACCCCTGCGTTGGTGACCTCCACATTCCGTTGTGCCACATGGTTCCCATGATTGAGGTCAGACTTCCACTAAGAAGTGATGTGGAGAAGCTGAAGGGAGAGTTTGTGAAGGGCTACCGACCGGGATCTGCGTGCTTCTATGTGTCGTTAGAAAACTTCCCATTGTTGGAGAAGCACGTGATTCCTGCAAACCGAGCAGCGTGGTCCCGACTTTGGCAGGAAGATGATCGAAGCTTCGAAGCTTTACTAAAGAGTCGGCCAGAATACGCCGCATTCTCCGACAAGTTCTTCTTCGTGTGGAATGGCAATCACCGCCACATGGCATGGTCTGAGATTATTTCTCAATTGCACCCCACCGACTACACCTTCCATCAGCCCGTAAAGGCTGTGGTAATCGAGCTATCCATGGAAAATCGACACATATTGCTCAACGCAATGACTGATTGGAATATGTATGTTTGAAGTTTGTCACTTTCTATATTTTAATTTCAATTCATTCAATTGTTGAACGTATATTATATCTATTTGTTACAATTGTTTAATTTTTCAGACAAAAGGAATCCGATCATGTATCATAGCGCCTCATGCATGAAGTGAAGCGAATCCAACACTTTGGGCTATTCAAGTTCGAGCAGCTGAAGTGACTTATCAGTGAAGACGATTATGAGGCTAGTGTGCTTGAGTGGTCAAAGAAGGGAGTCAAGAAGTGGTATCATATGACATTAGAGGCGGTTGTGAAGCTTATGAGTGAGGTATGTATTTAACCAGCCTAAATTTTGTATTATCAATTGTTGTATAATATTTATCTCCGCTGGACGTTCTCTAACGATTAATGACATTTTTGTTCTCCCTAGCGTGACCTTATTACAGTCCAGGAGGAGCAAATTCAGAAGTTTAAAGACAATTTGGTCACGGGTGTTGGCGAAGACCAACTTGGCAATATTGCAGAGTTGGTGAGTCAATGCGCGGACGCCGTGCAGAAGAAGAAGACCTCGTGTCAGACTCAGCTGAACCGGATGTTGGCAATTGCCAACCCAGCTAACGGGGAGGATTTCTTCAAGGAGGTAGGATTCTAGTCACCATTGTTTGATTTGTACATGTTGAATTCTTGTAATATGATTGTTGACATTTCATTTTTACTAACGTTATTGTGTTGTAGATGAATTGTCATTTCGACATGTACGAAGTGCGGCCTGAGATGATGGCAGAGAAGCTCCAGTAGATTGCCACCGCGAAGGTAGCTGCCAAGTTCAAGGGACGTTGGTGCAGATGGTGGAACATGAGCAAAGGCAGCAGATCCGGGTATAACTTTCCCGCATTGCCGGCCTCAGACAAGGCTCTTCGTGGCTGGATCGACAAGGCTGCATTCTAGGCTGGGGTACAATTATCCACTCAATGTTATTTATTTTTCTTAAATCAATTTTGTCTCATGTGAGACTCTAAGTATTTGTGTACGTTATTGTAGCTCGAGGAAGAGTGCGAGAAGCTCTTTGCTACAATTGTCCTCTAGACGGGAGGGCTTCCAAATTCCATTCCAAACATTGGAAAGTGGATGGAGGCAAAGAGTATAATGCTATGGACAAAGGTATTCTCTAGCCACATCAGAAAGGGTCCCTCCTACTCGAAGGGGGAGGAGTTCATGGCGCAAGAAGATTGCAAGAAGGTTGTGAAGCGGGTCGTCATACGATACTTCTGGAGGGTGTTGGTAGTGAATGGAGCCCTGACCTTCGCAGATTTGCCCATCCGCTTCATGAAGTGGACGGACACTTCTGCACCGAACTGCATCTTTACGGATATTTAGTGGCGTCGATTCTCAGTTCACCACCTCGTCTAGTGTACATGGTACTTGGAGATGATGGAGGCCAATCCCACCCTAGCGGACGAGGTTCAATTACGTGTGGCCTTCAAATCTGTCCATATATCATCCATAGATGGAGGTGTGGTTCCTCTGCCTCTGGCTCCCGTGGCTGAGGCCGAGGAGCTTTCTGAGAAGGCCAAGGCGAAGGCTATTGAGAAGGCGGCAAAGACGGCGATGAAGATGCAGGAGAGGGAGGCTGGTAGGCTGGATAAGGAGACGACAAAGAAGGAGAAGAAGGAGACTAGAGAGAGGTATAAGGACCTTGCGGCGTTGGTGGCAAATGAAGGGCTTGAGAAGCTCTTTGCTCAGCTTGGAGTGCGCGATGGACAGATTGGGCGGGATTCGTAGAGGAGACGAAGTGGTTTGCCATCAACGGGCTGCCACTCTCTTGCGATGGTCACTTCGGACGCACTCACAAGTACTTCCTAGTGAAGTGCTTCGTTAGGTTGTTGGAGCCGGCGATTCCTTTCTCTTTCCACGACAGAATGGAGCTGCAGTTGGAGGAGATTCAGTTGTCCTCACATGGTCACTTGACTAATCTGATCACACAGGACAGTTTGACCATGAGGGCAGGGAGCAACAAGCCATGGCGTGGTGTACGAGAGAAGTCCAGCAACCTCATGGAGGCCCTTATTGATCTTTGCACCCAGGAGGACAACATCGTGCTAGACATCACAGCATCTACTAATGTGTATATTTTGTACTTCTATTATTTTTGTTTATCTTTTGGATGTGTTGTTTATTTCATTTTACATACTTGTTTCCTGAAAGGATGTCAATCAAGGCGTGCAAAGCCCTGAAGCGCCACATCTTAGCATTGGAAGAGGACACGGATTTGGTTGAGAAAATCCTTCGACCTTTGATTCCTCGTACTGTAGAGGTGGAGTCGGCACCAGCATCGGCGGTGGAGGTGGGTTCTCACAAGCACCCATTGGAGGTTGATGATGACGATCCGGAAGTAAAGACCGCTCCCAAGAGACGCTGTAAGTATGTTCTTCGCTTTTTAGATTATAGTTTCGCATTGTGGTGTAAAAATTCTAATTGATTCATGATTTAAAACATGCTTATGACTTTCCTTTTTGCAGTCGGTCTTCGTCGTTGATGACTTCATCGTTCTCGACTTGTGTGGGGGTGTTGTCTCATTTGTCGAAGGAGGTGAAGAGTCCACCTCGATCGTATCATTTGGCACGTTGGGATGTGGGTGTTGCAGATGCAATGGTTGAACTTGCATCCCCTCCACGTCTTCCAAAGGTAAGTCGACAAAGGTCCGTCGCATGTCTATTCATAGACAGTGAGGCGCAAGGTAGTGGTTCGGAGAGTGGTGATTGTTCTTTGGAAGAAGTGAACTCTGATTAGTTTTCCGCAGAGGAGTCTTGATTCCTTTGTATTTGTTTGTTGTCTTGTTTTATCTTCAGACTATCAGTTTGTTGTCTTCATTATTCTCAGCTTCTACGTCATTTGTTTTGTATGCAAAGGTCTCATTTTATCTTTGTATGTCATTCCAAATTAGTTTGTGAATCAAGGTTCTAGTTGATTCCTTTGTTCGATCCATACAATTGTCACTACACCGTTTTACTCTACATTCAATCTTTCTACACACAGTAAACTAAAAGAACTTGTAATTATTTGAACAATACATCCCATTCCCTTAAGTACGCTTTACCTATGGGGTTGAATTCCAATTTTGCTAAATAGTAAGCTCTATTGTTAGAATAACATGATTTTAAAGGATCATTCAATCTTTGCATCTAGGAAATGTTGTAGTTGTCTAACTAGGTTTTTATTAATCAATCAGCGGTTGGCGCTTGCTTTGCAATGCATTTTAATGTAGTTTTTATATAACAAACTACTAAAAAAAGAAAAGCAACATGATTCACTACACGGTTGACTGCACAGTTAATCTCCTTGCGTAATTCACTGCGTAGATTATGATTTTAGTAGTATGATTATAACTTTGCGCGGTCGTTGAGCATACACATTTGAATTAATCCAATATTAGTGAAATCGGGCATCTTGTTCATAACCTATATAAATCGGGTCATTGAGGGAGAATTCACATCATGATTCAGAGGAGGGAATGCACTTTGGTATATACGAGTGGAGTGGTAGGGTGTATTCGTCATCGTAGTGGTTGTTGCTTAGGTCGATACACAAGGGTGAACGGGGAGTGTTTCTCTATAGGTATGTTGTCCAATACGGTATACCTTAAGCTTTTTGGAACTGCTCTTTTTTTATGGGGTTCTTGTTGCGTTGTCTCATGTTTTGTTATGTTGTCTATCCTAGGTTTCGGAATGGATGCCCCACTGTGAACCACAACTCCGTCTGCTTTGTTTCTTGGCGGCTTCCACGAGTTTACAGACGAGTGCACTCTTCTGGCGGCAATTTGGAAGACGTACTTTTTGCCACTAGATGGGACCCGTGTAAATCCACTTCGATTTGATGCGCTTCTGCCACATATCTTCCAAGCGATGCGATTCCGAGTTACTTCTAAGATGATCCAGCGACTCGTCGATAGCACTACTATTGGAGCATCTCTGCGATTGGCTTTACGGAAGGTCGAGACCGATTTTTGTGATGGGAACATTGCGAGAACCACCGAGGAACAACGGGGGTTAATGGAACATCCACTTTTACACACGTTTTTACGAAGTCAGCATCGACTTAGCCGTGGTCAGTGGATTTCCAACTGCAAACCAAGCGATGCCGCACTCCTTGAACGTGGCCTTGAACCTCTAACAATTGAGGAGCTCGATTCCATGGATAAACTCATTGAGAAATCCCATAACCTCACAACACTTCGAAGGCGCAATACTGCTGCCAATCCATGGCCTTCGGATGACATAGCGTTGTGGTATCAAGCACCTCTCGCATCTAAGTGGCGAAGGGATTGGGGCTACCGAGGGCCAAGGAATTCAAGAATGGTTACATTCATGCCACAAAATCCAAATGAGCCTCGCTTCATCCTTGGAGTGGATGGAAACTAAAGCTACGTAGGTCCGGGAGAGGGGCAATGACGGCTACCTTCATTTGAAGAACCTCATGAGAGTAGCATCTGAATGTTGTAGAAGTTTTACAGTAAAGAGATGCCAAAAGTATTGAAGAACTCTTTGTTCCGACAATTGTGATATTGATCCATTATGAATAACCTTTGCAATATCATCACATATCTCCCTTATTTACCTATCCTTAATCGTATGCATTGGTCGATTTCGGACAATCCTTCTCGCAATATATACACTTTGCAATTCAAAGTAGTTGAGACATATGGGGTATCACCATGGTATAACATGGATATCACCTAGGTATTACAAGGTTATCACTTGTATAATAAAAGGGTATGACCTAGGTATAAAATGGGTATTGTCTGTCATAAAATCCTTTAATTTTTCTCCTTCTATCTATTTATTTTTATAAAGATATGCCACGTTATCCCAAACCATAAACCCACAGCCATGAGCAACCCCTTCCAATTTTTGAAAACCCTAATGCAATAAAAACCTCAACTATTAAGACTTCCATATGTCCAAGTATCTTGTCATTGTAAATTTTGACATAGAACTTTGCATATGTCAAATCAATCTAAATATAAACCACGGCCATAGGCATTCCATTCAAATTTTGAAAAAAAATATTGCAAAAAAATTTCAAAAACTCAATCCTCAGTGCTCGCCGTTCGCCGCTCACCGCTCACAAGATAGCAATCCGGCCCCACATGATACCGTACCCAAGTGCAAGATTATGTCTGGATATCAACATAAGTCTTGGCCACCAGAGGGGTAGAGAGTGATATTTTGTTAAATAGAAAGATTTATGAACAAGTCTCTTCACTAAGCATGACTGCTTGCTATACAATGAAATCCCTCAAACCACATTATAACAATGATTTTGTTCCACTCAAACATACACTAACTTAACAAATGTAAATAAATAAAAAATCTCTTGTCAATAACACTCTTTGTGCATTGCGCGTCTTCATTCACTCAACATGGTAATACATGGTTGGCATATTCCACCTAATTTCCCCTTCTTATCCATTGATTCAAAACTTCATAAGAGTCAATACTCAATGTGAATTTCACAAAAGGAAAGGGGGTAAAGTATCGTTGCTTCACAATATTTCATTTAGAGACGATACAATACCCTCCACTTCATCCTTGTCATTTTCTTTTTTTGTGATTTACTCCTTCCCATCTCTATAGCCTCTTTTACCTTGAGGATTGCTATGTTGTGAGCAGTAAATGGTGAGTGGTGAGCATTGAGCAATCAAATTTAGGGTTTAGGATTAAGGGTTAAGGGTTAAGGATTAAGGACTTAAATTTAGGTTTTATGGTTTAGTAATAAGTAAGGCTTTGATACTTTTTGAAGAAAAGTACAAAATCATTCTTTTTCTCCTATTTTGTTTTTAAGCACTGCTCACCGCTCATCGTTCACAAGATAGCACAGCTTGGAAAAAATAATGATTTTGTACTTTTCTTTAAAAAGTATCAAAGTGTTACTTATTACTAAACCATAAAACCTAAAATTAAATCCAAAACCTTAACCCTTAATCCTAAACCCTAAATTTGATTGCTCAAAGCTCACCGCTCACCATTTACCGCTCACAACATAGCAATCTTCTACACAACACTAGAGTTTTTTTGAAAGTTCTTCATGAAGATGAGAGAAGATTCAAGATAGACAGATTTAAGCATGGAAAGAAAGAAAATATGAGGAATTTTATGCTCTATTTGCATGTACAAATGAGATCCATTAGTAGTAACATTGGCCCTATCCAATACAAGCTAAAGCATCCTCTTAGTACCCCAAGTTTTTTAAGAGTTGACAGGTAGTTTTACTACACCTTTCTCATGCCGAGTCACCTTCTCTATGTAGTCATGTTTCCTAACATAATACCATAGAGGGTGACATACATGGTGTTTTCCTTTTACTTTTGGAAAATCTCTAATCTCCCCTTCAAAGAAAAAACAATCTCTATCCTCTCAAAATTAAAAGTCAATATGAATTTTGTAAGAAGAGACACATTAGAGTTTGAGAGGGCATTTATATCTTCTTCAAACTCCATGGCTACAAGGATTGGAGTGGGCCCGCAACAATGGAGGGTAAAGGCGACTATGAGTGGCATGCCGCAACTATGGGCATAGCTTGCCACAGCCCCAACCTTGTATAGCTGCACAAGGTCGGGCAAAAACCAATAAAATTGATATTTTCTATGAGGCATGTATCTTACAACTACATTCCAAATTGAAACATACCAAGAAGGTTTAGAGTACCAGTTGCTCATAAAATCTACAAAAAGAGGCACATTGTAATTAGATATGATAAGAAATCCCCCCTCTATACAAAAATCAAACAAGCTGAAAACTAATTTAAGAAACTTTCATTTAAGAAAGTTATAGATCTATTATCTATCACACTTTAACCTTTAAACGTCAGAAGGTGCTATTGGTGGTCACAATATTCTACATGTATAGTGTAAAATGACCTCCAAGTGAAAGATGTTAGTTGAAGAATCTTCAATCTAAAGGTGTAAGTCTTGCTAAACTTTGATACATTTTTGTATCCTACATAACAAAATACATGCATGTATATACGGTTTGTACTCTAGAATCATTTGACGGCAAGTGTTTTGGTGATTTAACCCTTTAACCACAAAGAAACTAGGATGTGGTCAATGATTTAACCCATTAACCACATAGGAACCAGAATGTGGTCAATCTGACCAGTTTTTGAGGAGCCATGGCTAGTTGGACTAATGGATTGAATTGCACTTGTTAGAGCGGTTGTGCACTATGCTTTCCTCTATCTAACCCATCTTTCTGATCTCCAATCAGTGGAGGCAATAACAAACTACAATGATTTATGTGAAAAAAGTGAATAGCAAAATGTATTCTCCATGTAGATTCTACCGTGCAGAATCTACTAAATTGTAAGAAATTTGAGGGCAGAATGCAAGGCTTTGCAGTTAAAGGGTTAATCACAGGAAGCATACAAATAATACATGCATGCCTATATATACAGTTCCCAACTGATGTTTAAGGGTTAATTAATAAATTACCAAGGGCTAGTTAAAATTCTAAAAAAAGAATACGAACATTAAGCATAGACTATATAAAAGACATGCAGGATAGGAAAGACATTGCAGTGTCTAGAAAACATACATACTGTATACCAATATCAAGCACAGGTTAGCATGATAAAAGCTGGCAAACGTAATACTTCGGTACGTTGTGCAAAAGTCTCGGAGATCATCAAAATCGAACTGGAGTGTGAGTTTGTGCATACCAAGTATTCTACACAATAAAAACACTCCCGAAACCCTCTAGCTTTCGAGAAGTTTCCAACTATCTCTATAAACAAATCCCCCTCAAAGCATGTTAAAAAAGAGTAGTAACCAATTCCTGGTGTAAAATTATGCCTAGGAGATTCGAAGTAGCAAAGACCTGAATGAGACGAGTGGTTCATAATGTCTAGATCGAAGGGTCACCAGCAACAAGATTGAAGAAACAATAGCCTGGACGTCGTCATCGATGAGAATACATTGTCCTACACAATCCTGACATTCAATCTCGAAAGTTCATTTCAGATTTCACCTGCAATGTGCAAAAAGCTGGAGCCAGACTACGTGCCTCTATTGCTCACGTTTGTACGACGTCCGCCGAAGTAGATGCCGGGTCCAGCTCCAAACACTCACAGGGCACTCCTTGGACATCTTTCTCTGTTACAGAGAGCGCAGGCACTCGATGTGAAAACTTGTGCAGATCGTACTTCACTGTCATCTGAAATGATTCTGCGTCAGGTGTCCAGAGGGTTTTGTAGCCTTTGAGCTTCTGCAGCTTCGCTACTCTCCCTTCCCCAGTCATTGTAGAGAAGTCGCTACTGATCAACACAAATTCATACCGCAGCTTCGGCTTCCCTTCTGCATCAGTGCTCGTGGCTTTCTCATAATCCGAATAGATAGCCCAGACCTCAGGGCGCTTCGGGTACACCTCGTAAAACTTGGGATTCCTCGAATTCCTCTTCGTACTCCCCATCAAGTGTGAGAACGTGTTTATCGTATCAAACGAAATTTCTTCACCAAGTTTGAACTCACCAGTACCGATGGAAAGCTCACGCTCCTTCAACCAGATAAACGACTCTTTCTCTGGATGAATTGGCTCTAGCCAGATGCCTTCCACGTAGAATGGAGACCGCACTACCTTGTTAATCTGACAATAGAAACGCGGCATACCATCTGTTTCATCATAGAGCGCCCAAATCTGGTTCTTCTTCACATGTGCTTCCGTGCGGTCTGCATCGAAGTCGTGAAAGTCAGGATTCGGCACAACTATTTGCTGTTCCTCAGACTCGGCCCCTGTAGCTCCCTCCTCTCCTGTAACAACAACCGAGTCATCTTTCTTCTCATCAACTCTACCATTGGTGACAGATGAGATCCCCACGTGCGGCGCTGAATTAGTATCACCCGACGCCTTGGACGCAATTTGCTTCTTCGCCTCCGTAGCTTTGGTGGTGGAGTTCTTGCGACTCTGTTCGGCTAGTTTCACTAAAATCTCTTTCCTGAATCTGTCCGCCAATTGCTCCGGAGCTTGATTCTTCATCGTCTTCAGAGCATCTTTGTGACCTACCACGTCTCCCTCATCTAACATCACCGACTTGCCCTTCTCCATCCGACTATCGTGGCCCACATCGCCACCATTACCGGTTGGCCGAGGCTTCTTGGCTCCCGGAAGATCCTCAAAATCGTCGTCGTCACTTGGCTCGCCGTCGATTCCGTACGCCACATTCCGTCTTTGCCGCAACGACTTCCGTGTGAAATCTGTCTGGCTACCATAGCCAGAGTTGGACCACTCCAGATCCTCGACCTCCTCATCCTCGTCGTCCTCATCGTCATCGTCATCCCGCTTCCTCTTCTTAAGCCTTCTCCTCGTCCCGGTCTTCAGACCAGCTTTCTTCCTGGCTTCCCTCTCAAGGGCCTCCTCCCGCTTCTTAGTCAGCTTCTGCAGAGCCTCCTGCGTCTTGGCGGCCTCACGTGCCTTTCTCATGTCCTCTTTCTCAAGCTGCCGGGCGAGCTTCTCGTCCTCTTTAGCCCTCCTCTTCAGCTCCGCCTTCTCCTGCGCCACTCTCTCCCTCTGCACCCTTTGAAACGCCTCCTGCACCAGGTTTGCAGTGGTAGCAGCGGCGGTGGCGGGAGGAGCACCCGCACTCCCCGATGGATAGCTTCCAGCACCACGCGCGTGTCCATTTGCAGGCGCCCCATTCTGTTGCCAGTTCTGAAAGTTGAACGTCCCCGCTCGTCTGGGCGCAGGAGGAACTGGGCCTGTCGGGAACGGGCCGTTGTTCCACGTGAACGTCGTGGTCCCGTTGGACGCCGGGGCGTTGATGTCGCTCGCAAGAAAGGGCTTGTGACACTTCTGACACAGCAGTTGGTAGCCGAGGTACATGCGCATGTACTGGTACTGCATGCGACACAGCGGGCACGCCGTCCAGAAAGTGAGCGATGAGTGCGGCTGGGCTTGAGCTTGAGCGCCATTAGCAGCCGGGGTCGCATGCGCAGCTGCCGCCTGATATTGAGCCTGGTATGCAGCAGCATTTGCTGCCGGCCTCGACGGCTCGGTGGACGCAGCGGCATGATGATGGTACGCGGTATTCGCTGCTGGCCTCGACGACTCCGACGCCGAATGAGACGCCACCCTGGGCTCCGCGTCCCGCTTCGAATCGTGCACAAACCGCTTTTTCTTGTCCGACAGCACCGCAAACGCCTCCCCGATCAGCTTGAACGCTGCCTCCGCGCCCCTGGCCTGATTCTTATCCGGATGCAGCAGCAGAGCCAGCCTGCGGTATTGCTTCTTGATCAAACTGTCATCCGACGCCGGCTCCACCTACAACCAAACAGACCCACACCACCACTGATCTAAGCCTCGCCCCGCCTCGCCTTCCTTTCCCCTCCTACCTCCACCCCTTAACTGTTCTGATTGCGGTACTAACTACCTGCCACAACCGAAAAACCACATTGAATGAGCACAATACCTGCAGAATACCATACCAATCGGTCTCGCTGCCGCCCACCTTCACCTGCGCCGCGATGTGCACGTCCAGCACCGCCATCATCTGCGCCGCGCCTTCCAGCGGCGGATACAGCTGCAGCGCCTTAAGAATGAACTTCCGCGCCCCCAGAAAATCATGCATTGCGAACTTCCCCTCCGCAATGTCCCGCGCCCGAATTGCCTCATCTCGGTTGCACTCCATCGGACCCCCCCAACCCACCGAGGCGGCAAGAGCCCCCTTGCCGCCCCCCGTCACACAGCCCCAATTTGCACCCCCTCCCAACCAACCCCCACCCAACACCATAAATACCCAACAAAACCCACACAAGAAAAAACCAAGCCCCCGTCAAAACCCTAAGCCACCCCCATTCAGCAATTCCCCAGTCCATACCCTAACCAAGAAGAATCGCAACCCTAACAGCGCAGAGCCGCGGCGCGCGACCAGCAGCGCCATGGAGGACTGTGTGAGGGTATGTATGTGAGAAAGTGTGAGTGTTCGCGCAGCGCGCAGAGACGAAACGAGACGAGGGAATTGGCGCTCACTCTCGGGGGTGGGGGAAGATGGATGCCCGCACGCTTGCTGGCTCGCTCGCTCGCGGGCTCGCGGGCGGGCGGGCGGGCGGGCGGGGGGGCTGTTAACAAGTTAACTTAATACATCGCCGTTGCGGGAATTATGTGGAATCCGGACCCTCTGCGCCACCAATTGCGTGCTGTGTGTGCGCAAGATGACCATGCTGGGTCCGGTCCGGTCAAGCCTGTGGGGTCCAAGATGTGCCCAACCTCCACCGAACCTGGCTCCGACCCTCTCTACTCCCGCTTCGGGAATGGGTTCGATCCTGCCAGCCTAGTGATTCTTTCTCGTCTCCGTGCTCCGATTGGGTGCTTTTCCCCTACTGCTGATGCTTTTGTCCTCAACACCGGTACCGGTACCCGTGCGCAGTGGCCACTGCAGTTTCGTAGATAAATCGAGACTGTCCAAAAAATTTGGAAATTTCAAGAGATTTGTCTTGGTGATACCCTTCTAATGCCAATGTGATATTCGTGTTCTGCCTATGTGATATCCATGTTCTGCCTATGTGATATCCGTGTTCTGCCTAGGTGATAACCATTGATACCCTTTGTGTCCAAACCACTTTGATCTAGAAAAAAATTTGTTTCGCAAGTAGTGTTCAAAAGTGACCACTTTGTAAAATAATTTTATTTGGAGTAGAAAATAATATTTGTTGAAAAAGTTACTGCGGACCTCTTCCCTGGTGGTGTAGGAGTCTTAGCCCTTTAACCCCTGAGGCCCATTTAACCTTCAGAGGATGTTTTTCATCTTGGGCAAGTTCCTAAACTTTGATAAATAAATCTTTCATTTTTAAAACTTTAAAACTAGATTGTCCTTGATAAGATCTTTGTGAAAATATTTTTTTAATTATTTTGGATTCATAATGTGAAATTTTTTAGCCTTCAAAGATAAATCAGGGACTTTGGGCAGCTCCAATTTTTTTGCTAGAAGTTTCTGTTGACATTGAGATTATTCATACACGTAGAGAATATTATCTTCTTTGAAAATGGCCAAAAAAAAATTATAGTCTTTAGTGTAAAAAAACATTTTAATGCAAGTCAAACATTTTCACACATTAGAGTTATCCACAAAGTACCCCAAATCCTCAGTTTCTAACCTGTAAAATGGAAAAGCCAGGGTCGCCGAGTCCACCGGCAGGGTTTCACTGTAGACCTAGAATAGAACACTGGATAGACTAGTTTTTGAGCCTTAGAATTCCCAAACTTGAGTTTGTGCCTCGCTTTTATTTTAAGCAATCATTGACCCTTCACATCATGCACAACTCTAGGATGTAGGATACATGCCAGAGTGTCATGACGTTCATGATTGTTCTTGTTTTTTTTTGGGAGATTTGTGCCACTTGTGCTATAAATAACACCTCCTCAAAATCCTCAAACCCTTAATTTTTTTCACAGGATTACTTTGCGGCTACACTCAAATACAGGTTAGATTCCCTTTTGCATGAAAAAAGGAGGACAAAAGACCGGTTCCCTTTACAAATAACTCAATTATCAAGCAAGGTACCAAAAACATTTCTTCTTTTCTATATAAAACCAAGAGATCCTCATATTTTCACTTTTTATTTTTTTGACAATAACATGTGGTGAAAAAAAATTATTGACTATATGGATTATCATTTTTAAACATATTAAGTTCACACTAAAATAAGATGTGAATTGGTAGTTTTTGAACCTCCACTTCTTGCACACTTGTTTTGAATATGCTACATCCCTTCTCTACCTCTAAAAATTTGTGTATGAGGAACTTACATCATGCTTACCACAATGGTAAAGGATTTAGACCTTGTGTAGTGCAAAACTTTGACATCAAGTGAGTCAAAGTTTGTTGATTCACTCAACGCAAGTTATGAAAATGAACAATTTTCTTGACTTCAAACACTATAAATTTCATTTGTGTGTGGTGGATTGTAGCCAAAAATATATAATGTAGAATCCTTTTTTAAGATCTTACAATTCAAAGTCCAAAATTATACTTCAAAATTAAATGGAAAAGCCTTGGGCTCTTAAGGGTTAACCTTTTAACACCTATGAGGCTATGACAAGGTTGATTTATGTGCTCTTGGTGTTATAACTTTCACCATGACTGCTCGTTGTTGTTGCGGTATCCATAACGCCCTTAGAGCTCCAATAGAGCTTTCCAACTCATCTATGTGGTCTCCAATCGATGCAAGAATTGACAAAGTACAATGATTTACGTGAATTGGAGTCCCGATGAATTGTACCCATTGTGTAAATGATGTTCTACATCACCTTTTACCCTTGTACATTTGCTCAGTGTCTCATGGTCCACTTAGGCGTTATAGGATTAAGGCCTAACGTCCATTTTTTTTGTAATTTGGGCACGTTAACCTCCATAGCAAGCGCTACAAACTACCTCTATGGAAAATTTGGAAGCGGAGCAAGATGAGCATCTACCGCTATGAGCGCGACTGAAATTGTTGCAAGCATTGGCAAGCTACAATGATTTTCGTGAAGTGGGGTTGTGATGAAATGTATCCTATGTGTAGATTTGTTTTGTATGATTTGATACACTTATAGATTCTCCCATGCCTTTTATGCTTATTGGCCTTCAAGGATTAGTCATTGGAGGTGAGAAAGATGGAGTTTGTTTTTTTGATGTTTTGGAAAAGTTCATTTTAGAACACAATAGAGTTTATGGCACATTTTTATCTCGTAATGTAGGCGTTTTTGTTCTCGGAGGTGAGGGAGAGAAAGGGAGGGGTGGAAAATACAATTGCTTTATATGAAAAAATAAAAGTTCCATACTATTAGGGCTATGTCCATTGGGGATGGTCTTCAGTGGTGTATCAAACGGGCACTTTATTCACGCTTGCCCTTTGAGGGACCGACGTTCTTCTTCTTCTTCTAAAAAATAAACTTTTACCTCTTTTCTCTATCCTCTTCTGGTCTAATATCTTGTCGTGAATCAAATGCATGCAAGGCGTGAATAGTGTTTTGTGTCCTTAAGCTTGATGGAGCACGAGCTTAGAAGTGGGAAAATATCAAAGTAACTTGTGAATGATGAAGAGTAGGAATGGGGAAAACCATGAGTTGCATTGGATAATCACAAGATAAATGTTCCTTGACATGACACCACTTTGTTTTAGATTATTTTTAAAAGAAATCTTAGAAGCTCTTTAGGTACATGGCACCTGAGAATCCATTTTGACCACTTGTCCTTCTTTTGCTATGACCTTTATGGATAAATATGATTTTTATGATAATTTTATATCTCAATCATACTTTTTAATTTTATAAAGAACTACAAGGGATTTTTCCGTTGGTGATGTGGGAATGGAAAGTTTATTCACTGAAGTGAAGGGGGGACTGAGAGGTTACAATACCCACAACTGTACTATTGTTTATTTGTTTTTATAAATATATTACTTCACAATAGACTTACAGCACATCTTCTTTTTATTGATGTTGAAGTAAATCTAGTTCCTGAAAACAAAAAAAAAATCTAGATGTGCACTTATTTATTTTTTAACTTTTAAATTATTTTGTGGGGGTTACAAGTCAAAATATAATTAGCACAGTGCAATGAAATTGATTGAAGTGGGCTTTTTTTGTCTTTTCCCATAGAATACTTATTAGTTTAAAATTTAAAATGCATGTCACCGGAATTTTTTAAGTGTGTGTGTATGGAAAACGAGATGACTAGCGTGTGAGCTCCGTATTTCCTGGTGAGGGGAGGAGGGGACTTAGCCTGTGAGCTGCAACAGACGTGCGATAGGAGTTGGTTGGCCCTATTGAGAGCCCTCGTAGTATGCAGATCAGAGGTGGTATGGTGAGATTTGAGATGCAAAGCATTAGTGTTGGATGGCTCAAACACCAGATCTGAGGTGGGGGAGTTTGATGATGCCCTAAGTAAGTGTAGATCTGAGCAAGTTAGTTCTGAAGCGGGGATCTTAGTGTTGGAACCAGATCTGTACACACTTAGTCCACACAAGCAACGATCCAACCCAGATCTGGAGTACTGGGATCAGATCTACAAACCTTTCCATCAAGTACCCCCTTCCCCAACCTAGGAACTCAAAACTTCAAGATCGCGTGAGGACATCACCGAATATTGCTGCAGCGCAGCCTCAACTCTCCATCACAGGCCACCCCTCACCCTCCCATCTCTTGCAACCAGTTGTTATTTACATTAGATCTTGTTAACAAAATACATCATCCTCTCATCTCTTGCAAATACTTGCTAGTATCACTAGATTGTGCTAACATAATATGTAGAATAGTGTGTTTTATTAAATAGACCAGCTGCAGCAGTAGCAGAGCTGCCCACTGCGAAAACAAAGGACCAGCAGCTCCCAGAACGTTGCGGAGCGCATCTCTTAAGGAACTCGCCGAGCTCCAAGTGCGCACAACATCAGATCTACACAAGCAACCCAGAAAGTCAGCCCTACCGGATCTAGGTAAGTCCCTCACCAACTCACTTTTTTCTTGTTGTAGCAGCAAAGTTATCTTCAGATTACAAGCCCTTACCTCCCCCTCACTAAGCACCACGATTCGAGAACTTAGACACATCACCATTACCACAACACGTAGACAAAACACACCACTCAAACAAAACCTAGAATACCCCTTCCCTCCTCCACATACATTACCAGACAGGCACAACACCGCAAGAATTAGATCCACCTCATGCTTGCATACCTCCCCCCACATCCCACGACCCAGATCTACCTTCCTCACGCGGAAGCGCTGCCAACTTTTCACGAAGACAACACGCACACGAAGCACGCAGACAGGGATAGACGCAAGAAGGACGCACACGAAGACAGAAGACCAAGAGCACACAAGATCCAAGCCCACACACACGCAGAAGAGGCGCAACAGAAGCCAGGCTGACTCACCAAATTCCCAGCAGAGGCGGACTCGCTGCAGAGTGGACGTTGCGACCTCCACGACCTCCCTCGCAGGTGGACACTGCGATCTCCCTCGCAGACAGACTCACAGGCGGAGAAGCTGCGAATCCCTCGACAGGCCCCCCCTTCCATCTGCCCAAACCCCCCTTCCCCACTTCGGGACAATCCCCCACTAGTGATCGCCCCCTGCCCCCTCAAAACCGAACCTTACTCTCCCTCCCAGATCCTCTCACATCAACACTCCCCACCCCCGCCCCACCCCAGATCCTCACCCCCCCTCTCCCCTCCCCTTCAGCCCCCCCGCCCCTCCACTCTCCCGCAATCTCCCTACTCCTTCCCTTCTCCGCAGACTCCCTGCACCTCCCCCTCTCCGCAGCCTCCCTGACTCTTCCTCATCCCCCACCTCACCACACTTCTCCCCGAACCTCACTTACACCACCTCCCCTCCCTCACTGATCTCATCGCCCCAGAAACCCTGCTGCCATCTACAACATTCCTCCTCAAACACTAGAAAGCACATAAACCCTCATGCGAATCCTATAGACAACCCGACCTCAACCAGGGACCTCACGTGCATTACTAGTGACCCTGCGAGCATATGCAGTGACCCCACGAGCATTACCAGCGACTCTGACAACATATGCAGTGATCCCACGAGTAGTACTAGAGACCCCGCGAGCATACGCAACGACCCTCCCTTCCTTGGCTGCGACACCCCAGTCGCGAGTAGCGACCTCCCCCAGTCGAGTACTGACCCCCAGCCCTGCACTAGCGACACCCAACTCAAATGTAACGACCTCTTCCAGTCGGGTATTGAACAACAGTCCTATGCCAGCGACTCTCAGTTCGTGAGCAGCGACCCCCACCAACTGAGTACCGACCCCCAGCCGCACTCTATCGACCTACATGTCTCGAGTACCGACCCCCACTATTCCAGAACTGCCCCCTCACCCCACAGTAGCGACCCTCCCTTCCCAATTAGAGACCCCCCTACTTCCATTAGCGACCCCCCTACTTCCACTAACGACCCCCTCTTCCCCAATAGCGACCTACCCCCCCCTAATAGCGACCTCCCTTTTGGGAATGGTGACCCTGTCCATGGCAGCGACCTCCACTCCCATACTAGCAACCTCCCTAGCCCCATAAACGACCCCTGCCTGTTTGAAAACGGCCTTCCCGGCCTAGCTCGTGACCCCCTCCTTCTTGACAGCAACCCTCCCAGCTCCATTAGAGACCTCCCTTTTTTTAAACACGACATGGGCAGCATCAAAAGACTCCTCACCTTCAACGAAAAGGCGGACGAGGACATAATGGTGATTGAGAAGGCACCAAGGCAAACTGAAGAAACCCATATCACAAGCAAGAAGATGAAGAACGCTATGATTGAAGAAAATCAGCCGCACATCACTCAACCGGTAAGTGCAAACTTCAAGTTTTGGTTGGGGTACCCTACCATGGAAGCTCTTGCAATTGAAGAAGGACTTCGAGAGCTTTATAGTAGAGAGACCGCCGAAGACATGATAACAAGAGGATTGAAGGCGGAAGAGGCGGAGGAGGCAAGCGTGGCAAAGGTAGCATTTCCCCACATCCCGCAACTACTCTATCCAAGCACAAGAAATGGAGTGGAGGGACAACACTATAACATCACCCAACTCCCCTTCGATATCACCATCAACACATCCACAGGTTTGGCTCTCGATTTTCACATTGCAATCCACTTTGAACCCCCCTCCTCTTAAATCATGCATGATGAAGTTAAGAGAATGGTCACGAAGAGACTAATAGTAATGGGTATAGAACTTGGCAATGATCTCATTGACCCAATCTCAATTCAATGCGTGAGTGTCAAAAATGCGGGAAAGAAAGGTGTATGGGCGGGAATAATCAAACTTCATTTGCTAAAACCCGAAATTGATGGTATCATGATGCTTAAGGGGCTTAGACTCTTCATTCTTAAACTAGATGGTCATAACATCATTGGAAAAGTTTGCAAAAGCTATCAAAACATTGCTAGGCATACTAACCTCTCTATCAAGGTGAAAAGTGACAACTTGAAGGGTATTTTGGCCAATACTCTTTTCAAGGAGGCTCTATGGAATAGTTTTTGAAGGGGGCAAGAATTTGAGATCACCGGGGTCCAAAAAGCCATTGAAGACACCCATGCGTTCATCATGACTACCACACCACAACAAGCGAAGAAGATTCAATTACACCAAGTCACCACACACCACGAGGTCATACAAGCTAAACACGTCACCGGAGGAAAGGTATCACAAGAGACTAAGGCAAAAAATGATGCCTTAACCCTAACCCTCTCCCCTCTACCTATCCTTATGAGTGTTTGTGATACAAGTGATGCCATTCGCAAGATTATTGGTGATGCTAATACTAGATCAATTTGGTTTCACAAAGAATGTGGAACTAGGCATAATGGAAGTGCTAATGTACATTGTGCTAACCCAATTGTTTACAAGCAATTTGTAAACAAAAACTTCACCATGGGAGGATACATTGTAGAGTTTGCACCACACCGAAGGAGTCTAGAAGGAACGGAACCCCCCTCCGAAGCACAAGTAAAGACATTCGGGTTTGATGACGTCAACGCCACCATGGTTAACACGGTGGAGACCTTCAAGATACAAGAACCCTCACCCAACATCTCCAAGCAAGACGTGTTGGAGATTGTGGAGTCGGTTATGGAAGAAAGCAACAAGAAGATGAGGAAGGAGACACGAGAGTATGCCGATCAAAGACATGAAGAATTGAAGGCTCAAATGTTGAGCATCCAACAAGCAATGAGCGCTGCGCTTGCTTCAATGCAAGCCATCACGGGAAGCATGGCTACACCTATGATTGAAGACAAGCCGCCAAACTTGTAGACTACAAAGACTACCAGGCAACTATCATTGACCATACAATATACCATGTCCATACACTAAAGCCTAGTATAAACTATGGATGCTATACTAATACATTATATGTAGTAGTGTACAACCATATGCCCATACATGGGGCGTATAAATACTGTATTAGACTTCATATTCAATACAAATACATCACTCTAGACAAAGGGGAATACATATATACATACTCGAATACATATACAAATAGCAATACCAAAATACATATAAATACAAATTCTCAAAACATACATACAAATACATATACATACACAAATAAAAATACTACCTACAATACACATACACACACAAATATGAACACAACATCCACCACATACGAAAAAAGATGCAATAACATAAACCAACATCTTTACATTAAGGCTAACACAAGCCAAGATACACAAACAAACACCAAACCAAGTAACGAAAACAACATACAAAACAATAAACCAAAACAAAACAATAAACCAAAACAAAACAATAAATCAAATAAAACCACTTCAACTAGCATTACATACATCACAAATACAAACAAGAAAACCATAAATACCATAAAAAATAAAACACATACAACCATAAAGAAAAATAAAAACATAAAAACAATCCATCCAAAAAATATATATAAACCAAAAAACCAAAGAAAACAACAAACTAAAATACTACACTACAAAAATACCATAAGTAAATACTTCCCTCTCACCAGTATAATACAAAAAGTAGTCCTCTCACACTTTACAATCATACACGATACGGCCTATACCAAATACATCTTACAACATAAATACATTCACAAAATACCCAATCACTATACCAACTACCAAACATATATTAAAAGATACTTCTTCTATACAAAATACAAATACTATACCAAATACTACTCTAACTATCACACCGAAAACCAAATGCCAAACACTAAAATCTATACACACACACATATACACACAAATACACACAACAATAAAATACATACGCATACACCAAAAAACATACGCATACTTACACAAACAAATAAGAAAACAAACAACAAACAAACATACAAAAAAATACAAAATAAATCACATACACAAACACCCATACATAAACATACACACAAAGAAAAAGAATGATGAAGGGTGTCTTTTTAGTATGTTAGGCATAAAAAAATGCCAAAATATACTTCATACCTAATACCATAAAATTACAACCGGAATGTGGCCACATTGCAAAATCCTTCGCACCTTTTCTAAAAAACACACACATATCTCACCACACACATAACACTACACATCCAAACATTGCCCAATACGTTCAACAAAAAAATACGCATCCTCCACCCCACATGCTATATGCACTAGTAGTCACCACCCATCCACACATAGATGAATGTAACCATCTCCTAAATCCACAAAACTTAAACACAATAACATGGACCAATATACTACTACAAAATATACTAAACTTACAAAACCCGCCAGAACGACACATCCACACTCCGCACCCATATATAGAATTTCTGGAAAACAACCAATATATTATAAACCATAAGAACTCAATACATAAAAAACTATACAACTTCTTACATAGTCAAACAACACCTCCATCATATGAAACAATAAAACTCAAATTCCCTTACCTCCCTAACAACCTCATAAATGAATCACTAAAATACCTAGATCCTATACCATAATACATCCATCCACCCCCACCTCTTTCCTACATCCCTCCTCAAAATCAAAACATTAGATCAAACCAAGAAAATACATACATAATCACATGGAATGCCTCCTCACTAAACACAGCCCTCCCGAGCTTACAAACTTTGGTCACACACACAGACACACCACCGGCCCTCATAGTTATACAAGAAACAAAACTAACTGCCACAAAATCTACAAAATACATACAAAATATATTTCAAAACTACAAACTCATTTTTAATAATACACATGCACTTACAAGATGCATTCAACAAAGGATGCCATACACACCGGGCCGCGGTGGCCTCCTTACACTAATACACAAAAACTACTCCTTCCCGGGCAACATCAACAAAATCCCTACCCCAATGCACATATCACCATGTATCCAAATAATCAAAATCACTAATCACCCACTAAAACCGTGGTTAATCTTCCACATGTATATGCCATCCCATCCCGAAGATACTAGATTTATTTTAGACATACAAAACACCATTACATCCCAAATTAACAATAATCCCAATCATACATACCTATTATGTGGAGACTTCAATAGAGACATAGCACTAATTGGTCGCCAAAATGGGAATCATAACACCCCCGACCGTATACCGAATTCAATACTCAAACACATGCCCCCAAGATTTAATAAATTACTATTTATATTCTTTTCTCACTGCTATAAACAAAAACAAATACCAAACTCATGGAAAACAAGTACAATAATTCTACTATACAAAAAAGGCGATCCGTCCATGCTACCCAACCATAGACCAATTGCACTAGCTAACACAATATATAAACTTTTTACCAATACACTCACCCACATACTATCCTCATACGGCGAAAAATTCAAAATCCTACATGTTAGTCAAGAAGGATTTAGAGCGGAGAGAAGTACCGCACGACAAATACAAACTATAATAGCCGCATTAGAAGACGCAAAATTTACTAACCAAGATATATACATACTATACGTGGACTTCAAAAATGGCTTTGGCTCAATTGACCATGCCAGACTTCTAGCAATAATGTCAGACCTTGGCTACCCAAAAGAGGCAACTACACTTGTTGGAAACATCTATTCCCAATCATCTACTTGCTATACCGGTGAAAACTTTGGGAAAACAAAACCTATACCCATCCAAAGAGGAACTATACAAGGGGACACCCTCAGCCCATACTTATTTATCATATTTTTAGAACCACTAGTTAGATGGCTAGAAAGAGGCAATAACGGATATACTTTCGGCACATCACAAGTCACAATAAACTCCGCCGCATACGCAGATGACCTAGCCACCATAACTAACAAAATCAAATCAATCCAAATACAACTCAATAAAATTGATAGATATTGTAAATGGGCTGGCATGGATGTGGGAGTCCCAAAATGTGCCGCTACCGGATGCCCAAACAAATCTAAATTGAACCCTACCACTTTCAAAGCACTAATGCAAACCTCTAACATCAACTACCGCAACCAACCAATCCCTATACTACACCAAAACGAACCATACATATACCTAGGTACAAATCTTGTTCCCTCACTAAAATGGAAAATCCAAATCCACACTACAACCACAAAGCTCATCAAACAATGCAAAGAACTAACAACATGTCCGGCCACCATGAAACAAAAAATAAAAATGATTGATACCGTACTACGCCCAGGTGTGGCATACAGTTTTTATGGGGTACCATACTCTATGCCAGCCATCAAAAAACTTGATCAAAAAATAATCGCCATACAAAAAACCATATGTGGATTACCAAAATGTATGTCAAACGCAATAACACAACTACCACACAATCTATTTGGACTTGAAGCTTTCTCCCTAAAAAATGCATATCTCAGATGTATAGGCGAACAACTACAAAATGCCTTAAACGATAAAGGTAGACTTGGAAAAATTTATAATGGATTAACTCATTACATCCTCGCCCAATACGGGGGCGCTGAAAACATACCCAGAATTTTAAAAAGCGACTGTATAAGATCACCAATAACACGGACATTCTTCTTATTAAAACATATAGCCAAAGTCCACCTTAAAAGCACACTTCCAAACTTCCTCATTAATTCTACAACACTTGAAACACTATGGCGGCAAGGAACACTAAACCACAACACACTCAATGCCCAACTCTCCCAAAAGCTTCTACAAAAACTCCTCTCAAAAAATATTTTTGAATTAGCACAAATTACGTTACCCAATGGCACACATATCATGAACAAGGAGGACTTCAAAACCTACCACTTCACCCCATCCAAACTATTAAAAAGTGCCCTAAATATTGCTAAACAATTATTTTGCCACCAAACATGCCTCAATATATGTCGTACTCCTTGTAACATACATTTATACTCTCATATACTTAAAGACTCATTCATCACCCTCAACAATAACATCAACCCAAGAAATATCCCCACACCAATCAATCCTGCTAACCCTCCACATACACATCACCCCCGTCCCCACCCCCCAACATACATCCCCAAAAACCCTACCACATATCCCATTAATGACATCATACACCATAAACATATCCAACACATAGACACAGACAACATACAAAATACCTACACAAAATATCTATGCCAATGGCAACACAATGATAATACATATAATAAATGGCTCCCCCAAAGAGACCTTTTTCCACAACACGACACCAATACCTCCACACATAACACCGAAAAATTAAAACAATACTACCAAAAAATTCAAAATTAAACATACTCAGATATCATCCTAGCCCACCATCCCCAAGAACAATTCCTAGACTCAAGATCCGTAACACCACCCATAATTATCCCACTCTTAAACATCTACACAACAGAATGCAACCCCGAAAATGATATCCTTACATCCTCAAACACAATTCAAATAGATAACAATCAAGCACAACTATACGAAGAAAACGGCCGACATTTACACACCATACCCATTACCCGTCTCCAATGGTTATGGAAACAATATCATACAAAATTCCAAACCCCTACAAACATTGAACCAACAACCCAACCCTTTGAAACCAAACTAATATGGCTCACCAAAGGTATAAATATCGAATACCAAAAACTGACCCCCTCAAAAATGCACAATACACAATACCCACCCCCATTTTGGACTCACTAATCTCATCCTTTAACATCGAGCACTCATACTTTTCCTCCCCGATCACATGTCCTACCAAACTAAATAAATTCTACTCACCGTACGAAAGAGACAAAATATTTGGATCCCTAGGCAAGGCCTTTGACCACAAATGGATCGGAAATAGCATAGCTCACCCCCAGAACGAGAAAGACATGGAACAAGCCATACATTGGGCTAGACTTGTCGCCAAACACGATCCAAATAACACAAAAACAATCATCGTCACACCGAACAACAATTGGTACCAAAACAACAACCAACATTCAAACCTATTCCCAGATTCCCACATCATTGCAGTATTCGAAGCAGACACAATACCATACGTAGAACCTAATATTCCACCCGAGCTAAAAAAACCCCGAACTGAGTCATCTACATTACAAATACTATGCGTCCATCATCAAAATCAAACCCTTGGCTCCCTAGAACAACTTGCGGAACTTACCTCCATAACAGACAATCTAGACATACAACGACCATACACAAAACCGGCCCAACCAACACCCATACAAACCCCCGTAAACAAAAGTAAAAACTGGTCAAAATTAAACTATATCAACAACACATTAAACTACTCCGTCACACCTCCCCCTCTCCCAGACTACCCAACTCATACCACACCAAAATTTAACCCCGCACATAGTTATTACACCGACGGCTCCTTTAAACCACCGGAACAAATTAGCCCGGGCTCTTGGCGTAGAGAAAAAGCTGGATATGGCATATATAATTCTACCAAAGAAATTAAACTAGCCAGAAGACTCCATGGACTACAAAATATCCTCAGAGCAGAACTTATGGCCATTCACAAAACACTACAAATCATCACAACAAAATACAAAAATGAACCCGCACATATATTCACTGATTGTATAAATGCACTCTACCTACTAAACACTCAAATAACACACCCTACCCTTCACAATAGTCACCCCGACCAAACCATATTAACATCAATGGTCCAAATGTTACGAAACCGTACACAAATCACAACCCTATACAAAGTGAGAGCCCATGCCAACATTGATGGCAACGAACAAGCAGACAAACTTGCAAAAGAAGGCCGAGAAAAAACACACAAAAATGCCAAAGACCCACACGAACATGCCCATGCCACCCCATACTACTTTCAAAAAGAAGATTGGCCTTCCAAAGAAGATACCCCCGACAAAGGCCCAATTAGATACTTGGGTAAATATCTCAAAAAACAAGACCTCTACAACAACCTTGACACAATCTCAGAAAATATTCCTAACATAGAAAAATGGACTAACAATAACGACATAGACAATGAACTTTCTACAAACTTTTGGAAAAACCCCATCATCTTAGACTCACAAATAACATGCCTCATCAAATTCCGTACTGGTCAGAATATGGGAAATGCTCGCAAATAACTCTTCTTTGGAATAGAAAGATTCTCATCCATAACATGCCACATATGCCCCTCAACGGACCCCGACACATGGCTCCATGTACTACTCAAATGCCAAAACCACCACATACACTCTCTAATTGTTAAAAGACATAATAAAGCGGTATGGGAAGTCCGAAAACTAATCACCTCTTACAATAAATCGAGATGTTTTATACTAATGAACGCCGGCACTTTTAATAACAATCCACAAGAAAATACGGTCCCCTCTTGGCTACTCCCATGCTCATGTGTGACCCAAAGATGTCATTGCAATGCTAGGCTCAAACCAGACATCCTATGTGTTAGAGGTTTACCATACAATG
Organism: Bryoerythrophyllum caledonicum; assembly: GCA_963971425.1. Lineage (NCBI taxonomy): Eukaryota > Viridiplantae > Streptophyta > Bryopsida > Pottiales > Pottiaceae > Bryoerythrophyllum > Bryoerythrophyllum caledonicum. Next base: position 1,686,711 of record OZ020516.1, on the reverse strand, counting down.
ATCCGCCACCCGACCACATTAACCTAAACTACACCATTCAATTCATTGAATTCACGTATTGCAACGATAGATTTTCCTTATAAACAATCCAAAACAAAATTGACAAATACCAACCCCTCATTGACGACATCATTACCATTGGATGGAAGGTGGACCCCCTTATTGTTATCACATCCGGCGCTCGTGCCACCACTTTTATCCCATCTATGAAAACTATTGAAGATACCTTCAAAATACCCATTGAAACAACCAAAACCACCTTTAAAAACATTAACACCATCGCTATTCAATATGCCATGTCCATTTTGTTACATAAACGTAAAATTGAAAACAACCAAGACCTCCCCGATATACAAGACCCCCCTTAATGCTTCTCCGCCCGGACTTTTCCTGACTTGTTGGTTTTGTGGTTTTGGCGACTTGATTAGTTAGTTGTTACGTTGGTTGTTTGTGTGCTTGGTTGGTATTTGGTCACCTGTTACATAGTGTCTACCCTCGAGAGGGGGAAGTAGTTCCAGTTTACTAATTCCTTGTTCGGTGGGCATGGTCTTAGTAGTAGAACGAACAGACACTTTATTCACGTCGGCTCCTTTGGAGACGGGCGTTCTTCTTCTTTAAAATTAAAAAAAACACATTTGATTACATCCATGATGATGTGGAAATTTTAGTTTGTATGGGTATATGGAATTACTCCAATTTATTTATGGATGTACAATTTATTTTGTGAGTGATTTTAAAATTTACTATTACAACCAAAATAAAATTACTTCTCAGTTTTTCTTCTTTGGTATTTTTTTCAATGATATTTGTTCATGACTTTTTGCTGGGATTTTGGGAATGGAATTGTAGATGAGTATTTGTTAAATTAGATAGGTGTGAACTTTGAAGTATAGAACTTTGAGACAATTGTATCAAATGTAAAAGATCCTTAAAGAATCAAATAATGTTACAAGTTGAAAAAAAAATCCACTTTATATTGGGAATGTAATAAGATCTCAGTGTCAAGTGATGGAATGGATTTCTTTTTAAAATCATATCAATAGAGGGATATTCAAAGGAATATACTTACAAATATTAAAAAATTATTGGAAAAATATATATTGGTTTATAAGCTTGTAAATATTAAGTTTTGTGAAATAAAGGAGGACTTATCTTTTCACCTATGTTTGGAAAATTTGAATGTAACGATCTGTAGATGACAATTATGGAAATAGTTATTATAAACAATATCAAACTTATTACACTTGATAGGATTTTAAGGCTAAAATTAGTCTACTATATGGTTAACATTGAAGGTCAATTCTTTATAATTTTTTAATCATGAGTTTGAAATTAAATTTGGATTCTATCCTCTTTGTTCACAAACTATTGAGAAGCGAGTTGCATTAGATTGATAATTTATTCTAGTTTTTTATAGGGTCAATTTTCAATGTAAGGTAGCATAATTATAGTGATAGTATATTAGGGTGATTTGATCATATCCATGATGATATCTAGGCAACATTTTCTGTATCCATGATAATATCCAGACAACATTTTTTGTAGAATTTAGAAAACATGAAAAATCACATTGTCATTTTTGCTTTTGGAAAACCTTTTATAACTAAATTTTATATAGACAATAATGGCCAAATTCTCAAACTATGAAGTTCGATATTTTTAGAAGCCAACCTTTTTTGTTCACTATTTATGTCTATATCATTATTAGAAACTTAATGTGGCAAAAAAAAACCACTTATGAATTGTTGGATCCAAAAAATTTGTAAAGCATGAAGTTTCCGATTACTAATCTACTTTCAAGCATTTATTCTTTGAAGCCATTTGGTTATAATTTGATGATTCATCTTTTAAAAATTTATGATGATTTAATTATTAATTTCAATAAACATTTGCATTATATGGATATGCTATTGACTTTTATATGGTCTTGGGAAATTTACATGTTGGATGGCTTTATGATGATTTTTTGTAAGTTTGAAGTTGTCTTTGTCATGTTGATTGTGAAGACAATTGATTTGACAAGGCATATTTGATACTACATACACCAAGGTGATTTTGATAGAGTAGATGCAAAATGACCTTGACTGTCAAAACATCAATATGATTATGACATATCAAACGCTCGCATAATTTTTTGTAATACAATTTATCAAGTGATTTTGAAAGTACAAATGGTCAAATGATCTTGACATACAATGATTTTGTTGCTTTTGACAATGCATATACTTAAATGATTTTAACAAGGCATATAATAGAAATCATGTAATATACTAAACATGCCTTTATCTTGATCTAAAGTGTTCCTTTCTTACACCAAAGATAAGTTGATCATTGGGATATTTTAGTATAATTTTTTTTACCAAAAAGGGTATCATATTCTTGGTAGAGATAAAGATATTTGATTATATTGTAAATGGTGCTTCCATGTTTGATATTTGTAATCTTATATGTATTGATAAAGGTTGCAATTAAATATCCAAAGCCTTAAAAGTACAACTATAAAGATATTGGCTTATTCTCATATAAAGATTTTTCAATTGTTATATAAAATGATCCAAAGCTTCAATACAATCAATTATATATATATATATATATATATACATATACATATAATTTTTTTTTCACATTGAAAGTAACTTATATTCTATTGTAACTAAGTCTACATAATAACTTATAAAAACATACATATTATTCTAAAGTATTCAAAAATTGTATTTCAATATCAATGCTATGTATATCTCCATAACATGAGCCTCACTTGTGATCTATTTTTCTTTTCAAAAAACATATGAATACTATGTATATCTCCAATTTGTATTACAAACATTTATAAATGTAAGCAAGAGAATTATGGAATTTTTTCAAAATGCTACATTCCTTACAACAATGTTGCATATGTCCTACTATAAATGCACCAATGGGAAGAACATATTGGTTGAGTTTCAAGAATTTATTTATATATTTAGTTGATGGCAAAACTATTTAAGAAATTACAATTGAACAACATTCTGAAAACAACATTTAAAACATTATCTGAAAAGGCATGAACTTGGTATAAAATAAAGATTTGTAAAAACAATTCTATCCAAAAATGACCTTCTATTGTCAAACTTTCATCAAAGGAAATAATTCCAAGAATTGGACTTTAATGTACAAATGCTCTTAAAAAATTCTAAGCAATTAGATTAGACTTGGATCCAAAAAATATGGATTTGAGTTGTTATCTAATTTAATGAACTTTGTTGAAATTTGCCTTTTTATGAAATAAAAACAATTTTCCAATTTGAGTTGTCAATAGTTTTAAAAGTTACATTTGGTGCCTTTACAAACAAAATACTTGAGATAGATTTTTTATTTCATGTGAATTAATGAAATTTAACAAAATTCTTACAATCCTTTCACATATTCTCACACATAAAAAAGAATTAGCCCAAGGTTAGGTTGTAATGTCACTTAATTTTATAAAGGTGAAGAGGTTGCATGCTACAATCATCAAAACTAATGTAATTATCTAGATACACGATGTGTACATTGTGTAGCATAGGTGTATGTATCATTTTTATGTTTTTGATTGGTTAATCGTTTTTATTTTATTTTCATAATGACTTCTAACATCTTAAAAAAGAAAAATTCCTTTTTATTTATGAATTTGTTGTGTACAAATTGATAAACTTTATCATAATAAACTAAGCTTAATACCATTGTTATTACTTTATAACTTAAATTTATTCTACAAGAAAAAAGCCACCAAAGCAATCCATTAAGGTAATATTTTCAAAAATGAAATTTCAAAATATTAATTTAGTTACCTGTAAATATTAGGATTGTACTCAGGCTTTCTATCCATATTTGAAAATATTCAAAAAATCTAAAATAGATTGAAGGAAGGATATATTTTTCAAATAAATTCTAAGAATTCCAAATTTAAAGTAATTCTCTATTTCATTGGTTGAAGCGGGGTTTTGCAATGGCTTACATTTTGTTGTATTGAGACTTATGATTTTTTCAAAAGTTTCAAAAGACACACTTGTGGTCGTGTGCTAGAAAATAAACACATGTATTTAGTGTGTAACTTCTCAATTATGCTATCATTAATAAATAGTATATACTTTTATTTATTTCAATTTAATATATATATTTTATAAATTTATTAATAATTATTAAATAATTGGATGAAAAGTATTATACTATTGCTTTAATAAGCTAACATATTTCATTTTTAGTAGATGATCAAAGCACATGCGGCATATCAAATGTGATTACTATTGTCCGATATATCCTTTATTCAATTTGAAGATTAATATATGGATGAAAATCATATGCTTCTTCTATATAAATATAAATATTATTCCATGTTAGTAGATATTGAACTTTAATCAATCTCAAGAATCTCAAAATAATAAAACTAGATTCAAAGGTAGACTCTATAAACTCCATTTCACTAATAAATTGAAATGCATTAAAGATAACTGCCAAAGTTTATACACAATTTTAGTACAAACTAGCAATTGGCGCTTGCTTTGCAACGCATTAGTCCAACCATTTTAATGTAGTTTTTATATTAGTCCAACCAACTATTCAAAAAAAAGGTAACATGATTCACTGCGCAATTAACTGCGCGGTTGACTGCAGTGTTTCTATAGTTCACAACACGGTTGATTGCATGGTTGATCGCTGATTGGTTCAATTCGTAGATTATGATTTTTGTAGTATGATATCCGAAAGTTTCAAAATACATTGTATGTAGGTTTGTTTTTTACTTCACATTTTTCTACCATGATGGCCCATGAACAGGTCCAAACTTTTTCCAGATGACCTAAAACTTGAAATGCTTCAAAAGCACCAAAGACCATCCACTTTAAATATGAGATGATGATCATCAATGCAACAATGGAAATTAATCTATAAAGGACAATATGCACCTTCAATGTACAAATTGAGTCTGGGCAAGTTCTCAAAATCTTCTTTTGGGGATAATTTTTTGAGAGTTATACTAAGGATAGGGGTGCGAGTTATTTGTTGCAATATTTTTTAATAAAAAATTTGGATTTATAGGAAGAAAGTTACGATGCTTCAAACATCAAAAGCTTCAATCCGGAGCAATTGGGTAAGGTTCTAAAGATTTTTTGCATGCTAGATTTTTTGCACGGTTGATGATAGAAATTTGGTCATTAGTAGCACTTACAAAAAACTTTCATTGTATTAAAACAACTTGTCATTTTTGAGGAACCAAATCGTTGTTTGTAAAACTCCAAATATGCATGGAGATATTAGAGCTATTTGAAAAAAGAGGTAAAGATACCAAGAGTTGTGGCATCTTTTCTCATTTAAAAATTATTAAAACCGATTTTGAATAGCTCTAAATTCTATAGTTGATTTAAAAGGTGTCTAAGACTCATGGTACAACATGAATTGTCCTTTGACATTTTCAAAGGTTGCTAAAAACTATTTAAAACTTGAGTTTAGAGACCATCAAGCTCTCACAAACTATTAATAGTAAACAAGTAATAGTCATTTAAAGCTGAAGACCAATGTCTTATTGAAACTTTGAGTGACTTCACAATTAACTCTATTGATCTCCAGAAGATCAAAATTCTTAAGGCGGGCGTTTTCAAATCTTTGATACACTCCTATGATTGTAATTTATGATTAAATCTGAAATTTTGTATGAAGACGCAAGAAGATAAAAGCTAAGTGGGAATATACTTTTCATTTCACCAAACCTATAGAAAAAGTCATGTCATCTTAATAGAAATTTCTCAAGAAGAGGCAAGCTAAGCAAATCCAATCTTATATACCATGGCCTTCTATTAATTGTAAGATTTTTAATACAAGTAAGTAACATAATCTCATTTGAGATTGTTAAATAGAAAACCTTCCATAGTCAAAGTTGCTCACCTTTTTTGCAAGGTGCTAAAAAAATAAAAAAGTTTTGCATAAAATTTTAAAAATCTTGATTTCTTTTCTCATTTGATTGTATTTACTTTAAGAAAAAGCATGAACCTTAGGTTTGACTTTCTAAATATTCAATTTACACAAAAATGGATTCATTAAAAATCAGAACGCTACTTGGAAATTTTTTAACCTCTCTTCATTGCTTAGAATTTAAAAAAATATTTTGCTTGTCCACAACCTCTAAAAATTGGTGTACAAGGAACTAACATCACACAGACACCATATTGGTATAAAATTTAGAACTTTTGTAATGCGGAACTCTAACCCATTTAGACCCTACGAGCTCACACAGCTTGGGCAAATCTACGAGCGTAATAGATGATGGGAACATCATTTACACATTGGATGGATTTCATTGCGATCACAGTTTCCAAAAATCATTGTAGACCTTACATCAATTTTGGTGGCGCCGATACTGATACTCATCTTCCTCCGCCTGTAAATGTTCTTCAGATTTTTCTCGATTTTTCTCGGAGGTGGGTTGTAGGGTTTGCTACGTAGGTAAATGTGCAAAAATGATCCAAAAATTGGACGTTAGACCTTGGATTAAGACCAAGTGAAGTCAAGGAAGAAAAAAGCCTTTTAAACACAAGGAAGAAAAAAGCCTTTTAAACACAAGGAAGAAAAAAGCCTTTTAAACATAAGGAAGAAAAAAGCCTTTTAAACACAAGGAAGAAAAAAACCTTTTCTTTTACTTGAAACATGTACTGTAATTGTTCAATCCATACAATCAAAATCTATGAAAACTTGTGTGCATGGGGTTAAGTAGTATAGAGATGGAAGTACAATCAACTTCATTTACAACAACCCTGTTGGTTTTGCCTGTTATACATATAGGCTGCTATATTGAGCGGTTATTATAATGGAAGGGTGAGTGAAGGCTATTACATGGGAATGTTGAAAAAATGGTTATATAAAAGGATAGCATCAGAGGATGATGGTGCAAGTAATCTCCATATGATGCACAACAATTGAGGGATTTGTCAGACATGCATGTAGAACTAAAAACAACACTCAGCAATTAATGCACATCATGGTAACTTAACTAGTGATGGGGATGTGACTTCAACCACAACATACCAACATTTATAAATAACCAAGATTTCTAAATAGTAAAGTCTAAATTAGAGCTCAATAGTAGTATTGTACAAAATTGTAGAGCTCAATAGTATATTTTTTATAAACGGGTAGCATTAAATGGAAGTTTTTGGCAACCTTCTTTGTTTTTATTTTAAAATGCATAGATATTATAATTTTAAAAAAAATCAAAACATTTTTTTCACATAATAGAAGAAGGCACAATAATTCTATCTGCTGCTTGGATTTAAAATCCAATAATTATTTCTCTTCTAAAAAAAGAAATCTTCTTCCTTATGTAAATGGCTACTTTCAATACCCCTAGTCATTGCAAGTCCATGTTTCTTATCCTAAACACCTATATCACTTGTGATTTTTGGTATGCAATGGCCTAGCACTTGGTAGAACTTAGATTCATAAAATTTATTCAATTTTAGTGGAAGAATATGACATTATCTTTTGTGAAGTACGCTGACCACGTCGGTGCAGGACAAAAAAAACCACACTAACCACACTCTTCAAAATGCATGTATGTTACAATCCATGTGGTCAAAGTTTACAAAAACATTATAGGTCTTCTTATGGTTGTTAAGATCCTAAGGTTGAAAATAGTGAAAGGTGTTTCTAATTTGTCTTGCAAAGTTTCATCTTAAAGAGGTAGTTTTGGGGTGATTTTGGTGAAACATAGTCTATGTTTTCTAGGGATTATACATGCTGTAATTATCCAAAAGCTAGAATTTGGTGTAAGCATTTGTCATGGGTTTATCATATTGATCCTTTTTGAGTTGTAAAATCTTAATTGACATGAAATACATGGAGAATCAAATTTGAACTTCAAGGATGGAATTATCCACATATTGGACTCACATTTTCCAAATATAACTTCATGATTTAGAGTTGTATAACTTTTATTACGCCTAGGAATATATTGTTATATATATTAAATACATTCAAATACTATGATTATATTAAAATACAATGTCACATATAATGTAGTGTTTCATACTTTTAAGAAATGATTTTGATATAAACTTTGATTAAAATTTGTCTTAAAAAAATTCTTTGTTGTTTTGTGATTGTTAATATCTTTTGCCTCATATACAAGTTATGTTTTCATTTTGTACAAATTCTAAAATATCTTTGTATAAAATCAAACAAGTAGAATTTGAATTCATATTCATTCATATTTTTATCTAAGGTATAGGTATATGTTTACCTTGTATATTGTATGTCAATGTGAACATATCAAAATAGTGCATATGTAAAGAAGATTCAATTGACATGTGCATTTTCTCGCAAAAGTCAATAGATTGATTATGCAATAAACTCTGTAAATTACCAATACAGCAACTTCAAACATTAAAGTATTATTTTAGGTAATGAATAGTGTTAAACGGAGAACCAGGATTAGCAGACCCAGATAGTAATTTTCATTTCTGAACTCCGGATGAGTTTTCTAGCTCTCCAGTGTATGAACTTGACCAGGCGGATGATTTCCTTCCTGGACAGTTTTTCATCTACTGGGCTGGCCGAATGAAACATGGCCATGCGGATGATTTCCGTCCTGACCAGTTTCATCCATCAGTTGGATGAACCTGGGCATCTAGATGACTTTCATTCAGCCCAGTGTTCATCCGTCGGATGACTTCCGTTAGGGTTTGGTGCACATGGAGGGGGAGCTTGGAAGCTCTCTTTCTCTCACTCTCTCACACTTGGAACTTGGAGTTAGAGCTTAGACACGTTAGGGTTTGAAGAGTTTAGAAGGTTTTTTTGAGGTCACATTGAGTTGGAGAGACTTTGCCATGTACAAACTATGAGCTAGCCAATAAAATCCAACGTGATTTGAGGTTTTAGAAGGTGTTTTGAGCAAATGAGGGTTTCTCAGGGTTTCTAGGATTTATGTGAAAGTGAGTTTGTAGATCAACCTCCCTTTAACATTGGCGACCATGCACAAGTTCGAATCATGTGGCTCTTGCTACAAGTAGGCAACTAGGGTTTGAAGCTTTGAGATCTACATCTAGGGTTTTGGAAGCTTGTTCTTGAAAATTTTGGTTGTTTTTGAGTTGCATCTTCGGTTTAGAGTGTTTCTCTACTCGTTGCACTACTAGGGTTTTGTGGGTTTCTATCAAAATCCAAACATTTGTGATTTTTTAGGAAGAGGAAAAATTAGGGTTTTTGGCCATATTAGTCGCAGCTGCCCAATTCAGGCAGCAGTTCAGGCCCAATCCAGGCAGTAGTTCAAGCCCAGCCAAAGCAGCAGTTCAGGCCTAGCCCAGACAACAGTTCAAGCCCACTCCAGGTAGCAGTTCAGGCTTAACCCAAGCAACAGTTCAGGCCCAACCCAAGCAACAGTTCAGGCCCAACCCAAGTAGCAACTCAAGCCCAGTCCCGGTGGAGCTCAAGCAGCCCAACCGCAGTCTAGGCACGAACCAGCCAGAGGAGTCCATGTCGCCGGCGGTGCCCAGGAGCTGGAGTTGGGGGTGATGAGCAACTGGAGGTGCCTGGGCAGCAGCTGATTCAGAGCTGGCTGCAGTCGGCAGCCATCACCAACCAGTCCAGGAAAACTCTTTCTTTTTTACCCATTGAAATCTTTTTAAATTTTTGACCCCAGTTACGCCTTAATAATTTGTATTGACGTTTAGCGTACTTTTCTAGACGTTCAGCGGAGCTTTCTAGATGTGTAGCAGAGCTTCCTCGACGTTTAGCGGAACTTTCTTGATGTTTAGCGAACCTTTCTAGACGTTCAGCAATAGTTTTAGAGGCAGTTTTAGAGGTAGTTATGGAGTTAGTTTTAGTGGCAGTTTTAGCCTATTCTATAGCGGTTATTGCTGGGCTACCCTGGACATTTTGCACCCAATTCAGCCCGATGGTATGTTTATCCGGCGGAGACAATAGCCAACCTGAAGACAATCCGGTAGTGGGCCCAGCTCTGGACTGTTAGTAGCACTCCCGAGACACGCGAAGACTTGGAGGCTTTTAGCTGCAGCCAGCTCGGCCATCCGATCACTTCTAGTGACACCCGAAGACCTGAAGGCTTTCAGCTGCAGCCAGCCCGGAGTCCCAACCCGGCCATCCGATTACTTTCAATGACACCTGCAGACCCGGAGGGTTCTAGCTGCAGCCAACCCGGAGTCCCAACCTGGCCATCTGATCATTTCCAGTGACACCCGGAGGCCCGGAGGCTTCCAGCTATAGCCAACCTAGAGTTCCAACCCGGACATTTGAGCACTTCCGGTGACGCCCGGAGACCAGGAGACCTCCCAGCTGAAATCAACCCACAGTCCCAACCCGACCATCCGATCACTTCCAGGGACACCTAGAGACTTGGAGGCTTTCAGTTGCAGCCAACCCGGAGTCCCAACCCGGCCATCCAATCACTTCCAATGACACCCGGAGGCCCGGAGGCTTCCAGTTGCAGCCAGCCTGGAGTCCCAACCCGGACATCTGAGCACTTCCAATGACGCACGGAGACCAGGAAACCTCCCAACTGAAATCAACCCAGAGTCCCAATCCGAACATCCGAGTACTTCTGGTGACACCTAGAGACCTGGAGGCTTCCAACTGCAGCCAGCCCGAAGTCCCAACCCGACCATCTGATCATTTCCAGTAACACCTGGAGGCCTGGAGACTTCCAGCTGCAGCGTGCCCAGAGTCCCAACCCGGACTTCCAATTAGTTCCGGCGACACTCAAAGGCCAGAGGCGTTCCAGCTCCAACTCAACCTGGAGGTTCCAGACCGGAAATCTGAACACGTTTAGTGAACACTGGAGACCCGGCAGTCTTCCAGCTACAGTCATTACCGGTGTACCACCCGGACCAGGGAATTGTTCTACCCGTGAAGGGGGATGGTGCACCCGGACCAGGTAAGTTTCCAGAAACACATCTTTCAAGTTAAAAACTAAAAATTAAAAAAGAAAAGAAAAATGGGAAAGTTTTGTGTAGTTATGTAAAGGATTGCAAAGGAAAAATTCCAACTACAATATGTGGACACTACTCACTAGGCAGCACCTAGACTAGAAGAATGCACTGCTAACCGGAAAGGAGGAAAGATAGTGGATGGTTGGTGGGATTGCATGACCAGGGCAATATATCGGCACCCAAGAAGGGAGGACTACATGAGGGATGGAGGACAAAGGAGATCCCCGATCACTACCTGGGCACCCAGGGAAGACCGGATACTGAAGTAGCTGGCAAGACAACTCGACTAGCCCAACACCGGAAGCAGAAGACAATTCACTTAGCATGGAAGCTGACTAGGGAGGAGGAGGTCTAGAGGATGAAGGGAGTCAATTCCAACAACCGCGCACAACCCGGCTATTACTATGGCCGAACAAATTGGAGGTTAATACGGTCATGGGCGGACCACATAATACCTCGGAAGCCAGCGTATAGCAAGCCTCACATTCACCACACAAAAGAGAAACAGAGGTGTGGAGAGTGGCAACAAGGTACCAGGAGTGTGCAAGTCGGAGCTACTTCGAAGAAGCTGGCTTGAAGGATATTTAGGTTAGAAGGATGCACTGATGGCTGCCCAGGTGAAGCTTCGAAGTTGGTGTCAAGGCGAAGATTTTGGGACTTGGATAGGGTATTGGCACCCGGACGGACTGAGGAGAGACGGAGGACGAGGAGATCCACGATGTTTACCCGGCCACGGAGATGGCTTGATAACTGGAGCAGCAGGTGAGAAAACACGCTGAAGGCATACTCAAAGGCAACACGAGAAGGAGTCATAGATGACCTTCAATCGAAAAAAAATTTAAAATTAAAAAAAAAAAAAAACATCGAAGGACCGATGTAGTTTAGAAGGGAGATAATGTTAAGTGGAGAACCAGGATTAGCGGACCCGGGTAGTAATTTTCATTTTTGAACTCCGGATGAGTTTTTTAGGTCTCCAGTGGATGAACCTGACCAGGCAGATGATTTCCTTCCTGGACAGTTTTTCATCCATTGGACTGGCCGAATGAAACATGGCCGAGCAGATGATTTCCGTCCTGACTAGTTTCATCCATTAGTTGGATGAAATTGGACATTTGGATGACTTTCATTCAGCCCAGTGTTCATCTGTCGGATGACTTCCGTTAGGGTTTGATGCACATGGAAGGGGAGCTTGGAAGCTCTCTCTCTCTCACTCTCTCACACTTGGAACTTGGAGTTAGAGCTTAGACATGTTAGGGTTTAAGGAGTTTCGAAGGTTTTTTTGAGGTCACATTGAGTTGGAGAGACTTTGCCATGTACAAACTATGAGCTAGCCAATAAAATCCAACGTGATTTGAGGTTTTACAAGGTGTTTTGAGAAAATGAGGGTTTCTTAGGGTTTCTAGGGTTTATGTGAATGTGAGTTTGTAGATCAACCTCCCTTTAACAAATAGCCAAGAAATTTTAGGGATCAAGGTATGGATTGGATCAAAATACGTTATATAATTTATCAAATATAGATACTATAATTCTATTGACTGCAACTAAGGAAAAATAGTTAAAATCTTGAATTCATAACCACAATTTCTAAGGTCATAAAACGTTGAATACCGTAGGTCAATGCAAGCTTCAACACATCCAATGCAAGCTCAATGATTAATAAACAAAGAAAAGGCTATTAGGCTTTGAAAATAATAAAAAAATATTGATAAGATATCACAATTAATTAGATTTAGCCATTCTTTTATGCCAATGAAGTTTACACCCAAGTCCTTTGGGCTCTACATCATATTCCTTAAGTATGCCCAATCTAAGGCTAGAGCTATTCCAATCCTAAGTCCTCTTTGATGACATACTCTTGTGGATATTGCTTATTTATTAATTTTTCAACTTTAGCATTCTACTTCAAATATTTTCAATAAATTTGACATGCTTTCTTTGAATGATTAGTTTAAGTCAATCCTAGAGAGGGTCACTTGGCTTGGAGAAGGTATGGGAGAACTATTGGTAAACTCTTTGAGCACTTGAGGTACTATGTGAGAGCAATAGCTTGCATTGAATAGGGTCCAAGAACATTGATTGACATTATTACTCATGCATATTATTAGTATATTAGATAGAATAGAAGAGAATTAAACACCCCTAACTCTATTTTTTTCTATATTGAAATCCCATTCTCTCTTTCTCTTCTCTTTCCTCTTCAAAAAGGACTTTGAGGAAGAAGAACTATGGTCACTGTGAAAAAAGGTTGGTGTAAAAAGTTTGTTTGTTTGTTCTAGCACTAAATCTATGTCCAGGTGTTAAGCGGAGAACCAGAATTAGTGGACCAGGGTAGTAATTTTCTTTTTTGAAGCCGGTTGAGTTTTTGAGCTCTCCAGTGGATGAACCTGGCCAGGCGGATGCTTTCCGTCCTCGACAGTGTTTCATCCATTGGGCTGGCCGGATGAAACCTGGCCATGCGGATGATTTCCGTCTCGACCAGTTTCATCCGCGAGTTGGATGAACCTGGGCAGCTGGATGACTTCCATCCAGCCCAGTGTTCATCTGCCGGATGACTTTCGTTAGGGTTTGGTGCATATGGAGGGAGAGCTTCGAGCTGTCTCTCTCACACTCTCTCACACACTTGCAACTTCGAGTTAGAGCTTAGACACAATTAGGGTTTGAGGAGTTTAGAGGTTTTGAGGTCACATTGAGTTGGAGAGACTTTGCCATGTACGAACTATAAACTAGCTAATAAAATCCAACGTGATTTGAGGTTTTACAAGGAATTTTGAGCAAATCAGGGTTTCATAAGGGTTTCTAGGGTTTATGTGAAAGTGAGCTTGTAGGTCAATCTCTCTTTAACATTGGCGACTATGCACAAGTCTGAATCATGTGGCTTTTGCTACAAAGAGGCAACCAGGATTTGAAGCTTGGAGATCTAGATCTAGGATTTTGAGGCTTGCTTTTTATAAATTTTGAAGGTTTTTGAGTTGCTTCGAAGGTTTAGAGTGCTTCTCTATACAATGCACTACTAGGGTTATGTGGATTTTTGCGGAAACCCCAACATTTGTATTTTTTAAGAAAATGCGAAGTTAGGGTTTCTGGATGTCTTGGAGCGGGCAGCCAGCAGTCCCGGACGAGTCCCAGCAGCAGTCCAGCCCGCCCACAGTGCCCAGGACCGGAAGGTGGCGGTCACCATGTCGTAGTACGTGTTGGCAACTATTCACATCTTAACACAAAGATACCTTTACGGTTATTGTTCCCGCAGAGAATCACCGTGAACTACAACGACTAACAACCAGTTTACATGTACACAATGTTACCTATATCACAATAATTACATCAAAGGAAAGAAGGAAAAAGGGTTAGATTACAACGCCTGAGCGTTATCTACATCCACCACCCCGCTCTCCGTACGAGTGTTTTCCCCCGGGTCGGAGCCTACTTTGCTCGGAAGGTAGGAACCATCGGGTAGGATCCTACTTTGCTCGGAAGGTAGGAACCTTCGAGTAGGAGCCTACTTCGCTTGGAGGTAGGGACCTTCGGGTAGGAGCCTACTTCGCTCGGAAGGTAGGGATCTTCGGGTAGGAGCCTACTTCGTTCGGAGGTAGGGACCTTCGGGTAGGAGCCTACTTCGCTCGGAGGTAGGGACCTTCGGGTAGGAGCCTACTTTGCTCGAAAGTAGGGACCTTTGGGTAGGAGCCTACTTCGCTCGAAAGGTAGGGACCTTCGGATAGGAGCCTACTTCGACTTAGCCCCGATGAAAAGAAGGGGGGGGGGTATCTTTACAACTGTGCGCACTATAGACATCCGGAGTACACGAGTACCCAGATAGAGATGATATCACCACGGACGGTAGTCCGTGTACTCACAGAGATTTTAGCGTTGGACACAAGTAACATCTATTCTACCTCCCATTCTCTCCTTCTAACTCTACTCACTCACTTGGATGGTTATGGTGTCACTGAGATCCCCTCGAAGGGGTGTTAGACCCGTGTTTCCGAGGCTGCGAGCGGCATAATGTAAGTGAGCAAGGGGCCTACCCCCCCACTATCCGTCCTCCTCTCAGTCTCCCTCCACATCCGATGCGGTTGGAGGTAGGATATTCAGGGAACGATACGAGTCTTCACAACCGACACCAACCGGTACACCGAAAAGTCACTCAAGACTCGCTAGGACCTTTATACCTCCGTCACTCCCCTCTTGTCCTTCCCTAGACACGTACAATCTCAGGTGTTATTCCCATCCACCCAACTAATCTATTTGATGGAACAAGGAAACGACTCTAACGGTTAGAGTTGGAGTCACGCCCCTACTAGCTATCTTCTCACCTCACCTGTTATTCCCATCCACCCGGACTAATCTACTTGATGGAACAAAGAAACAATGATTAGACAATTAGTATAGACTTGAGGAGTGGACTACTTGAAATGACACTCACAGTCATGTATGCAATCCGAGCTCTCCAACCATCGAAGGTTTTTCTCAGAGCGTAGGTTTAGAATTAAACTGAAAGCAAATACACACATCAAGTAGTGAAGAGAGAGGCCACGAGGCTCCTCTCTTATATTGCCAAGGACTCTCACAAGAGTCTAAACTCAACGATACCTTCTAACGGTGACATTAACTACTCTTGGCAGCGGTGGCTGCCACTCCACACGACGTGCACCGTTAGAGGTCACTTATTACACAAATCCCAAGGCAAAACCAAGTCAAAATCCAAAGTCAATGCGGGGCCTAGTCTGCAAATGAACATTGACCTACCAACTAACGATTCTAACCCTACTTCTGGGTCATCTCTTCAAGTCTTCTCTTCTCTTCTCTCTCTTCCGCTTCTTCGCGCTCTTGCTCGAAGTCGGATTCGTCGCAACCTTTACGAGTGTCATAAGAGGTAAAAGTAGATCGGCAGATGAAGATGGTGCCGATCTAGCCATGGAGGATCAAGGTAGGGCCTCCATCAAAGTCAAGGAGACATCCGGACCACCTGGAGTGAATTGCACGGAAGTCGTGCTTCGATGAGGCTCGGACCGGGCCGGAAAGGTCGGTACGAGGCCCGGGGTCCCCATGAAGGTCTCCAGTACGGAGGTGTGTCCCAACTTAACCTCAGCCTATACTGGAAGGTGTAAGTAGGCCGAACTCTCACTGGTGCTCTTCCCAAACGGAGACATACCTGGTGAAGGAGCAACAGTTGGTGTGGTACGAACGGGGTCTCTAAGGGAAAATTGATGAATGAGGGTCGTGCGTGGAGGCTCCATCGTAGCATCCAAGTTATCCTTCCTTCCACTTTGCACCTGTATGGTGAGATCTGAAGGGGAAGGACAAATGGTAACTTCCACAGGGGGAATTCGAGAAGGGGGGACAGGGCTATCGAGGTCAATCACTCCCTTGCCCGGCGGAAGTCCTTGGTGATCCGAATCCTGCTTCTTCGAATCTGCATCTGAACCCGAGTCGCCCTCCGTGTCCGAACCCTCCGAATCCTCCACGAACTTTGGTAGGATATGGGTGAGGTTGCTTACCAACAACCTCATGTTAGCATACGCCGCTTCGATCTTCACGGTTTGTTCCATCATGAAAGCAATTACCTTCTTCCTCGAAATGTGGCCATCCCTCTCCAACCTCGCATCAAACATCTTTGCTTTCATCACTACCTCCGCCGGAACGTGCAACGCCTCCTCCACCTGCTGCAACGCCGAGGTCGATGCATTGGCTTGGAGAAGGGCCTCCTTGCAACTCCGCTCTGCCTCCAAGGCTCGGCTCTTCATCTTGGTCATGTCCAAAGTGAGTCGGTTCACCTTTATTCCATATGGCGGAGGTCACCGGCTCCTCCTATCTTCTCCTTGGCCGCCGCGACTAATCCTTGGTAAGAGGTATTGCCGAGCACGCTGCCCAACTGGCCCGAGGTCTTGTCTACATTGTCCACGTACACCCGAAGAGCCTCTACCAACTCGGAGGCACGGTAAGTCTTCCCCCCGAGTTGTGTTAATCCCGTAGCGGCTGTTGGTGCAGCAGCTCTAGTCCGGGTTGAAGGTGCTCCTCCTTGTCTCGGTCGTTGGTGCTTGGGAGGTGGAAGGGCTTCTTCCTCTGACTGCGACAAGCTACTCCCTCCTTCTGATCCAGGCTCGGGCTCCGATTCCGTCCCTTCAAACTTCTTCATCATCAGCTACGTGCCGTACGCCATAGCCTCCTCCAGAATGGTTTCCTTGAAGTGGTGATAGAGGTGGATGAGATATGGGCAAATGGGGGAGCGCCTTGTGCTATTGACACTCTTCATCAACCTCATCACTACCTCCTTCATGATAAGCGCCGAGTTCACCATCCGCTCTCCAAATAGGCACCATAGAGGGTGTTAGCCAGAGTGATCGTGACTCGGATAGGTTTCTCCGGGTGCAAGATTGGCACGAGGAAAGCAAAAACCTTCTTCGCCCGAGGATCTTGGCAATCTTGCAATGCATAGCCATTCTTGGCATCCTTGGTACCAAAGAGCCCCTTGGCATATTCCTCCTTCAAACTCGTGAAGCCCGCCCCCTGTCGCGGGAATCCGTACACCTCCTGCCATCTTCCCATGGTCCAGCGATCTGAGCAAGCTCGGATGCTACTCTCCTCGGGCTCCGGTAGCGGATCTTGTCGTAGCTCCTGCACCGTGGAGTCTACACAAAAACTCCAGGAGAAGTCTAGGAGCGAGAGGCAACCCATTTGAAGGAGGTCTTCTTTCAATTCAGTGAGCTCGAGCAGGTCTCTTGGGATCGTGGGAGAGACCTCCTTGGTAATGGAGGTCATTTTGTCAAGACTTCCTCTCTCGGACTTCTTCTCTCCTGTCGCAGGTCGTACTCCTTGGTAGAGAGAGGTACTCTCAGCCTGGACTTCACTTACCTTTGGATTCCCCGCACCATTCTTGTCGTCGGTGGTGATACGACCTCTGGCTTGGTTTTGCACTAGGCTCGGACCTAGAACAGAGTTCGTGCTCGTGCTTGGCTGTTGTGGGAGGTACGTCTTCGAGCTCGGACCTGCCACCCGCTTCGTGATCTCGTGCTCGGACCTACACAGCTCTTACTCGGGATTACCACCCTCGAGCTCGGGATCCGCACAGCTCGTGCTCGTACCTACACAGCTCGTGCTCGGGGTCGCCACCAGCCTTGCTCGGACCTGCACAGCTCGTGCTCGGACATACACAGCTCGTGCTCGGGATCGCCACCTTCGTGCTCGGACCTGCACAACTTGTACTCGAACCTACACAGCTCGTGCTTGGACTTACCACCTTCGTGCTCGGAGTCGCCACCTGCCTTGCTCGGACCTGCACAGCTCGTGCTGGGACCTACACAGCTCGTGCTGGGACTTACCTCCTTCGTGCTCGGAGTCGCCACCAGCCTTGTTTGGACCTGCACAGCTCGTGCTCGGACTTACCACCTTCGTGCTCGGACCTGCACAGCTCGTGCTCGGGGTCGCCACCTTCGTGCTTGGACCTGCACAGCTCGTGCTCTGACCTACACAACTTGTGCTCGGACTTACCACCTTCGTGCTCGGACCTGCACAGCTCGTGCTCGGACCTACACAGCTCGTGCTCGGGGTCGCTACTAGCCTTGCTCGGACCTGCACAGCTTGTGCTCAGACCTACACAGCTCGTGCTCGGACCTGCACAGCTCGTGCTCTGACCTACACATCTTGTGCTCGGACTTACCACCTTCGTGCTCGGACCTACACAGCTCGTGCTCGGACTTACCACCTTCGTGCTCGGACCTACACAGCTCCTGCTTGGACTTACCACCTTTGTGCTTGGACTTACCACCTTTGTGCTCGAACTTGCACAGCTCGTGCTCGGGGTCGCCACTAGCCTTGCTCGGACCTACACAGCTCGTGCTCGGACCTGTACAGCTCGTGCTCGGATCTACACAGCTCGTGCTCGGGATCTGCAGAGCTCGTGCTTAGACCCACACAGCTCGTGCTCGGACTTACCACCTTCATGCTCGGACCTGCTGTTGGTGACGATACGTTCTACCGTTCGATTGTTGGCTGCCTAACGTGAGGGGGCAGTGCGGTGTACTCGGCTCGGTGGCTCCCTCACAGCTCGGACCTACGAGACTCTTCTCCAGCTCGGACCTATCGAGCTCTTCTCCCGGGGTCGCCACCAGCCTTGCTCGGACCTATCCAGCTCGGAGCTACTCTTAGCCGCATTGTTGTGTGATGTGGAGCTCTCCAATGCCCGGCTCCTTATACTAGGGCCTAGGTGGGCTTCCTTGCCGGTGCCGGTGGGGCTTCCTTGCCGGTGTCGATGGAGCTTCCTTCCTGTTGCCGGTAGGACCTCCTTGGGATGAGGTCTCCCAACCCCCGTGGCCTTGCAAGCTTTACACGGCCGCGCCTCCTCCTCCAAGCCTTTCAATTAGCCTCTAGGCTAGGGTGTTAGTACCTGATGTTAAACCACTACTTGTCTACTTTAGCAATTCCCCAGGGTCCAATTTCTTTCCTATTCTAATTCTTCCTAAGAGTCACTACTAGGAGGCTACTTACCTCTAAACTTTATAAGGTGGTACGGTGATACCCTTCCTAAGTAACTAATTACAAAAATTTTAAAATTTGGGGTACGACACACAAGGAGTTGAAGCAACCCGGGCAGCAGCTTCTCAGGAGTCGGCCAGGGCCGGACTCAAACAATACAAGTCAGGGAAGTTTTCCCCCTTCCTATTTCAAATTTTTGATTTAAATTTTTTTTTTGCTCCCGGTCACACCTTTGGAATTTGTATGGATGTTTAGCAAACTTTTCTAGACATTTAGCAAAACTTTCGTGACGTTTAGCGAACTTTTCTAGAAATTTAGCGGCAGTTTTAGAGGAAGTTTTAGCGGAAGTTTTCCCGGCCATTTTAAAGGTAGTTTTGGAGGCTATTTTAGAAGCCGTTTTAGAGGCACTCTTAGAGAAAATTTTAAAGGTAATTTTCGAGGTGGTTTTGGCTGAAATCGACCCGGAGTTCGAACCAGAAAATCAATCACTTCCAAGTTGCAACCGAAGACCCGACGGCTTTCAAGCGGAAGCCTTCCTGGAGCCCCAACCCGGCCATCAGCTCACTTCCACTAACACCGCGAGACAAGAAGGCTTCCAACCGAAGTCAACCCGGAGTCCCAACCTGGCCGTCCGACCACTTTCGGTGACCCCTGGAGACCCGGATGCCTTCCAGCTCCAACTCAACCCGGAGGTTCTAGACGGGCAACCCGAATACGTTCATGAACACAGGAGACCCGACGGCCTTCTAGCTGTAGTCAACCCCGACATACCACCCGGACCAGGGGACCGTTCTACTCTAGGAGAGGGATGGTGCACTCGGACCAGATAAGTTTGCAAAAAAACATATCTTTCAAGTAAAAAACTAAAAATTTAAAGAAAAGGAAATTGGGAAAATTTTGATGTTATGTTCGTAGGTAAAATTTGCAAAGTAAAATTCCAGCTACAGTATGCGGACACTACTCATTAGGCACCACTTAGACTAGAGGAATGCATTGCTAACCGGAAAGAAGGAACGATAGTGGATGGTTGGCGGGATTGCATGATCAAGGCGGTATATCGGCACCTGGAAAGAGAGGACCACAGGAGGGACGGAGAACAAAGGAGATCCCCAACCACTACTCGGGCACCCAGTGAAGACCGGATTCTGAAGTAGTCGGCAAGACAACCCGACCAACCAAATATGATGCCTAGAGAGCCCAGTCACAAGCCGAACAGGAGGCACGACACCGGAGGGCCAGAGAGGACCTATACCGTGCCCAGATGAAGGAGCTTTTGGACCCAGTCGGACGTAGCGGTGGCGAGCCGTTGGCGTTCGGCCACTGCCTAACCTAGCCGATGTTATGGGCTCCTTAAAGGATCAAGAACAAGCGATTCGCTGGCAGGAAGTTGAGAGACAACGGTTGGAGGACCAATGTCTTGCCCTCCTTCATGCCCAATACCAGAAGCTAGAAAGGAAGAAGGAGCAAGCTCGGGCTATGCAGTAAGAGTCTTACCGACTTTGGCAAGAATCCAAGACAATGATGGAACCACCCAAGCAGCCCGTCCACACCGAACTACCACCACCGGACCCGTTGGCTAGGTGGCGGAATGTCTTTAGAGAGGAGTTTTACGGAGCACCCGGACTTCCACCAAGGATATCCGGCCCTAGTCAGTGGCGAACCACAGGCCCAGGTGGACAACCGGCTCTAACAACAGCCCTAGTACATAGGGCAGCGGACCCACGTACATACCCAGGTCCAACCATAAATCGGGGGAGTACTATCCCACCATCTGGACCAAGCCAAAGACCGGCAATGCCGGTGGACTATATGGACCACCTCACGGGGGGGGGGGGTTTATCCACCGGTGGACATGCGGAAAGCTGCTCCACCGGAAGTCGAGCACCCAATTACCCTGGACGACGGTCGAGGTGTTCGGAGTTACTGGCCGCCCAGTGACCCTCCAGGACCACCAGCCTTGGCCATAGACGCGGGAAGGCTACCGGAACCAGCAGCCCGGGGTTTCCCGACCACCCGGGCATTGAGTCATAGAAAACCTTTACCTTATCTCCAGTACAAGGAAAGAGGTAACCCGAATGTGCATATCCGGCAATTTGAGCGCACATTGTTGCATAATGGCGAACGGAAGGAGCAAATCATTATCAATTTGTTTGGCACTACCTTGATCGATAAGGTGGGAGCCTGGTATGAAACATTTGAGGAGAACCACCTGGATTGTACTTGGGAGGAGGCCAAAGCGGCATTTCGGCGCCGATATCGGGAGTAGACCACAGATGAGGCGGTCTACCGGGAGCTGAAATCATTCAAGCAGTAGGACCGGGAAAAGATCGAGGACTACTACGACCGGTTTATGACTTTAATTACATGTTTACAGTCAGACCCCAACAAGGGTTTCCGGCTTACAAATTTCCGGGCTGAACTACTCGACTACATCAAGGTGCCCACCAGTGTTGTAGCGGTCAGGAATTTAACAGAGCTGGTTGATGCAGTTCTCAGTTGTAAAGAAAACTCTACCGACTCCACCGGGAAGGCAATCCGGGTCGAAGTCCGGAGAAGTGATGGAGGCAGCAAGGGGTCTGGCCAGGCCAGCAAGGCACCAGCCCAAGAGGCATCCTGGAAGTATTGCAATGGCTGCAAGCGGTCGGGCCACACGGACGCTGAATGCTAGTTTAACCCGGCAAACTCCCAAGGTATAGCGGATAGGACCACTGATAGTAACACAATCGAGGTGAATGAGGTCATCATCAAGCCCGCCACTGGGAACCCCCAGCCTAGTCAAGTCAGGGAAGTTACTCCAGGCCTCAATATGTACGACCCAGCGGAAACTCCAACATGCAAAGTAACGAGCCGGAGATATGTTTTTTATGCAAGCAACCCGGTCACCGGCACTACAACTGCCAGCATCGGCATGAAAGGCAGGCGTTTCTAGCCTCTTCCGCCAAGGCACAAGGAAAACCCAAACACCATGTGAGTAGGGTCATCATCCGGCTGCTGGAGGAAGAAGTAGAGGTAGAGGTAGCCTGTCTCACTAGAGCACAACGGTTGAAGGCCGGCTTACCACCTCCTAATCAAGAAGATAGAGTCCGAGAGGTACAGAGTTCCTGGACACTGGAGCAGTGGAAGGCCGATGAGCGCCTTAGAGACAACATGATCAAGACCATACAAGACATCCAGCACGAAGAGGCCAATGACCGGGCCGGACCATCAGGAGAACTCCCGGCCATCCCGGAGGTGGATGATGAAGCACACATAGCGGCCTACTGGACAGAATTTCCGGATACGGATGTACTTCAGTCTCCTAAACTAGCGTCACAGCTAGCCCCGAATATCAGCCCGGAAGACGCTTTTCGTATCGTAAGCCGGACGATACTGGAGAGTCCAATTACTGTGACGGTGGGGCAGCTCTTGCATATAGCATCCAACCTCACTGAGTACATAAGAGCCCACCTTTTTCCAGCCACAAATTCTCCGGAAGCCCCCGCACTAGTTATACCAGACTTGACCCCGGCCTTATTGAATCCAATCCCGGAGATGAACCCCCTGTTGACGTCTTCCGTGGATGCTGACCGGAACCTACCGGTAATGACAGTAAGGGTCGGCAATGGAACACTAGCCAGTGTTCTAATCGACGATGGGTCCGGAGTCAACCTGATCACTGAGGAGGAACGAATAGGCTGGGTCTCGGCTCAACTCAGCCGGCACCATACCGGCTGAAGATGGCTGATCAGACCACGGTGGAACCGGTGGGGCTAATTAAGAATGTAAAAATTTACATTCATGACATCCCCTACCTGATCACATTGACGGTCATCAACAACAAGGAGGTAAATGAGGCGTATAGCATGCTTCTCGGACGGCCTTGGTTGATTGATGCGAAGGCTACGCATGACTGGGGTAACAACTTGGTGACCATCCGGGGAGCAGGAACGGTCAAGACCAAAAGGCTGAACTCGAAGACTGGATCCTGGCCAAAGCTCCCGACAGTCTTGGTATGTTACAACTTCGCACAAGGGCTGACGGAGGAGGAGGAAGCCCGATGGCTGGAGACTGAACCCGATGTTCTCGCGGTCGGCACGGTGACTTTACCACACTTCAGCCCCACCCTGGACATAAACATGCCTCCGGGAAAGCCCGACGAGCCGGAGTGCCTAATTCATTTTTGCAAAGCCACGGTGACTCCGAAGATCACAAGGAGATCCCAACCGCAGCCGAACCGGGAGAGTACCTGGCTCACTTTTACACTCACACTGAGGGCGACATCCGGGTCGATGAGACGCCTGCCCGGGTTAAGGTGCAGTCAATGAAGGTTGCCGGCTGGAGTCTACCCGAGGCTGAGCAGCTTCGGAAGATCAATGTGGGGACAACGGATCCAAGTCAAGGAAGAGCCCAAGTATCTCCAAGTCAATGCCGAATTGACACCGGAACTCATGACTAGGGCAGAAGCTCTATTCCATGCATACAAGGACGTGTTTGCATGGACATACAAGGATCTCAAAGGTATTCCACCTTCTTTGGCTGAACACCGGATTGAGTTGGAGAAAGACATCCCGTCGGCTCATCAGGCCCGGTACCGGATGAACCCGAATTACGCAAGTATTGTCAAGAATGACCTTGACAAACTTTTACAAGCCGGGTTTATTAGCCCAGTCGAGGATGCAACCTGGCTATCACCCATAGTCGTGGTCCCGAAGAGGAACGGGAAGCTCCGGATTTGCATTGACTTCCGGAAGTTAAATGCGGCCACGAAGAAGGACCCATACCCGTTGCCATTTACGGAGCAAGTCCTGGACACAGTGGCTGGGCATGAAATGTATTCATTTTTGAACGGGTATTCCGGGTACCATCAAATCAAGATTGCACCGGAAGACCGATATAAGACTGCCTTCGTGACAGACTTGGGTGCTTTTGTGTGGATTGTTATGCCGTTCGGGTTGAAGAATGCACCCCCTTACATACCAGCGAGCGGTGAACAAGGCCTTCTGGGACTACATTGACGTGTTTATGAAGTTGTTCTTGGATGACTTTACCGTCTACAGTGACATGGTCACTCATCTTGAGAAGCTTCAGAAGTGTTTTGAGAAGTGCCGGGAGTACGGCATCAGCTTGAACACGGAGAAGTGTGTCTTCTTGGTCTTCTCTGCAATCATCCTAGGACACATTGTGTCTAAAGCCGGGAAGTTTCCGGACCCGAAGAAGTTAGAGGCGGTCCAGCGAATGCCCACGCCCACCAAGTCGGCGGACATTCAAGTGTTCAACGGGTTTGCCCAATTCAACAGGATTTAAATTAAATCCTACGCCCACATCATGGAGCCAATCACCAGACTTATGCGCAAGACTGAAGAGTTTGTTTGGACGGACCAATGTGAGGCAGCCTGGCTAGACATCAAAGAGTGTTACCAGGACGCCCCGATCTTGATTGTCCCACACTGGGACTTGGAGTTCCACCTCCAAATCGATGCCTCCAACCTTGCCGTAGGGGCAATGCTAGCCCAGAACCCGACCGGCAAGGGCGACCAACCCATCTCCTACGCATCTAGGCTGCTGAATTCAGCGGAGAAGAATTATACGACCACGGAGCGTGAAGCCCTGGCAATGGTGTATGCCTTAAACAAGTATTGGCATTATTTATTGGGTTATAAAGTAGTATTTTTTGTTGATCACATGGCTTTGATTTATTTGGTTAACAAACCCTAGGTGTCTGGACGGATTGCCCGGTGGTTACTTTTGTTCCAGGAATACGACTTCATAGTGGTATACAAGCCCGGAAAGTCACACGGAATCGCGGATGCCCTATCTCGACTACCCAACGGAGAGCAAGCTACCGGCATTGAAGATCGGACCGGCGACGCCGGATTGTTTTATGAACAGCCCGAGTGGCTAACGGACGTGGTGTTGTACCTCTGCACTGGAGTCCTACGCTCGGAGCTGACAATAGACGAGCAGTGGAAGCTGAAACTGAAGTCGTTGCCATTCACCCTCATCAACGGCATTCTTCACAAACGTGGCCAGGACTTAGTCCTCCGGCAAGTACTGGAACTGGGGCAATCGGACCTGATTATGAAGGAGTTACCCAACAGCAGTGGCGGCGGACATTTTTCCCAAGAGATCACGGCCCGGAAGATTTTGGACGATGGTTACTGGTGGCCAAACCTTCACAAAGACGTTTCGGAATATTGTCGGGCATGGGATAAGTGCCAATGGGTCGGAGGGATGGCGAACACAGGGCTGGCTCAATTGGTGACGAGTATGTCAGCGGAGCCATTTATGAACTAGGGGTTGGATTTTATTGGCCCCATCAAGCCAATGGCATCCCGGTCAGGCTGCCGGTATATCTTAGTAGCCACCAACTATGCCACAAAGTGGATGGAAGCCTGGGCAGTGAAGACCAACTCGGCAGCGGTTACTGCCCGGTTTCTCTATGAGCAGATCCTTACTCGCTACGGGTGTCCATTGACTCTAGTCAATGACCAGGGGACCGACTTCATCAACGAGGCAATCCAATACCTCGTGGATCACTTCTTGCTCCAACACCGGACGTCCACCACATATTATCCCCAGGGTAATGGCCAGGCGAACAGCACAAACAAGGTGATTGGTCGGTTGTTGACTAAACTCGTGAATAACCAGCGGACTGATTGAGATGAGCACCTCCCGACGGTGCTATTTTCATACCGAACGACGTATAAAGTGTCTACTGGGCATACCCCGTTCCAGCTCGTGTACGGGCTGCACCCCCTCATGCCAACGGAGTACCTCGCGCCAACAAAGACGGTGACAGACCAACCAGACTACACACCGACCAAGGTCTTGACAGCCCGGGTAGCGGACTTGGAGCAAATAGATAGTTACCGATCTTCAGCCGAGGACCGGGTGGGAGTGAAGCAATGGGACCGGGCATTATGGAGTCAACAACACTACAAGCAAAAGGATTTCCAGTTGGGCGATCACATGCTCTGGTATCCTAAGGGCTACAAGGATCACGCCGGAAAATTTAAGAGCCGGTGGTTTGGGCCCTACCGGATACAATACCGGTTACCCAACAATACGGCCCTCTTGGTCACGGTGGACAACTTCGAGCCAAATTCCATCCTGGTCAACATGAACAAATTGAAGCCTTACTGGTTCTATGAGAAGGATCAACTAGTCATTGTCAGCTCGGATGAGTCAACCTGGGGACAAGTTGAGCAGCAGAAGGGGGATAGTGGAGCAGCCAGCCCGGACTATATAGTGGAGATCGGGAGCGCCAGGGAACAAGACATCCAAGATGCCTACACCGCAGAACCTGAAAACCACATGATAACCGGCGAGGTTAGTAACAACTTGGGAAAGGAACGGGAGATTGAAGAACCAAGTTGGGGTTTTTCTTTGGGTTGCAGCGTTGTAGAAGTAGTTTGGGAGCCAGTAGCGGGAACCAGCCGGAGTTGGTTGGAGGCCGAAGCTACAGACCCTAGGGAGAAACCGAACCCTGGTAAGGAGCATCACCAGGGAGCAGGACCCAGTCCAGGGTCCAGTCCGGGAGCGTGCCAAGACCAGGAACCTGCCCAAGAGGGTCAAGTGCAGCAGCGGCCAATGACCAGCCTCGAACCCGAACCTGAACGCGAATAGGAGCCCCAAGGCAACCCGGACCCAACCCGGCCTAATTGCAGGGAGCCAGGGTTAGTTCCTGAAGGCTGAGATCTTAAAGGACCAGGAACAAAGAGCGAAAGTGTGAAGAATAGAAATTAGAGTTGAAACTAGGCTGGCAGGAAAGGAGCAGCAGGAGAGCCAGCCAAAGAGAAAAGAAAAGGAAAAAGTAGCGAAAGAAAAGAAAGAAAAAAGAAAAGAAGAAGCAAGGGAAAACGTTGCAAAAAAGGTAGTTGGAAAAACAGAAGCTGCGGAAAAAGAAGAAGAAAAAGAAAAGGTTAAAGCAGCAGAAAGAGGAAAAGCTGCAGAAAAAGCAGCAGAAAAAGAAAAAGCTATAGAAAAAGACAAAGCTGCAAAAAAAAAAGTAGATAGGTAGAACAAAGGATGAAAAAATCCATTTTTCATTCAACCTGGATGAATGTCATCCAACTTCGAAGAAACCCCAAGTCTCATTCCAGAGAGAGCGTCCACTCTAATTGAGTGGTGTTTTTGGAGTTGGAGGAGAGCGTGGCAATGGGGACACTGGCTATGGCAGAAAGGCGCTAAATTTAAGAGTTCTAGGGTTTGAGGAGTTAGGTGTTGAAAGAGAGGTTTGTAGAGTAGAGGTTAAGGAGAGAAAGTTGGAGGTAGGCGAAGGTAGAAGTAGGGAAAACCATGGCTATGGCCTGGGTTTCACGCATGGCCATAGCCATGGCCAGGGGAAAGGGCGCCACGAGGAGAGCTGGGAGCCGGCCCGGTTGAACTTCGGGAGTCGCAGTCCAAGCCATCAAGGGCCGCTGGTGGAGTAGAGACATACATCAAGGCTGGAGAAAGACGGCAACCGCGACGCGAAGGAGGGCAAGACGTTGGATCTTGGGAAGCAAGAAACTGCGACCCCGGAGCCAAGCCGCTGGAAGGCGCCACCGACACCAACAGCCCCCGAGTTGGAGGAGACCGCAAGGCCTGAAGTAACCCACGCCGTGAGAGCACTAAAGCGAGACGATCACAGCGGCGACAAGCACAGAGGTACACACGAGGAAAGGCCAGCAGTGACGGTTTAGCGTGCAAACAAGGGAGACCCTACGCAGCTGCAGCTCGGAGAAGCTACAGAGGTGCAGCCGTTGTGGGAGACAGCTGCAGTGGAGGGCGCTACGGAAGAATTGGCATCGGCGGAGGCGAGAGAGGTGTTGGCGCTACGGTGGAAGAGGAGCAGGGTAAGGGGGTGCGCCAAGGTGCGCGCGGAGGAATCACCCGAGGAGAGGGCGCAGCGACGGCCGCAGCAATCGGCGTACGAGGCCAGGGCTCAAGCGAAGGAGTCACGTGAAGAGGAGTAGGTAGCAACTTCGGAAGTGGTGCAGTTGAGGTAGACAGACGGCGTCAAAGAACATCACCGCACACCTACAACGTGGGTGGTGGCAGAAGTGATGCCGACAGCATTCAAGACCGTGAGGAGAGCACGACCAGCTTCAGGCCACCAGTCCGCCGCGCGGAAGACTACCCGACCTACGTCCGCGAAGGAGAGTGAGACCCAAGAGGTGAGCAAGGCTAGGAGCGACAGGCCAAAGCGTCAAGAGGCGAACGCTCGTCAACAGGGCGAAGGAGAACACCCCCTGCAAACGAACAACAATCCGAGTCTCAGCCAGACCAACACCAAACAAGAACAGTTGGAGGGAGAGGCCGAAACCACAGTTCAGCTCTTTGAATTCCCACATATTTTATTAAGCCTGAAGGAGGGTTTTAGAGAATACACGCGCCTAACAAATAGAGGGAAGGAGTTTTCAATTCCAAATCTAATTAGGGTTTCTAGTATTGGGCTAGGTAAACCGTTGGTTTAGGAACTCCCAGATCTAGGGCTATTTGAGTGGCGGGAAGACAGCTTTTTCCACCAAGGTATTCGGGACCGGGTAGAAGGTGAACAAGCTATTTGCCTTGGGGATAAGGATTTGTGGTATCTCTGGGATGGACTGAACACGGAGAAACAATAGCCAAGTAAGCCGACACTAATTCTCCAGAATTGGATGGAGAATTCTAACATTGAAGTTGCGGCGTTGGATAGGCTCACGCCCAGGAAGCACGGGACGCGACTTCAGTTTGAGCTGATGGCAACGGTGGAAGCCACAGGGGAGACACCCCCACTCCCGGACAACTGCCTCAGGGTTCCAGTGATCCAATCACTCCAAGGGAGCCCAGTCACTCCAAGGCCGGAGTCTTTGAATATCGTAGCACCTGGACGGGACGCACCCCCAGAAGTGGTCACACCACCTAGCGGACCAACAGCTTCTCAGCCAGGAGGCGAGATTCTCCTTACTCCGACCAATGGCAGCCCCTCGGAAAGCGAGGCTAGAGGATTCCAGGTGATACACCACGAGAGGGTGACCAGGTTAACTCCAGCCCGAGCGATGCAGCTGCCTTCACCAGAGCCAGCCACACCTACAACACAAGGACGCCCGGATGGTCTCGCGACTCCAGGAACGGCCGAGGACTCCACTCCAACCCGGTTGCGGTTCGCGAAGAAGTATACTCGGGGACCACGGAGGCAGGCTGCGGAGGAGCCGACCTATGACTGGACTTTTCTACCCTGGATTTAGTGGGAGCCTTGGAGAGAGACGGGGGATGACAAGTGGGCAGGAGACGTCGGGTTGGGAGTCTTCTACGAGTACGCTTGGCCAAAGCCGCGCCAAGACTTAGTCCAGGAGTTCATCGAAGGCATACTCCCACCAGAGTCCAAGGCTGGCGGGGCTCTGGTTCTTATTCGGGCTAAGGTCCGAGGGTTGGAAGTTGTTCTGACGCCAGAGGTGATTCATGAGGTCTTTGGGTTGACTGGAACCGAGCGGCTCAAGGCCTACAAGGAGGACGAGGAGCACAAGTCGAGCATTGCCCGGCGGTTCTCCTTCATCGATGAGCATTTCCAGATGGATGGAGTTCGAGTGTCCGGGTTTAGGAACCACTACCAGCCCAGGATCAAGGCGCTTCTGGAGGTGTTGTGCCTGAAGAAGACGATCACTCACGCCAGCCTCAACCTGCTTCATTACGAAGCGGTTCGAGCCAAGCACGAGGCGGTGGACTGGATGCCTTTGGTGCTCAGTACACTAGTACAAAACTGTGAAAAAAAAACCGCACTCGATTTGGAGTTGCGGTTCTTTTGACAACGCTGTCAGAACAGTCAGAACTGTTCCTAAACCGGGCTGTCCCGGGTTTTTTGACCATAACTCTCTCATTTTTGGGAGTTTTTGAACGTGTAATATACCGTTGAAAGCGCCTTGAAAACACGCTTTCAACGATATATTACACGACCAAAAAATCCCAAAAATGAAGGAGTTATGGCCAAGAAACTCGGGACAGCCCAATTTAGGAACAGTTCTGACTGTTCCGTCAGCGTTGTCAAAAGAACCGCAACTCCAAATCGAGTGCGGTTTTTTTTTCACAGTTTTGTACTAGTGGTAGCCTCATACGAGTTCTCGGCCGGGCACACAAGGGTATGAAGGAGGTCTCGGGCGCGCAGCTGATAGAGGCCCTTCTTTAGAGATGGTTTCCCACTGATGGCGAGCCATCCGTCAGGAAAGCTGGCCCTTCCCGGGCAGCCTTGGAGTCAAGCGTTGATCAAGAGATGGCGGAGGATGGGAGTCAGGATACCCACACGGAAACTCCAGCTGCCACAGAGAGGCTGATCACGGGCACTTCAAGGAGTAACGGTGACTCCAAGGGTCGGAGTGCGACGGAGGTAGAGACACAACTTGGAACAGCGGGCTCCACACCGATCCTCTCAGTTACGCGAGAGCGTCCTCGACTCGACCAGGACTTGGGGGTCATTAAGGAGCACACAGCCACTCGACAAGCCCGGGCAAGACCATCACGAGATTTCGATCAGTTACGAGGCCCGAACTCGACTGATGAGATGGACTCCATCGAGCGGATTATCTTAGAGCATGGCGTCGTTGACTCCAGCCCGACAAAACTTTAGGAGTCGCCACCCAGCCCCCACCCGTAAAGAAACGGCGCATATATCACCCGGTCCCCAGTGATGAGGCCCCGCAGCAGATTACACTGCCTTCTGACTCCGGACAGGAGATTCTACAGCTACTAGCAGCAACTTGGGAGGAGCAGCCAGTTTGCGATGCCACACCTAACACTAAGCTGCTTCCCGGGGAGGCTCTAGATGCCTTCTCACCTCAGGTGGAGATGACACATGTAGCTCCAGGAAATCACACCCCGAACATCACCAACTCCCGGCCTTTACATCCCCTGGGCGGATCCTCATCTCCAACCTCAGTTATGGTATCGGTTGGCATGTAGGCCCTCGCCACTGCCTTAGAGCACAATGTGACGACGATGACCCAGATTCGTAGCCTTTATGTGGAGCAGCAGACCCATACCATTCCCAGGTCGGAGTATATCCCGCTTCAAGATCAGGTGGGCAACCTAGACGCTGAGCTGACCAACATACGTCAAGAGCTAAAGGCGTCTCGACAGGCGGAGGCAATCCACTTTGTTTCCCAGTTACGGCACCTGGAGATCGAGATGCTCGTAAACGCTAGGCTAAAGGCTCACGACCAATTGGTGCTTGATCACTACCTTCTGGTGGAAGACTACCGGCGGCGAGGCCTCACTCCATTGACTCATTCAGGTATGCTACTCAGCCACATGGGTCCGGCTCACCGATTGTTGTGGGATTCCTGGAAGCAATATATAGATGACGTGGCCTGGTATCGCTGATACCTGAACCGGTTTTCAGCGGCTTACCCGGAGTTCGACTTCCTGGTAGAAGACTTGGATTTGCAGCAGGAGTCAGGCCTTATTCTGACCCAGATACCAACCAGTGGAAGTGAGGCAACCCCTTTGGCGGTGACTTCAAATGGCGGGTGCGTGTCTGGCTATCCCCCATAGGGCTGGGAGGGATTTTGCAGCCACTATACGCCTACTATGCCACCTCGACCTCCTTCGATTGCGGACCCCGGAAGTTCAGGCATACATGCTCTAGATGTTGCACCACTAGGCAGTCTCGAAGCATGTCTCCAGAACACCTTAGGCACGGCTCTGACTGACGACCACGCTCTCCAGCTTGGTCGGTCTCCTCAGGCTAAGGGCCCGACACGAGTCTCAATTGAAGTATGCCCTCTCCCCAGAGGAGTGACACCCCGCGGCACCCCCGGAACAGCGTATAGGCGTACCTACAGTCCGGCAGCAACGTCAAGCATTGGAGCACCCGGCAATGGCTCCCGCACGATTCCTTGTTAGAAAATGCAAATTAAACTCATACGGTAGAATGCACCTTAGAACTTTTCATGTGAAAAATTGCAAGTTAGATTTTCACACAGCAAGAATAGTAGTAGAAGCAAGTCTACTCCCTAACCTCGCAAACACAGGGAAGCACAGCAACCCCCTGCTCGAAAATACAGAAGCAGGAATATCACAAATAGAGCACATCCAGACACAGCAGCAAACCTTGCTACCCGAACACCTACAGGGGAAAAGGACAGATGAACCACATCGAAATCAAGAAGGAACTATCCAAGCTCCCCGCAGGTGCCTATACTCAACGTCGCTGTCTGGTGGCTTTGAGAAAACACCGGCTCTCAGCAGCCAAGCAGGCAGATCAGCGGTTGCAAACCAGAAGACACACAAGCTCAAAATCAACAACCACCAGCAACGCCAAGAGGATCAACAACGAAGAACTTCAACTTCAAGACCTCAACAACACATGCAGGGGCAACTGACAAAAGAACCGAATCGCAAAAAAGAAGGAGCTACACCGGCTCTCAGCAGGCGCCTTCCCTCCACACTACTGCCCGAACACCTACAGGGGAAGAGGTCAGTAGAATCGCACCAAAAACAAGATGGAGCCACCCATATTATCAGCAAGCACCTCTACTCCATGCTGATGTCCGGTGGCTATGGAAAAACACTAGCTCCCAGAAGCCAAGCAAGCATTCCAACTACTACAAACATGAAGACACGCAAGCACGAACTCATCAACCACCATCTACACCAAGAGGATCAACAACAAAGGACCTCCAGATCTCCTAAACCTCAACAAGCAAACCAAAGGTATGTAACTCACCTGGTACGTCCACTAACCTCTTTGTCCATTCCATCGTTTCTCTTATTACATGCATACAACAGAGCACTGAATGACAAAAGACCGAGACGAAACCAACTTTACTGCAACAGCAACATCATCAACAGACAAAGACTAAAAAGAGGGCAACTGTTGATACAAAACCCTAGCCGCCTCAATCTCAAGAACAACAAAATCAGGCTCCGAACGGATCCAGGTCCAAGAGCAGCACACCGCAACCCTCGAAATCAAATTGAACGGCCAAGCAAATGCCAGAGAGAACTCAACCCTAACCTCCAGCAACCTCCACAACGAAGTCCCTCATCAACGACAACATCGACGACAACAATGAGATCCATCGAAAGCAGATCAACAAGGTATAAAAAACACCCCAATTCTCCCAAGAATTCATCTCACAGTGATCAACTCGGCCGTAAGCCAGTACAAGCTGCATTCACCCGGAGAGGAGACGGTAGCTGGAGCTGCGTAGGTCGCCATCAGTGGGGCTCGGAAGACCCCAAGTCGAGTCGAGTAGAGAGGACTCCTCTCCCCTGTGAAGAATCCTCACCTCGTTTTTTTAATGTGTTTTCCTTCTTACGCCCCCTGCAGGTTCGACACTGGATTTATGAATATACTCACATAGATTTGTTGTACCCTGCACAGATTAGATAGGTTACAGACTGCTCGTGGAGAAGACAACATACACCCTTCGACAAAGAATCAGGCGGCGAAATCAAGAACCCAAGCAGTGCAAGGACGAGCTCTGACGGCGCAAGCAAGAGTTTACGCTGCACATGCAACGGTGCAAGCAACCACTATAAGAAACCCGTGTTTTTTGTAACACGGTGAAAAACATGCCTGAACGTCAAAAGTAACATGCTGCTGCGTCATTGTTGATGTCACCTAAAATCCGTCAAGATGAACAGGCCAAAAACGTCGTAACATGGTTGTCAACCTCTTGACATCCAACTGAATGTGGCCTGAAATGTGTGGGAAAGGGCTCCACGTGGAGGGGGGCCCATGTCCACGTCAGCTATGTTTTCCTTTGGGCAGCGTCACGCGGAATTTTTTTCATCCAACTCCATTTTGAGTGGGCAGTGACGTGGAATTTAAGAACTGCTAACTAAGACCCGAAGAATTATGACGTGGACAACCCACCTCATCTGACGTCATGCTTTTAGAGCATTTTTCGTCCACACAAGGTTGTTACTTTTGACGTTTGTTTTGACATGCTCGTGTTGCTCATGACATCAATCCTAATGTTGGCGCGTTCTGCCTATATGTTGTCATTGACCTTTTTCATGCTGGAGATCATGTTCACTTGAACATCAAGCATGCTCTTTTGGACGTTTTTCTAAACATGTTTCTAAAAAACTACTATTCTACGTGATGTGCTCTTTAACGTGGGATGAACGTGTGACAATGTTAGTGAAGACGTCAAGCATTTGTCAGCCGTGACGTGAGGATGAACGAGCATGGGCATTCGGGAAGGGTTTAGGGTGCCTAAAAATTGTTCTTCAGACTACGTCGGAGGAGTGGGACGGCCTAGGTCACAACTTCGGTGCTCAAGAGGATCTACAGAGCTGGAGTTCCGCGCTGTGTGGATGGGAGAGCTGCGGTTTGCAGCTTGGCTCGACCTACGCCACGAGGAGGAATTCGGCGCGAAGATGATTGCGAGGTGGAGCTCTGCACAGGTTTGTATTAGAATCACGTACCTGCAGTTCGATGCAAAGACCTCTCGACGTGCTTCACGAGTTCTAAGTGAGTAGAGGACGTGCCGGCCTTGCTGCTGCAGCAGCCTCTCCGCAGTGGCAAAAACTGAACTTGGCTATGGCTAGGATTTCCTAGCCATGGCTGAGGTGAGCTATGGTTGGGGTTAGCCGGCTATGGCCAAAGCTCCCCCTACGTTCTTCTTCCCTTTGAGCTCTCCCCTTGCCCTCTTGATTTGCCGCAGATCGCCTTCCTTGCTCCCAGCTAGCTCCGTCGTCACCGCTCCATGGCTCCCGCCATAGCTGCCGCCATAGCCATCGCCATAGCCACCACCATAGCCGCCGTTGCTTTGCTCCATCACCATCACGTTTCCTCTTTCTACTCCTTATTGTTGTTCTAATCTCCCTCCTCTTAGCGTTGTAGTGAACTTCGTCGCTCCCCTCCTCCCACTTCTATCACCTAAGTTCAATATGCTCTCACCCACACTCCCAAAAGTAAAGTGTAGATGTTGTGGAGGTTGCTTTTGTGTAAGTCGCCCTTCGGCTCTTCCTTCCTTGCGACATATTTCATCCACTACAGATGAAAGTTGCCCATTTCCTCAGTTTTTGCTTCTGGAAAGCGGGATGGTGTCATTCTACAGTAAAATTAAATGCAACTGTGGCTGACGTGGACATCCCGTGTTTTCTATGACGTCACAGTCTGACGTGGCCACGTTTCTTTACACGTCACCAAAAACGTGCATGTCTACGGTGACATCAACGCGTTTTGTCTTTAACAGGAACACGTTTGATGCAACGTCAAACTAAATTCGAGGTACTGTAGCAATTTTTCGACTAACGTGTGACATCACAGAAAACACAACACGTAACAGCCTTGACAACACCAAAAACATGGTTTTCTTATAGTGAACGTGAGCTCAGGCAGCGTGAGCTCAGACAACACAAGGGAGAACTCTGGCGGCGTAAAAAAGAGACACCAACTTAGAGACAAAACCCTAGACTGTTGAAGAGTGGAGGCGAAAGCAACTCTCTTCTCTTCATCCACTGCGAACGGCGAGTCGTATCCCCTGAGAAGATACAACCCAGTAGTGGCGAGAAGGTGTACACGATAGAAGATAAGGTGGCGCCCACTTCCCACACTGCGCTCGAGCTATGCAGCGAGGATGAACGGCGAGCCGCAGCTGCGAAGACTCATCCTAGAAAAGGTAGGAAGGCACACACGCTCCCCTCTCTCACTGCGCCCAAGCTGAACGACGTGCTGCACCCCTGCCGCAACCCTTGGCGGCCAGCTCCCGCCCACCATTTCGGCAACTCCGGTAGTGCAAAAGTTCTGGACGACCAACCCACCCTCGGCGGCCCAGAACGAGACAAAATCGCGGCCCTATCCCCAACGACTACACCAACTGTTGTTCACATCACAAACCCGAGCGGCCACATTCCATTCCCAAAGGTAAGACAAGCTATCAGGCACCCTACAGCGTCCTGTTTGAATAACAACTTTTGTTTTAAAATCCTTTTTATTAGTGATATAGTACGTTTTGATCATGAGTACTTAGCATTTCCTTGAAACATTAATATGTGTCATTATATTAGTCTGAGCTTAAAAACCCACCTCTCCTTGTTAGTATTGCCTTCAGTAGGCCCACAAATTAAATTGTGGAATGAAGGTAATGTAAAGGTTAAAAGAGGCAAAACTATACACAAACCCTTAACTCAAAGCTACACTCTTTACTGCAGAATGTCTCAGTCAAGCAATGTTGCGTCTGCTGTCAAACAACTCTCATTGAAAGCTGTTGTGGCTGATACAAACGATGACATGAATGTTGCCCAGAAACGGAATCTTATATGTTTGAATTCCCTTAGCCAGAAAAATGCCAAGGCCACCACATTGCCTAGACCTGACTTCTGGCTTGGGTTTCGCTCTCTCAACACTATTGCTAAGAGCAAAGGATTGCCCAAAATCCCAGCTTTTAGCATAGAAGATTTGAAATTGCGAGGCATGAAGGAGGACCATGCAAAAGCTGACATAGAAGCGCTGCCCTCTTTTCCGTACGTTGCACAAGAGGAATGGCGAACATCAAGGCCTGATGGTGTGAAAGGTAATCATCAATTGACACAAGTCCCAAGTGAGGTTGTAGTTGATGAAGATGGATTTGCTAAAGATTATCAAGTGTCTATTAACTTTGAACTTGGGGATCAAGTATGTGCACGCAAAGTTATTCACAATATGGTTGTGGAAAAGCTTAAAGAGTTGGAGACACCTCTTGGCACAATATTGGGCGAACCAATTGCCATTTTTTGCCACCACAAATCTGAGAATTGGAGTGGGACAATCAAGCTTCACTTGTTGAACCCCAAGGTAGATGCACGTGCTCTTCTACAAGGTGTGAAACCATTCATCCTCACTCTAAACGAGGATATTCCACACAAAGGCAAGGTATATAAGTCATATGATCCATTAGCTTCATCTAACAACCTTTCTGTCAAAGTCACAGGCTCAACACTAGGAAACAAAGAATGGTTTATCATGCACGAGGAAATAGTAAAAGAAAGTTTTGCTAGGGGATTCAACTTTGAAATTACTAGGGTAGAAAAAAAGGCAGCTAATGAATTTGCGTGGATAAAAACCACATCTCCAAGGATGGCTTCCATAGTCAAGAATAGCAAAGTAGCATTTGCTAATGAAATTTTTGTGCCGAATTTTGTGATCAAAGGTAAAATAAGTGAGGATGAAAAATTGAAAAAAAATGCATTGATCTTAAATGCTAAAAATCTTAGTAAAATTGAATCTATTGAGAAATTAGAGGGAGGATTAAAATCAAAACTTGGTGCAAACAACATTGAGAGCATGTATTTCAAACTTGAGAATGGAAAACATGTTAGAACTTGCAATGTATAATGTCTCAATGCTGCCGTGCACAAGAAACATGTGAAATAAAATGTAGAGCTTCATGGAAAATATGTCGATTTTTCTCCTCATCCTAGGAGCCTTGATGGCACAAACCCCCCAACTGTAGAAGAACTCAAAAGACTCGGACTGACACATGTGAACTCAGCGGCTATGAATGCGGTTATTGCCATGGAGAATGCTCCAAACCAAATCCGTGCAAAAGATCTTAACGAGATGGTGGAGACAGTTGTTAACAAAGGTACACAAAACACTATTGCAGAGCTTTGTAAAGAAATGGTAGCCATGAAAGGTGAAATCATTGAAGAGGCAAGAAGCTATGCTGATATGGTGCAAGAAACCACCAAAAGGTCTTGAGAAGTGAAATGACATCCCTTAGAAAAAACATCATACAAACTATTATGGAGGAAGAAGAGAGAGCTAGCCATAGAGTACAACTAACCATTGAAGGGATGGACACGTCAAACTAGGTTTGACAAACAACGAGATAGAAATTTTATATCTAATAGTATATATTTATACAAAAAACGCCAAATATCTACTAGTATATTTCTACACTAAAAAATATAAAAACAAAAAACTCATATATACCAAAGTATACATGTATACTACATGCAAAAAATATAAAAGAAATTACAAAAAGAAAAGAAAATATAAAAACAATAAAAGAATAAAAAGACAACAACAACAACAACAACAACAACAACAACAACAACAACAACAACAACAACAACAACAACAACAACAACAACAACAACAACAACAACAACAACAACAACAACAACAACAACAACAACAACAACAACAACAACAACAACAACAACAACAACAACAACAACAACAACAACAACAACAACAACAACAACAACAACAACAACAACAACAACAACAACAACAACAACAACAACAACAACAACAACAACAACAACAACAACAACAACAACAACAACAACAACAACAACAACAACAACAACAACAACAACAACAACAACAACAACAACAACAACCACAACAACAACCACAACAACCACAACAACAACCACAACAACAACCACTCCCACTAGCAGCCACAAACGTCACTCACTGCAAACTATTAATTATACTTTGCGGAGACATAGAAACTAACCCCGGCCCAATGCCAAATGTCTTCCACAACCATCCAAAAACACACAAAAGACTGTCAAAAATATATATTTCATTCCTAAAACTATAAAACTTCACCCCGAATACCTACACCTAGCATCTTCCTTTGCGCCACTTCTAAAAAATAACCACATACTACACCAAACTTATTCCACCCTCTACCCTAACATTTCCTGCTACATACATAAAAAAAACAACCACCCATCCACACATATCTTATTCGCCATAATTACCACCCTCCATCCCTCAATAGACGAGTGCAACAATATCACCAACCAACATCCTACCAACACAAACCCAACTCATTGGAGAAATATATTACTAAATACCCTATCCTCTCTACATAATCCCCCTGAAAGACATATAGACACACTCCACCCATACACCAAATTCCTAGAGGAAAAACAACACCTTTTGGAACACAAAACCTCTCTGCACAATGACCTATACAACCTTATTCATAGCGAAATCCCACCCCCTTCCCCCAATGAACTACAAATAAAATTTCCCTACCTCCCGCACAATCTTATCCTTGAAGCTCTAAGATGCTTTGAACCAATTCATGCTTACACGCACCCCACCCCGACACCCGCCTACATTTCCCCTCCACTCTATAACCACGACAATATAAACAATAGAAACACATATATAACTACATGGAACGCCTCAACGTTAAACACTGCTTCACCATGCATCCACAATCTAACCGCCAACACCAACACACCACCCGCCATAATTGCCATACAAGAAACTAAACTAACCGCTACCAAATCCACTAAATACATCCAAAAAACATTCCCTGATTATAAACTTATATTTAACAACACTCATTCTCTCACACGATGTATCCAACAACAAAGGCCATACACACTGGCAAGAGGAGGTTTACTCATGCTCATACACCAATCATATGCCTTCCCCGGGAATATTACTAAAATCCCTACCCTAGCTAATATATCACCATATCTTCAAATTATTGAAATTACTAACCGACCCCTCCAATCAGGGCTCATTCTTCATCTATACATGCCCTCGCACGTAGAAGACTCTAGGCTTATTCCGGAGATTCAAAATTCCATTATTTCACAAATAAATACACACA
Organism: Bryoerythrophyllum caledonicum; assembly: GCA_963971425.1. Lineage (NCBI taxonomy): Eukaryota > Viridiplantae > Streptophyta > Bryopsida > Pottiales > Pottiaceae > Bryoerythrophyllum > Bryoerythrophyllum caledonicum. The sequence goes on along the minus strand of OZ020516.1, from coordinate 1,646,774 downwards.
CTAACCATACAATAATACTTTGCGGAGACTTCAACCGAGACATCGCCCTTATTGGACGACAAAACGGAGGGGTTTTTACCCCCCCACTCAACATAGACTATCAATGGCAAAATTATACGGATGACCTAGAATTATATTTAATTCCAATCGATACACAATACTCTCGCCAAGGTGGACTTAATTACACACACACTAGCCTAATTGATGGATTCTACATTAAAACATCTAACCACACCCAATATACATCTATCACCAATACCACAACCAATCTAAACTCAGACCACTTCCCAATCCAACTCAATACACCTTACAATACCCTTATAAGTAGACCTCCCACAATCATCAACTCAAATAATATTAAAATACTTAACCCCATCCCAAAAGAAAACCTTGATAACTTTAATACAATATTCTTTGAAAAAAACTCACTATAAATAGACTCCCTTGTAGATATCCTTTCTAACCACCAACACCTCACACAAATACAATGAGAAGAAGCTTGCACATCTCTTGACAAACTCATTAATGAAATTTCTACTACATTAGAAAAAACTTGTAAAGCACCCCCGATTCCACAACTCACACCTAGAACCTCGAAACAAGGGGGGTATCTCCCGAGAAACCTAGCAAAAAAGTGGAAACAACATCTTGTCACATACCACGCTATCCGTAAAACAATTTATATCGCTAAAACTAATTAGAATTGGCAAATCCACCCCATACTCTCCGAACTACAAAACCTCCGTCACCATCAAATCCTACAAGTACCCCTATCCAACACCCCCCACGAAGATTGGCTAAAAGACATTGCAATCATTGCAACAAATAAGCTAGGAAAATTACTACAAAATATGCAAGAGAATGTGTCAATAAAGCCATTTCTAAGTATCGTCAATTACACGAAACTAGCCCAAAAAAGATTAATAGGAAGTCTTTAAAAATAATACAAACCTGCCACTAGGCTGTATCTTAGATCAAAACAATAACATTCTAACGAGCCCTAATGACATCGCAAACGAAATACATCTTCAACAATCTATAAACAATAGACCAACCACCCCTCCATGTCACCTCCAACCACAACATACATCAACATGCACGTGCGGAGTTAGGCAATACCCGTGGCATGATTTGGACGGATTTACCATTGACAAAAGAGGCGAACCAACAACACCTCTACCCACATATTATAACAGAGACACATACAACATGTGTCTAAAAAATTTGGGAACTAACAAAGCCCTTGGCCTCGACCAAAAAACATGCCCCCAAGATTCCACGACCTTCTATCATTATTCTTCCTTCATTGTTATAAACAGATTTCCATTTCCGCATCTTGGAAAACAAGTTTAACAATCTTATTATACATAAAAAGAAAACCCATCCGTGCTATCAAACCACCGACCTATTGCCTTAGCTAACACCATTTACAAATTATATACTAGCACACTAACATCAATATTATCGGCTTACGGGGAAAAACACCAAATATTACACGAAAGCCAAGAAGTATTTAGAGCCGAGAGAAGTACCACACGGCAACTTCAAACCCTCATTACCGCTCTTGAGGATGCAAAATTCACTAATAAAGACATTTATATACTCTACATTGACTTCAAAAACGCATTTGGTTCCATTGACCATCCTCGATTGCTAGCCATAATGAGCGATCTTGGGTACCCGGAAGATGCAGTCACATTGGTTGGTAATATATACTCCCAATCTACCACTAAATATATTGAAGAATTCTTTGGTAATACACGCCCTATCCCCATCTAACGTGGTACCATCCAAGGCGATACATTGAGCCCATACCTCTTTATTATTTTCCTAGAACCTCTATTGAGATGGCTCCAAAGGGGTAATAATGGCTACACATTCGGCACCTCAAAAGTCACCATAAACTCGGCTGCATATGCTGACGATCTAGCGGCCATCTCCGAACGTCTTAAATCACTCCAAATTCAATTAGATAAAATAGACAAATTTTGTTTATGGACCGGGATGGAACTTGGGGTCCAAAAATGTGCTATAACTGGATGCCCATACAAATCCAAAATAAATCCGACCGCCTTCAAAGCCCTCATCCAAGCTACCAATATCCACTATCGTAACCAACCAATTCCGGTACTCAACCAAAACCAACCCTACATATACCTTGGAATAAACCTAGTCCCATCGCTAAAATGGAAAATTCAAACCCTACGCTGCTACCACAAAACTTATCAAACAATGCAATGAACTTACACTATGCCTGGCCACATTGCAACAAAAAATAAAAATGATTGATATTGTCATACGACCAGATATCTCATATAGTTTCTATGCGGTTCCTTATTCCATACCCACCATAAACAAACTTGATAAAAAAATCATAGCCATACAAAAGAAAGTATGTGGACTCCCTAGTTGTACGCCTAATGTCATAACACAACTCCCCCACGAACTATTTGGATTAGAAGCTTTTTCCCTCAAAAATGCCTATCTACGTTGCATTGGAGAACAACTACAAAATGCACTTAACGACAAGGGACGACTAGGACTAATTTACAGTGGACTCCTTCGGCACATCCTTGCCATCTATGGAGGAGCACAATACCTCAAAAGACTTAAAAGATTTGATTGCCTTCGGTCTCCTATTACCTGCACACTTTTTCTACTCAAAACAGAAGGCCAAACATTTCTAATAAGCACACCAGAAGATTTCCTAGTAGGCCCCGCACCGCTTTAACAAAATTGGGCAAATGAAAGACATAACCTCCCTAGACTTAACCGACAATTATCCGCCAAACTCCTACAAAAACTTTTTTCCGCAAACATTACTGATCTAAAACAAATTACACTACCAAATGGAACACAACTTATGGATGACAAGAGCTACAAAACATTCCATGGTACCCCTCACAAATTAATAAAAAGTGCACTAAATATTGTTAAACAATTATTTTGTCATCCTCCATGCCTCCCTATATGCCAGAACCCTTGCACCATCCGCGCCCCACCCTACACACTTAAAGAAGAAGAAGAAGAAGAAGAACTCCGGTCTCCAAGGGAGGCCAGCCTGAATAAAGTGTCTGTTCGTTCCACTACAAAAACGATGCCCACTGGACAAAGATTTTGTAGGGTGGAACCACACTTTAAGACCCGTACATCATTGGCTACAATGACACCCACCCCAACATCAACCTCCCATCAATCCCTCCAAACCCAACACATCCAAGACCACATGCCCCTCCACCACACAAATTAAAAAATCCGTCCATGCACCCAATAAACAACATAACCGCACACAAACATAGAAAGTACATTGACTCCAACAACATAAGCAAACAATACACGTCATACCTATGCCATTGGCCCCACAATAACACCACCTACACCAAATGGCTCCCGCAAAGAAATCTTTTCCCTTGGCACAACCCAAACGCTTCCTTACATAACACCGAAATCCTAACACAATACTACCTTAGAACTCAAAACAGTCACTACTTGAATATCATACAATTACACCACCCCCAAGCACAACCTCGAGATAGTAGATGTGTCACGCCACCTCTTATTATCCCCCTCCTTAACATCTTCACAACCGAATGCAACCTTGAAACTCACATCCTTGCACAAACAAATACAATCAAAATACAACAAGACAATGCCCACATAGACACCTAATAACCATACCACTCGCTAGACTACAATGGTTGTGGAACCAATATCACAACGCACTCCAAACCCACATTAACATTGAACCAATACCCCAAACATTTGAAACCGAAATTGTTTGGCTTTACCAAAGATATAAATACCGAATACCGTACTCGATGCTATCTTAGACTACCTAATAACATCTCTAAATATCACACATTCATACTTCTCATCCCCCGTTACATGCTCCACAAAAATTTCAAAATTCTACTCTCCATTCGAACGTGATAAGATTTTTGGTTCTCTTGGAAAAGCTTTTGATTATAGATGGAGCGGAATAGGCCTTGCACACCCTCACAACGAAGAAGAAACACAACAAGCAACACATTGGGCATGCCTAGCGGCAAACAATGATCCCAACCACAACATCACCATTATTATTACTCCCGACACTCATTGGTACCACAACTCTAACCCACACTTAGGCGCATTCCCGGACTCTCACATCATAGCACTATTTGAAGTGGACTCTATGACTTACAAAGAACCCACTATACCACCACAAATACAAACACCCCGCCTTGAACCAGCAACCCTACGTATCCTATGTATACACCACTAAACTTGAGAGATAGGTACTCTAGAAAACCTCACTCATCTCACTTTGATAGCAAAAAATCTAAACATTAACAAGGTATACACCGCAATTGCCTCTCCCACACCCATTTCAATTCGTGTAAACCGTAACAAAAAATGGTCTAAGACCCCCCACACAAACATCTCCGCACTACCAATTACCGAATTGAGCCTCTCCTTTCCCTATTACCAAATTAATACAGACCTTAAATTTGACCCCAACTTTAGCTACTACACTGATGGCTCCTTTAAAGAACTAATCGAAGTAAGCCCGGGACATTGGCACCGAGAAAAAGCCGGCTATGGGGTATACAATTCAACCAAACAAATAAAATTAGGCAAAAGACTACATGGACTCCAAAATATTCTAAAAGCCGAAATGATGGCTATAAACAAAACCCTTAAGATAATCACCACTTAATACCCAAACGAACCAACTCATATTTTTACAGACTGCATAAATGTATTATATCTCCTTAATACACACATTAAACACCCCACTTTATACAACAGTCACCCGAATAAAACTATCCTTGCATCTATGGTCACAATGCTCCAAAATTGCACACAAATTACTACGTTCCACAAAGTCCGAGCTCATGCTAATATTGACGGCAATGAACAAGCGGACAAACTAGCAAAGGAAGGAAGAGAAAAAACCCACAAGAATGCCGAACACCCATATGAACACGTCCATGCCACCCCATATTACTTTCATAGATATGAATGGCCCTCTATGGGCAAAACTCCCAATAAAGGCCCCATATGATTCTTGGACAAATACCTCAAAAAACATGATCTCGTAAATAACCTAGAAAAACTTACAGAAGACTTCCCCAATATTGATAAATGGACCGGCAACCCAAACATTCACAACGCATTGTCCAATAATTTTTGGAAAAACCCCATTATAACGGATCCACAAATCACATGCCTAATCAAATTCCGCACCGGACAATACATGGGTAATGCCCGTAAACAACTCTTCTTTAGAATAGAAAGATTTCCTACAATAACATGTCTAATTTGCAACACCACGGACCCTGACACATGGCTACATGTCTTACTCAAATGCCAAAACCCCCATATACACTCACTAATTGTCAAAAGACATAACAAAGCCATATGGGCTATTCGGAAACTACTTATATCATCAACCAAATCCTGGTGCTTCATTCTCATGAATGCCGGAACCTTTAATGACAACCCTCAAGAAAATACGGTCCATCCTTGGCTATTACCATGCATTTGTCATATGCAAAGATGCCACTATAATGTAAGATTCAAACCGGACCTACTATGTATTAGAGGACTTTCATACAAAGACCCCCCACCAAACCTTATAGACCCTAATCTCACCATTCAGTTTATTGAATTCACATATTGCAATGATAGATTTTCTCCAGACACTATTGCAAACAAAACAAATAAATACCAACCATTACTTGACGATATTAAAGCACTAGGATGGAAAGTCGATCCCCTCATTGTCATCACCACGGGTGCTAGAGCCACCACCTTCATTCCCTCAATGACAACCCTTGAAGAAACATTTAAAATCCCCATCACTTCAATCAAAACCTCTTTCTCAAATATTAACACTATTGCAATTCAACATGATGTGTCGATACTCCTGCATAAACAAAAACTTGAAAACAACCAACCCCTTCCTGACGCATCGCACCCCCCTCCATAGACCTACACTCACATTTCACCGTACACACCCTCCCTCTTTTGAAGACTTTTGGGACCTAGGGTCCTTTGATTTTGGTTACTTGTTACTAGGTACATAGTGTCTACCCTCGAAAGGGGGAAGTAGTTCCATACTACTAACCCATGCCCGGTGGGCATGGACTTAGTGGTGGAATGAACGGACACTTTATTCATGCCGGCCCCCTTCGGGGACCAACGTTCTTCTTCTTCTAGATACAAGGTCTTTTTACAATTACTATATTTATATTTTATTATGATGTTGATCTTTATTAACTATTTTATGGAGGATCTTGAAATTTGGCTAGGGGTTGGTTGTTTTCTAATTGTCTTTTAGGTAAGAGTATTGACATATTGGCGTGTTAGGGTGGTATGGTGTTAATGTTCTTGAAGGTGTTTCAAATTAAATTAGGTGAAATTTTGAACTTTTCTTCTAATAGTTTCATAGATGGGATGTGTGTTGTTCTTGCTCCTACTTTGATGACTACAAGAGGACCAACTTTTCATGTGCATGTAGTAATATTATTGATAGGCAATTAATATTTATTTCTTTTGTTTACAATTGATTCAAGTGAAAATCTATTGTTACAATATTCAACTGCAATGAATGGTAAGGTCTAGATTTATGTAGACTCGAAGAAGATCTTTCTATGGCAGGCCACAGATCCATAATATGTTAGGTGTAAACCTAGCATTGCAATGGCATATATGGGCACTGCTAGTACAAGGTAGTAGCCATGACGGGATTGTGTTTTCTTGTACATTGTTGTTACAGAAACCAACGTTCATGAGGATGAAGCAACGATACTTGTTTGAAGATGCTATTCATTTTTTGTATTTCCCATTATGCTTTGCAATGTCTATTGACAATTAGAGAATGATAGTGGTAATCATGTTATATCTAATGAATAAATGATTGTGGCATGGAGCTCAATGTAGTGAGTTTTAGAAACTTCTAGCTCTAGCTCTAAGTTTGAATTTGAGCCACTAAAATTATTAAAATATTTTTTGAGTCCAACGAATGATTTTTTTTAAAGCCTAGTTTCTATTCCAATTTGAAAATTTGAAACATTCGTAAAATTGAATAAGTTATTGCAATTTGAACTTTGGACCTTTAACCATGGTTGATAGATTTTCTAATTTTAGCTGAACACAGAAGTTTCATTTACACCACAAGTTTATGGCACTAGAATATACACCTTTGGTGACACTTTCAAAATTATTAAGCATACTTTGTATTTGGTATGAATTTTCTTCATTTTTTCTTCAGAAAATCACAATAATTTCAAAATTTCACCAAATAAATATGTGATTGACGTGACATAAACAAAACATGTGATTTCATCTTTGAGAAATGGAATAAAAGAATTTTCACATATATTTAAGGAAAAATTAGAGCAAATAGTAGGACAGAAATTTGGTTCAATTCCACGGTCATAGACTCCGTCATTCTAGGGTTAGCCCAAGCAATTTCATACTTTTCGACTAAAATGTGAATTTCGTTATGAATTTTCAAAGTGTACTGCAATGTTTAGCGGGTGGCCACCAATAGGCACCCCCAAAAGTAAGGGGTCTTGACTAACAACAAACATCCATTTGGAATTGAGTGGGTGGTAATGGGATGGAAGTGGGTTGGATATACCCCAATTTTGTGAGTGTCATTTACCGGATTTGGTTGGTTATGGAGGGCATCAACAAATAGCGTCGCTGTAGGATTTCTCTCTCTAACTTGTATGCTTGTTCAATTCCATCAATGTTAACAGACTGACTTTCAGGAAACTCTAAGGAGCAAGTCACAGCCGGGCCACGTCCGGATCCGGATCCGGGTCCAGGGCCGGGCCGGGCAGTGCAAGTATTCGTTCGTTGGTGGCGATCGTCGTCCGACGTCCGTCGTCGTCCTGCCGGTGGTTCTGGTGCTGGTGCTGCGGGCAATGTAGGGGGCCATGGCATGGCCGTTCTTCGTCGCTCGCTGCCCTGCCCTCGCTCGCCTGCGCCGTCGCCATCGCTATCGCCATCGCCAACGCCAATCGACAGCCCCTATTGCAAGTGCGCTGGAACTGCAGGGTCCGTCAGTGCATCGCCGGGTCACTGCGGGGGCCGTGCGGTGCGCGGGTAGGGTTTGCGGAGGAACAGGAGGTGCGGGGCGGACAATCGAGGCGCACAATGGCGGGGAAGAAGCAGGGCCGAGTGCTGTAGACTTGGGTGTGAGAGCAGGGAATTAGGGCGAGCGAGGGGAAGCGGTGCGTGCGCGCGCGCGAGCGAGTGACAGAGTGAGAGAGAAAGAGCGATGGCGGGGCATTCGAGAGGCGAGGGCTTGCAGTCGGATGCCGCGGTGTCGTCAAAGCTGCTGTACCCAATGTCGGATCTGGTCGGGCCGGAGTGGCGCTCCCGAGGGGAGCAGCTGGAGCCGTCGCCGCCGTCAACGTCGCCGGCGTATTGGGACACCGATGAGGACGACGATTCCAATTCGTCGTGCGTGGCTGGTATCTCTCGCAGCCATGACTGAGTATTGTTGGTTCGGGCGCAGCGATGGAGGTTGAGACGGGGCATTTTTTTTTTAAGTCTAGGGTAAGTGTAGGGTTTGGTGGATGGGAGAGATATTAGGGCGAAGGGTACGAGAGTGCACACCCGATTACACATCTTGCGCGGAGCATCGCAGTGTTTGAGCCTCTAACCTAAGTTGCTGTGACGATTCTTGGGATAGTCCTGCGCAGAGAGTGTCTTTTTGCGGCCGGTCGAACACAAATGGAATTATCTTGCAAGTGAGGTCGCGATGATCATTGTCCCATGACCTTTTATCTGTAAATTTCTTAGCACTTCTTGATAGCATTCGGGGTCCAAGGAGTAAAGCATTTGGTTCCGACACCGGAAGCAGGAAGCGCTCGAGGCTGTTTTGTATGATGGATGTAGTGCGTGGTTTATTTTGGTCGTGTTCGTGATTGATGGACAGGGGGCTGTTTTGATATTCAGGGTTACTTACTATGGTCATTGCAATTGCTGTCGGTTTTTGCTTGTGTAGCCAGTCACTGGGGTTCTCAGGGTCTTGCTGGCTGTTATTAGAGTCTGCGTTTCCTCGACCTGGCGAGAGCGTTGTGGTTTCGGATGAATAGCTCGTCTGTTGCCGAGTAGATTGAAATTATGATTTTCTTCCACTGACGTCCATGGAGACCGTGTCGGAAACGGATATTGATCTTTCCTATCGCATGGCAGTTTTGTGGTTTCTGTTGAGATGGACTGAGCTACCATGTGTTCCGTTTACTGTCCTTTAGTTTACATTGAAGTTCTGGCTCGGAGGTCGGGGAACGAACTGTTTCCGGGATCGCATATAACCAGTTGAGCGTGGTTTCTGATTGCTAGTGCTTCTTGTGTGACAGTGGTTTGTGAAGGATGTTGTTCTGACTTGAACGTCGTGTGTAAATTCAGGGCCAAAACCGACGGATTTGTATGGCAAGTTTACATGGAAGATTGAGAATTTTTCAGAGATCAGCAAGCGAGAGCTGCGCAGCAATGTCTTCGAAGTCGGTGGCTATAAGTGGTGAGGTCCCTGTCCTTTTGGCTCGATGTGATGGGGGAAGGATTCACTCAATCATCGCAACGATTGGGGTATAGGAGGCTTTTGCATCTTTTTATCCATGTTAGCGTTTGCTATTTCGGTGGTCCTTTGTGGTGCATGGGATCGACAGTTGGGCGTTCCGTATCTGCTTTGTTCACCATCCTTAGTATTATAGTCGGCAGCTTCCATGGCGATAGGTTAAGGCGTCTATACTGGTGAGTACAAGGCTGGCGAGAGAGAAAATGCGAAAGTAGTCGTTACACTGGCAATTAAAGCTGTGCCGAACCATGACAGGGTCTTAAAATTCAGCTGATAGACCTTTGCAAAAGGTGATGGGGGAATACAGACTTAGCTGTTTTCAGCGAAGGTCTTGAGTTGCCTAGAATGGTTGAACCGAAATTGCCACTTCTTAGATATTTTGTTTGACTTAACTCTGGGAATTATTATGTTCTCTTGAATTTCATCAGTTGAGAACTGATCTGCTGGCTGTCAATCTCTTTAAGCAAAATAGTTAAATGACAGTTATGGTAACCGGAGCCATTTTTGACGATGCTGGGGTTTGCATATTGTGACAGGTACATTCTGGTGTATCCTCAGGGATGCGATGTATGCAACCATCTGTCTCTCTTTCTGTGCGTTGCAGACTACGACAAGCTCCTCCCTGGTATGGCCATTGATCCCGACTCACGATTTTGGTACCTATCAGGTAGCAGCGATCTCATTTGAGCACTGCTTCTTTGACGTGGCAATTCCACATGTTTGTTGTGGAGATTATAGGGCCACGTGGATTACCTTGTTGTAGTGTCGCTCTAAAGTTGGAATGGAAATGCAGGCTGGAGCCACTTTGCGCAATTCACAATCGCTGTGGTGAACAAGGACCCAAAGAAATCGAAGTACTCCGGTAATTTTCATTTGTTGCTTTTGCTCTGTCTTGGGAAACAGATGACCGTGATGGTATTTAGTTGTTGGGTACGAATTCCTTAGATGCGGTGTTTGGGTTTGAGATATTCGAGACATGTTTGTAGCTGTGAGAGGCCTATTCAGACGGTGGATGTGGCGTTTGGTACAGTAGTTTCAGGTCTCTCGAGAAGTGGTCTGGGAGCGCGGGAGAGTTAGGTGGTGCCTTTGTGATGGTTTGTTGCTGAGTCGCATTTCTCTGTGTGTGATGTGGAGTATTCCAGACACGTTACACCGGTTTTGCAAGAAAGAGCACGATTGGGGGTGGAAGAAGTTCATGGAGCTGTCGAAAGTGCTGGACGGGTTCACGGTCGCGGATACTCTGGTTATAAAGGCTCAAGTACAGGTCATCAGGTGTGGTGCTATTTCGCTATTTCGCGTTTACCTGGGCTTTGATGGTTTGGCTCGTAGGCGATGTGAGGTGTTTAGTGGAGAACCAGCGCAGGAGTTGAAGGGTGTGGAATTTGGTCGCAGTGGAAGAATGTGGATGGTGCTTGTGGGCGGGCAGATGTAGCAGATGTTGACACTTGGATGTGCGGTTGTCGTGCAGAGAAAATCCCCACCGGCCGTTCCGGTGCCTAGATTGCCAGTATCGGAGGGAGCTGGTCCGAGTATATTTGACGAATGTGGAAGGGATCTGCCGACGGTTCGTGGAAGAGAAGAGGGAGAAGCTGGGGAAGCTGATGGAGGACACGGCTCGATGGAATAGGTAACGACGCTGAGCGGGTGAGGAAGGGTGGTGGGAGTGTGGGGTGAAGGAATTGCATGTTGCGCAGAGGGATGAGTGAAGGACAGCGTTTCTGAGTGCTTGTTGGGGAGTAGCGAATAGGCAGCTGATGTGGTGAGGTGAAACCTGGGGGTGTGGATGCAGCTTTCAAGCTTTCTGGTCAGCCGTTGAAGAGGGGACGCGTCGGCGGCTGGCACGGGAGAAGACGGATGTGATCTTGAAGGCTGTGGTGAAGCGCTTCTTCAACGAGAAGGAGGTGACATCGACGCTGGTGATGGACGCACTGTATAGCGGTTGTAAAGCGCTGGATTATCGGAGCCGGAACAAGAAGGGGAAGATCAATGGGGTGGAGATGGAAGAGTCGATCAACCCGATAGTGTGGGTGGACAAGGATGCTTTCATTCTGGCGGGCGATGTGTTGCTGTTGCTGGAGCGGGTGGTGTCGGAAACGTTACCGGCATACAAGGATGACAAGGGCCCACAGAACCGAACGAAGGTCTGTAGAGTGGTGGAGTGTGAGGTTGAGTAGCGTGGTGGCATGGTGTTAGGATGCGGGGTTGGTCTGGGAGTGCCTCTTGTGTCCGTGTGGGGGCGCCAGTGGAAGGCTGATGTCGGGAGCGTGTGCAGTTGCAGGATGGGAGTTCTGGTGACGATTTCGGTAAAGACTCGGTGGAGCGCGATGAGCGGCGGTTGACGGAACTGGGGAGGCGAACGGTGGAAATGTTCGTCCTGTCTCATCTGTACACGTATGTGATTTCTAAACCTGGTGTTGATGTGATTGGGGCGCACACAGTCGTCAGTGGTGTGGATCCGGTGAAGTTGTCTGCGTTATAATGTTGCATCTTCTGACGACTAGCGGTCACCGCCGCAGAAGGTTGACTGTTTGATTGTTTGAGGATAATGTTGGTGCTGTTTTTTTTTGGATTTGTGGAAGTAGAAGAATGAGTGAGATGAAATTCACAGTCGCAGAGAATGTGGAAGGGGTCTTCCCATATTCTAACTTATGCAGGGTTCACAGAGGACCCTGATGGACCTCCAGCTCGCAACTGGCGAAGCTGTGGAAACTCTGAGGGGTCTTTTTTTTATAACATTATGCGTGAGAATTTCTTTGACGCGAGATTTGGGGGAACACTCCGGGTGTTGACGTAGCGTTTGGCGTGCAGTCTGTAGATGCCATAGTAGTGTGGGTGAAGGGCGGTGTAGGAGGGTGTAATTAAGAATATGCCGTCAACGATTCTCTATAAAAAAACGCGACGCCCTTGCCTTGCTCCATTGGGACGTGCCTGTGGTAGAGAAATGAAGTGAAAGTGGGTTATTTATCTAAGTCGCGTAATATTAATATCTGTTCCCGTCACCTCTCACATGTGTCTCCCTCGATGAATCCTCGGACACCTGAGGCTCGGTGTACCGAATATTTCGAGCACGGGTGAAAGAGGTCGGGTCTGTGGGACGTGAAAATCTTCCAGTTCTCGGGCATGAGTGTTTCGTGGAAGGAGCGGAGTTTGAACAACAGAAGTGGCGGGGGTGTGGTATGAATTGAAAGCATATTGGGCTGGTAGTAATCGGTGATTTTGTGGGGTGCAGCAATCGTGTAGAGGTGGCTTACAGGGAAGCAGTTGCACTGAAGAGGCAAGAGGAGCTGATTCGTGAAGAGGAGGCTGCAGGGCTAGCCGAAACCGAGCTTCGAGCAAAACGGGAAGCAGCCGAGAAAGAGAAGCGGTCAAAGAAGAAGCAGGTGAGATTGTTGCGAGTAGGTTGCGTTGATGATGTCTGGGAAGAGAGTGTGCTGTTTTAATGTGCGGTTTCTGGGCTTGGTTATTCAACAGCGAGCAGGTGTAGTCGTTTTGTGTGCCCGGACCTGTGTGCGAGTCCTCCTTGTTCTTGGGGTTATCATAGCAGCAGCAGTTGTCTCGCGTCCGTCGTGCATGGCCATGACGAAGCGGCGAGTGCGTGGTTGTTGAGGGTCCCAGTCGTCCATGGAGTTTGCAAAGAGTGATCGGAGTTGGAGGACTGATGACAATGCTAATGGGGCAGTCCACAGCTTAGGCCTGTCGGCCGTTCCTTGGTGACATCACTAAGCGGAGAGTGTGACGTGTAGGCAAAGCAGAGGAGGAAAGATCGAAAGGACAGAGACAAAGAAGCGGAAGAGAAGCGCGCACGGGTGGAGCAGGAGAACCGACAGCGGCAGTCGGAGTCGGCTAGGCCAAACAATCGGGCGTCGAAAGAAAGGGAGGTGACTTCTCTGGCTCCAGCAGAGGGCGGGGAGGAAGACGATGAGCTGAGCTGCATAGATGCAGTGGACGACGTGGTGGGCACCCTGGGACCCGCTGCAGAGGATGGCTATGTGGATCGGACAAGCTGGGAGGGAGACGTCTCGTACGGGCAGAGTGGCATGGACGCTGCCGGGTTCAGCGGGACGGTCCTCGAGGACGGGTCGACACGCAACGGCAGGGCGGGGAGGAAGAACCAAGCATCTGCATTGGACGACAGCTCGTCTACATGCTCGTCGGACTCCCTACCGTCGGTGAGGCCGTTGATGAACGGATCGTACGGCGTGCCGGCAAGCTTGCCCGAGCAGAATCACACAGCGCTGAGCCAGTAAGAGCTGAGATTCCTGAATTCTGGTAGACAGTATCGGTGGTCGCACATGCTGATTGTGGGGTTCACCCTGTGAGGGCGGTTGAGGTAGGAGGAGGATTTGGAATGTGGTAGCTGGGCCACGCAGATGTCTTGTACTGAGCAGTATTGGTATTGGGTTCCAATTTCCGGGTGGTTGCGTGTTGTACAGGGGTAGGAGCAGAGGAGGGAGCGATGGCTACGAGCACGATGGACGATTTCTGGAAGCGGAAGGCACAATCATGCGTGCAACTGGTGTGGACCCGAGCGGAACTGGTGAAGCGAGCAGCAGCAGCTGCAGCTCGGCCGGAGTGGATACAGAGACCGTGATTATGTCGCTTCGGGAGCGTGTTCGATGGCTCGAGCAACGGCTTAGTGAGAAGGTTGGTGGGGGGGGGGGGGTGGGGGTGTTTGGGTTGGAGGATACTGTTTGTTGATGGGCGGCGTTTTGGTTGACGAGAGCGTGAAATTTGCGTTGCAGGAGGTGATATGTGATGTGGAGTTGTCTGACGCGGTGGGTGGTTTGGTGTGGTTGCACAGGATGAGGAAGTGGTAATGCTGCAGGAGCAGGTGAGTCTGTTCCAGCATCAAATGGGACTGGACCGGCTGTGTCGTCATCATGGCGCATCGGAGGAAGGCGGCGGTGGATCGAGGTGTGGCGACTTGGGTGGGCCGAGCTCGTTGTCAGCAGAAGATAACATGCTTGAGTTTTCGGCAGTTGTGGGGTCGGAGGGATTGAGCAACCTGGATGGGGAGAAAGCGAGCAGCGTGCAGTCGAGAGCGAGCAAGGGGACGAGTCAGACGAATGGGCATGCATCAGGATCGAACGGGAACGTGAGCGGCGTTGGGGGTGGTGGCGGCAACAGTGCCAACGGCGGCGGAAGCAGTAGCCATGGAAAGGCGGATGGGGTTGTGGCGAAAGCGTCGGCCCCATCAGGCACCGTCGGAGTGAAGAGCCGCAGCATGGAGGGGTCTCGGCCACCTCGCATAGGGATGCCTCCACTGTCATCTGGAGGTGCGAGCATTAGCTGCGGGGTGGAGGAGATGAACGCAAGCTACTCTGCGACGCTATCTGCAGGTCCGAGCGGGGTCACACGACCAACGAGCGCACCTGGTCTGGTGGCGTCACAGCGTGCGAGCAACGGTGGTTCAAATCCGCACGGGCAAGGTCCGCTGTTGCGGTCGCTGAGTGCGGCAGGGCGATTGGTGATGGGAGGCGAACTGTCGGTGAGAGTGCAGAGCAACGGGAACTTGCACGTGAGCCCTCCAGTGACGCCGTCGTACAGGAACGCGGCTGCGGGGAAGATGAAGGGGTCAGTGGGTCAGATGTCGTATCCGGTGGCAAGCTTTGGGAACGTGCATGGCGGAGTGGCAGGGGCGATGTTGGGGGCAGGGACATTCTCGAGCAGTCCGAGCCAGGCGAGTGGTGGAGCGGCATATTCGAATGCACCGACGTCGTCAGCATGTTCTCCGTTGACACCGTCGTCGAAGTTGCGGTTGGGAGGCGTGGCGGCGAGTCAGAATGGGAGATCAGAAGCGGGCGGGTCAGTGTCAAGCTCGGCATCATCGTCACATGGTGGCGTGGTCTCGCAGGGTGGCGGAGAAGCGTCGTTGAGCAGCGTGGGTGCGCAAGAGGGGAGCAGCCAGGGAGATGGGGGTGGTAGACGGTCGCCGGAGGGGATCACGTTCGGGACCGTGACTCCGGAAGTGCTGCATCAGCGGCATGAGGAGCAGGAGCAGGCACAGGGACTGGCGAACGAGGGCCATGTCCAGGTGCAGTTGCAGGCGTTGCAGGAGGCTGCGGAGCAGCGGAAGCTGCAGGAGAGCACGGTGTTCCAGGAGAGCCTGTCACGGCAGGAGCCTCACGGGCAGCAAGCCCATCCTCGGCCGGTCCATCCGAGCCTGGTGCAGGAGAACGGGGGCAGGCACGGGATGATGTCGGCGATGGAGGCGGTTAATGGCGGAGGAGGCATGGGGGAGGAGTTCCCGCACCTGGACATCATAAACGATCTGCTGGAGGACGATCAGGGATGCTTCGGGCTGGCACTAAGTGCCATGCTACAGCAGCCGGGGTCGGCTCCATTCACGAACCGGCATGTGGGCGGGCTGCACTCGGGGATGGCGAAGCACAGTCAGTACGGACCGCTGCGCGGGGACGGCGGGAGCGGGGACGGGAGCGAGAGGGGGCGGACGTCGGACGGGGAGCGGATGCACCTGCACGACGTGGGATCGGCGAGCATGCGGGACAGCAGGCGCATGTCTGTTGCGTTTTCGCACCACGGTCTGGGAAGGCTGCAGAGCCAGCACAGCGGGCACCTAGAGAGCTTGGCGTCCCACTATTGGCCCATGGCGAGCGCAGGGATACCCACCGCGACCAATGTTCGGAACGGTCTGGAGGCGCACATGGGGTACCCTCTGGTGCAGAGCCACCACGTCTCCATGCAGGACTGCTCAGGCTACTCTCTAGGGCACAACGGTTACTCGGTGTACGCTCCTGCCCAGCAGCCGTAGACGGCGAGCTGGCTGCAGGATGTGATGCACAGTGCCTGTCTTTGATGGGTGGGTGGGTGGTAGCAGGACCTGGGATCCGTTGGAACGTGGAAACGCATTTCCCCATGTGCATTGGGACGATGTCTTTGAATTATGTCCAATAGACGAATCTGAATCGCATTCCAATTTTCTCTCCAACATCGATGGGTCTGGATGGCGGTACGGGATCTGTTGCGGCATTTGAAACGATGTGCTGTTATGCGTCGGTCATGGAGTCAATCTGGTTCATGTGGTATGATGCACAAAGACGTCAAAGTTCTGTGTTCTTTTGAATGTATTGGCTTTGTTTCGTGTTTGGGCTGGCTCATGAAACGTACTGTATCTGAATAGTAGCACCGTGTTTGCGCAATCCTACATTTTTAGATGGAGTTCATAAGAAGTTTTTGATGTGAGATGTATTCGCTATATGAGAATAGGAAGAGGTGAAGCTTTTGATGTATTGAACGCATGACTTCAATTATGTTATAAGGAATAAATGATTGTTCCTTTTCTACAAGCTACACTAACAATCACATTTAGTGTGTGTCACACTAATTGGTTTATAGATGCTTTAACTTTTTACTATTGGTGAATATTTTTACTGACTATGTCTACAATGATCCACCTCTTTGAGTAGTATAGATCAGCCATTTTTTAACAGGCTACATATAGCCAATTAGCTACAGTAAGTTTGCCTCTGCGACAGTGACAAAGGGAAAGACGTGAGTTTTCTTTTCACTTTTCGCCACGTTGTCAGCCTCAGTACACGTCATGTCGCCGCCTAGCGAAGTTGACAGGTTCGATAAATTGTTGCAGTCGCCTGACATTCGGCATGCATGCTGTATCATCACTGTTCCTGGGAGCCACTTCGCGCCATGATGATACAAAGATGGCGCCAGATCACCCCACTTCCTTAAAACGTTGGCGCCATTGGAGCGCATAATATTTTCTTGTTCATCGCCAGATTCAACCGTTTGTACTAGCAGCCTTGTCGCCTAATTTTCCACTCTCTAGTACAACCCTTGTCGCCAAATGTTGCTGTGTGTTAGAGGTGCGTCTGAGTGGTGAATTATGGTCATGACTCATGTGTACAGGCCACTCCGTTTTGTTGTGTTTAGTTGGACGTAGTGGGGTGGATTAAAGGTGTTTAGGGTAAATGGCTATGATGGCGCGGCGCGCCACTGTGTACAGAAGACGTAAAAGTGCCTTCCAAGTTCCAGGCTTCCACTGTCCACATATTTATTGGTTCATGATCATGTTTTGTTTGGACGCTTGTTTCCTCAATCTTGAGTTGTTCACATGAATATGCTGTTTGGTTCGAATTGAATTTTGATCTGCTTCGCTTGAGTCTTGATTGTTGGATCTTGACCACTGTGCGTGTGATTTCTGTGAGTGCTCACGGCATGGCGCCGAAGGCGACAATCCTTCAGAGGGTGCGGCGGACTACAGTGTTAGAGTCCTACTTTGTGAGCTCCCGTAACTCCGCGGACCCATCGTCAATCGACATCCCTCCACAAGGCGTGAAGCGAGCGCGAACGGAGCCTGTAATCTTGATTGGGCCGAATTGTGGAGAGAGCTCCGCTTCGGCAGAGTCGCGCGCTCCTGGCCGCTCAAACCCGGCCGTTCAGCTCATTTGCCCCGCGGGCCTGCCAAGTCTTCCTCGCGCGGATGTTGAAGGAGAAGACGACGACGTCGTCGAGGTTCTAGATGTTGACAGCAGCGCGACGCCCGAGCAGAAGGCCAAGAAGAGGAGCTACGAGGTGTCTCGCAAATGTCAAGACGCGTGGGCAATTCAACACCCATGGGCGGAAATGGTGCGTGGAGATCGCGATACAACGATCCACAAGGTGAGGTGTCGGATCTGCACCCAGGTCAGGGGCGAGGATGTGATGATCGGCCCAAAGACAGACACCTTGGACAAACATGCTGGAAAGCGCATCGCAGAGAGAGATATGCCACATTTGAAAGTGAAGAAGGGCGAAGTATTCGTGAGGAAAGGCTGCCGCCACCTCGCTGCCGTCAAGATCTACAACCAACAAATGTTGAATCGGCCATCAATTGCTGAGCAAGTCAGTGTTGAGTTCAAGGGAGAACGCGCAAGGAAGATTCAACAGTTTGCCACTGTTTTCCACCTCCTGCAGTTAGGGAGGCCAATGGTGGAATACGAGGGCATTCACGAGCTCTTCGAGTTCTTGAGGATCCCACACCTTAGCCGGAAACACTGGAGTGACTCGGCCGGTTGGGTTATCGCCGAGTACTTGTACAAGGAGATCACGTCGAAGATGAGGCAAAATTTGGTAGAATGTCGATACTTTGCAATAACTTGCGATGAGGTCACCACAGTTGACAATGTGGCGTGGATATCAATACACGCATATGTGGCTCAGGACTTTGCGAGGGTGCCGATGCTGCTGGCCTTAGAGAAGGTTGCAGACGGGGCCACGGCGTCAAGGCTCGCAACGGCTATCACCGAAGCGATCAGTGGTAAAGGAGGAGTAGCACGACCTGACATGTTGGCGAAGTGGATCTCGTTCGGAGCCGACGGCGCAGCTGTCTTCCAGGTACGCTGGGTGTTTGCATGCAAGTCATTGTTTGCATGCATGTCACTGTTTGAAGTCACTGTTTGCAAGTCACTGTAATCACTGGAAACTTTGACAAAACCATGACACTGTTTGCAAGTCACTGATTGCAAGTCATGAAGTTTGAAGGTTTTGTCACTGTTTGCAAGTCACTGCAATCAGTGGTTTGCAAGTCACTGATTGCAAGTCACGAAGTTTGAAGGTTTTGTCACTGTTTGCAAGTCACTGCAATCAGTGGTTTGCAAGTCACTGATTGCAAGTCACGAAGTTTGAAGGTTTTGTCACTGTTTGCTGAACCTGTCAACGCCTCTGTAGATGTAAGAAACTGGAACTGACAAGCAGTACGTCCCTACAATTTTGAGTTAGCTCATGTGCTCATCACTACCGTGCTCTGCACATCAAAGGTCTAGATCAAGCTCTCACAATCGTACGACCATAACCTACATACCGAAATCCTAATAAAGTCACTGCAATCACTGCAAGTTACTACTGTAGCCATCGAATTCGCCGAATGGACCAAATGCAACATCCAAGATCTCAGTCACACCGAAATCACTCAGGTTGGTGGAATGAGAAGGATACTCGGACTCAGGCAGGCTGAGTTCAAGGTTGTCGTAGTTCTTCCAGAACAGATCCTCTTCGGGCTACGGAGTGAAGATCTGGGTCACTGGTGGAATTGTTGTTCTCGCGAACTGCGCAACACTGATTGCAAGTCACATAGTTTGAATGTTTTGTCGCTGTTTACAAGTCACTGCAGTCGCTCGAAACTTTGACAAAACCTTCAAACCTAATTGATGTTGATTTAAGTAATCGTTTCTTGAATTGCTATGTGCAGGGTTCAAGAGGAGGTGTAACGAAGTTGCTGCAGGATACGGTGGCCCTTCACATGGAGGGTGTTCACTGTTTTAGCCACCGTACTAACTTAGCTGTGAAGGTTTTGTCAAAGTTTCCAGTGATTGCAAAGATTGAAACGCTCCTGCAAACATTGCATAGCTACTTTGCAGCTAGCCCAAAGCGCGACCTAGAGTTTACAAAGTTGGCAGAGTTGATGCAGACAAAGGGATTGAAGATTATTCTCCAGGTGCGTGCTTCGCCCTGTCTACTAAAGTTAACTGTTTGTTGTCTGAGTTCCACATGTTCTTTCTTACAATGCTAAATTCATCAATTCTGGCTAAATTTAGAAATGTATGTAATGTAGGTTAAAACACGTTGGTTAAGTATGCTCTCTCCGTTGAAGAGAGTTATGGGGGAGTATAAGACACTGCTACTGAAGATGTCGGAGGATCGACTGGACAAGGACTCCAAGGCCGCTACACGAGAAGCAGCGTCGAAGAACTTTGAGCTCCTCTCTGACATCTCTGTCCCTTGCGCCCTCTCTTGTTTTTTGCCATTGTTAGAGACTGTGCATCATTTGATTAAATTTTCACAAGACCGCGATGTGTTTGTATGTGACTATGTTGCTGCAGTGAAGGTCTGCCAGGCGCAGCTCTATGAGCTCTATTTTAATCCTTCTACATATTTTTTATCTGACATGTTTCGTGAATTCCACGATTTTATTGCAGGACGTCATCCCAGCATGTCCATTTGCTGGAAACCATCAAACCTTGATTTGAATTCCGACGAAGTTCAGCACGTCCAATGGACCTGCGGCGTGGCCAGATTCGATGCAGTCACCGGTAATGCATCAGGGGAGGCAGAGCGTGTAACGAAGGAGAACCTCGAGGAAATAATTGCATGTGTCAAGCAGTTGTGCCGAGGTAAAACACCAAAAACCGTCGTTGAATCTTTGTAGGTTCTAACTTTTACTCTTCTTCATACTAACTCTCTATCATACTAACTCCTGCTCTCGTCTTGTGCAGAGGCAGCAAATAAGCTCATCGTTGAGTTGACCTTGCGATTTCCAGCTTCCAACCTCATGGACTCACTGGGGGTGTTGTATCCTCAGTACTGGTTGCAGTCTAATGCAGAGACACTTTTCGAAAGGCACTTTTCGGTGCTAAAAGAGCACTTCTGTCATGAGCGCAGGGTTGGCGAAATCACTAGCGCGGCACTGTTGAGCAAAGACAAACTGAACCAACAATCCAGCATTTTCAAAAGCACCATGAAGGCCAATGCTGTTGATGCAATGGAGAAGCCAATCCTTGTGAACCCGCTTACAAAGTTGTGGAGGAATGAGGGAACATCTGCGTGGTTGCGATCTGCAATTTCAGAGTGGTTAAAGCTTGCGGAAATTGCGGTCGTGCAAGTTTTGGGATCAGTAGAAGACGAGCGCACCTTCTCAACCGTTGCCTTCTCAAAGGGCAAGCTCCGGAATCGACTTGATGAGCACCTGGAGTGTGTTGTGGGGCTATATTCGCAGAAATACTACACCCTGAAGAATTTCCCATTCGATCATGCCTACGATGCTTGGCGAAAGGACAAAAAGCGCAAGCTAGAGTCATAAGTGTGCCAAAAATTCTCGATGATGAGACGTGCTCTGTTGGCCGAGGTTGTGGATACCCATGTAGAAGTCTTGTCTATAGTACTTGCCCTCGTTTCTGCTCTGTTTAGTGCTTGCATGCTTTGTTGTGCATGAATTGCTTTCCATGCCTTCTTTGAGTGTTTGTTTATCATGTTTTTTTTTTCATGCATTTTTAGTGTTACAACTTAGGATTCCTGGGATCCAAAATACCAGCTACTGCTGGTATAGATAGTTGTGCTCTTAGTAAAAATTCTCATCGAAAGTAAAAAGTTATAGCATTTATAAATCAATTAGTGTGACGTACACTAAATGTGATCTTTAGTGTAGTGGAAGAGTTTGAACGTAACACACGTTGTCGTGTTGTAAATTAATATATTATGTGAAAATATTAAAGATGTTGCCTTGGACATCAGATAGAATATGAGGAGAAAGATACAAAAGGTTGGGGTCGTGGAGAAATCCACGGTTTGGTTCAATGGGGGATAACCGGAGCTTGTTTGTATAACTTGGAAGCCTGCATCTTGTCACTGTAGCTGAGGGAAGCGTAGGTGGCCGGTTGGCTGCTTATTTCCTGCTTTCACTAGCAAGTACCAAGTTGCAACTATCCAGGCCGTTCAACGAGTTTGATAAAGCTCGAACCCGGAACCGGCAGGCAACAATCAACGGACCTTGACAGCCAAACAAGTCCGCAACTTGGCGACCATTAGTGGACTTAAGGCGGCTTTATACAACTGTTGAGGGACTGTACAATGTCCCGACCTTGTCCTTTAGCCAGATCTTTTGATGCGGGCAACTTTTACTAAATAGAATTATTTATGGCTATTTGAGTAATTCAGTGAAGGCAAGCTTCTTAAAGAAGTTACTGAGAGATATAAAAAGGAAGATAGTTTCTTTGCCTCACATGTTTTGCTTCAAGCCAATAGCTTGGATTGCTTAGAATTGATAGTATGGATTCTCAAGACCCAGATGAGTGGGAGTTGTCGTTATCGCAATTACCGGAGGATCCGTTTCAATCTTCTCAGCCATGAACTTCCAGATGGCGAGTGCGAGATGAAGCGGGGCCTTCCGAGCGTCGTGTTCAACCACGTCCAGATCCAAGTCTGCGGCAATTTGCATTTGTGAATCTACAACCGGACGCGAGAGCTCTAGTGATTGTATTGGAGGCTGAAACTTCATTGACGGGTGGCCGTCAGATGGTGTTTGAAGGGTGTTTTGAAAATACCAATGAAGGCCAAATGGTGAGTCGCTTTTCTAATGAGATGGGCCACCGTCTTTGGCTTCGAGGGCCGCTGACCTACTTAAGCGATGAGCGGAGAGCGAGTTATGTTTCTGCGGTGCTCCGTCAAATTCTAGAGTTTTTATTCGGTTAGAGAAAGGTAGAATCCATTCAGTTGTTAATATAGGAGTTTGTTATGTGTTTATGTTTATGTTAGATCAAGATCCAAGAAAGAAAAAGAAAAGAAACTAAGAAAAGGTTTGACCATCTTAGAATTCTTTTAGAACTTCACCTTTTGAAGCCCAATGGTTGGGGTTTCTTTCCTATCTTATCTTGGTAGACTTTAGAGTGCTTTTGGAGGTTAACCAATAGGCTTTAGATGCCCATGTGGCTTAGACGTGGGCTGATGTGGAAGGATAAGGGGGGCGACTCTCTTTTCTTCTTGGTGTGTGTTTTTGGTGTGTAGAGAGTGCTGTGAGATAATTCCCGAGAAGGAGATCGGGCGGTGTGTACTCGTTTTTCATGAGAATGTTATGAAAGTTTGTGAAGTTGTTCCTTGTGAAGTTGCGCTTCTTTGAGCGGTGTTTTTGTTCAATTTGGAGTTCATACGCAAAAGTTATGAGAGATTGAGTGAGGAGTAGTTGGCCGCTACCCAATTAGAGGAGCAGAAACTTCGGGCCTTCACCACGGCTTCGATACTTTGTGTTCGGACTTGAAATTTGAGACAAGCATTCCTCATTGTATTAGCTTTCTAAGAAGCTATGACTCGACTCATTTAGATGCGCTATGAAAAAGTTATAGCCATCTAAGTAGAGAAGAGTTCTGCCGTCTTGGAAGTGGGGAGGCGTGAGTTTTAAGCTTACACAACTTTTAGTGAGTAGATTAGTTTGAAGTGAAATTTGAAGGAGTTGTAGCTTATTAAATTAGCTTTCTATAAAGCTATTATACGGCTCATTTAGAATAGTAATATAGAAGTTATAGCCGCCGAAGTTGGAGAGGGTTTGCTGCCATCGACATAAGAAGGCACAAACTTTGAACCTCCATAACTTTTAGAAGGTAGTTTAGAATAACCTGAGATTTTGGAGGGTATTAGCTTATTGCATCAGCTTTCCAAAAACCTATAGCACTTGGCATTTGGCGGCTCAAATCATCTGTGGCATCGATCGGAAGCTCGCAGCTAGTGTGGACAAGAACTTTGGGAGGTCTTTTGTGTTTTTGAACACTTCAAGACTTGAAGATAAGAAGACATGAAGACTTGAAGATAAGAAGACTAGAAGACTCGCGTGTTGTGGCTTGTGGCTTGTTATTCCTAGCCGGCTTTGGAGGCTCGTTGTCTTTATTTGTTATTCCCAGCCGGTTTTGGAGGCTAGTTGTTTTTCAATTCTGTTTCGTAAACTTTGTTGCGGCGAAGTGGGGTTAATGGCCCACACGGTCGTGTTTATGTTGTTCCCACCGGTGAGGCGCGATTGCTGGTCACCGTGGGTTTGAAGTTTAGGAGCCAATCTTTCGGACGGTCAGCTCGTGGTTTGGCCGTCCCGTTTTACCCGTCCGAGGCCGTGGTTTCTTATCACCTACCCTTACCCTTAACCCTTTAAAGCCACCACAGGATAGGCCAACGGGGAGGAGTTTGAAGATTGAAGATTGAAGAATGAAGATTAAAGATTTGAAGATAAAAGGATTTGGTGGTCAAGACTAGAGATTTATTTGGAGACAATCTTTGTTCTCAAACAATTTCTAGCAGCAGCTAGGATCTCCGCGATTTCCCAAAGAAAAACTCTCGCTACTCCACAACGTGTCCAATGTGCGTATCTTGCAATGGATGGGCAACAACAAAAGAAATAGTGGACTCAAAAGAAATAATGGACTCGGTCAATCTAGAAAGTTTAAAGTGGAGGTTTTAGGGGGGTTTTACATTATGGTGGAGAACTCCACCGGCAGGTCAAGAAGTCTCGGCCAAGACATGGTTATTTGAGGCGAGCGGTGGATGTTGGACAAGACAAAAAAAGAATAAAATAATGCATGAAGAAGTTGTTCTTCTCCAGTGGGTTGGTTTCTTGTCCGGGGATTTGAGGCCGGACAAGAAACGAGCCCACCGGAGAAGAACTCTTCAAAAAAGTTTTGTCACATAGGCGGCCATGTCATTTTATCATCCATGCTTGAAGTTCTCCACCGGTCAAGTCTTGGCCGTAGTGTAAACCCAATCCGGTGAAGAACAATTTTTTCTCCAATCATATTGCTTCATTTCCCTTGAATTCTTGACCGGTGAACTTCTCCACCATAGTGTAAAGCGGCCTTTAGTGTCCCAACTACACGAAAGGTCTCATTTAGTATAGTGGACACTGAATACGAATCTATACACTAATTGCAAACTAGGCAATTAATGTAGTGATAGAATAGTACACTAAATGTCAACTACTACACTATTCGTAAATTCTAGTAAAGATTGCAAAATATATTTTTTCATTTGTGCACGTTTAGTGTATGAGTAGAAGAGGTTTTTTTTTGGGGAAAAGGTCCAGAAGTCAAGAGCTGTCAGAGTATCATATTAGCAATCTTCAGAAGACCATAACTCACTCAAATAATATACGAATTGAACACCATATTCATTAAAATGAGACATTTCGGAGTCTCAATTTATCATGGTGTCTTTTTTTAGTCAATTTATAATTTCATTAATTTGAGACTATGTATTAAATTGAGACTTAATCTCCATTGAAAATGCTAAATAAGCTAGTTGTATCATGGATTGTTGAATTCATCTTGTATGAAATTGAATATCATATTCAATTGTATGTGTAAAGGTAATAGATTATAAAAAATGTACCAAGATATGGAGGATATTACCTAAGAAAAACTAATACATCCAAAAAAAATCATTGCGAAAATAAAATTACTGTGGAAAATAGAAGCAACAATAAATGTGATAACCCCTCTAAGTAGGGTTTAAAATTGGACTAAAATACACATATACACTCATTTAAATT
This sequence comes from Bryoerythrophyllum caledonicum, assembly GCA_963971425.1. Lineage (NCBI taxonomy): Eukaryota > Viridiplantae > Streptophyta > Bryopsida > Pottiales > Pottiaceae > Bryoerythrophyllum > Bryoerythrophyllum caledonicum. Next base: position 1,621,164 of record OZ020516.1, on the reverse strand, counting down.
CCACCTAGAATGCATACCTTTTCATTTGAAACAGAATTAATTACCAATTTCAAGAGATTCTACTATTTCCAAACAATAAGGTCGTTGAAATACCTAGCGTTGAAAAGTTAGCATGTATTGTAGCAATCCATTCAATAATTGCTATCAATAGAAAGTATCGATGCATCAAAGATAAATGTACAATTTATGACACTCACAATGTGAACCGCCATTATACATCAATGATGAAACACAATTCCCGCCTCTGTTGTATAATATTGAAAGCAACACAATACATCACTACATGTAACTACAAATACTAATCTAATTCTATCTACAAATATGCTATGCGCACATTTAAAGAGTACAAATCCATTCTACAGATACAAATTCACTACATACTTAATAGAATATCCAGCACGAAAGAACAAAAAATCAAAAAAGAACATGCACCCCCCTATTTTATATTGGTAAAATAACTCTAGTCCCCAAAAACCACAAATTCCGATGGAATCTATAATTCAGCTACAGATGCCTTGATTATGTCCACTTGTGATTTTGGAATTTTTAACCTAGAGGAGCTTGTGTTTCCACGCAACCTAGGCTTCCAAGCCGTTAAAATACAATCTGTATACACCCACATTGGTTCAGATTCAGTCTCTTCAACCCAATTATTCCCATGATTAGAATCCCACCCTTGGTACGTTTCCAAGTCCACATGACGTTGGGATGCAGGTTTGAAGTATTGCACTTTAATCTCATGAGAATGTTCACGATCCGAATGTGGATTAGTCAACGCTAAGGCAATCCAAAATGGGCGCAAATCCCCATCAGCAGAACGCACCGCAAGTATATAGCCCTCGTACACATCTCTACCAACCCGAAACGATGGAGGAGGACAATGACGACGTTGTCCAATGAATGGAGGGTCCTCTGCATACTCCTCCCGCAACGACCCATCAATCTCATATTCATCCACCATAGATGGAGCATATCTAGATAGAGGCCAGAATCCCTCTCGTAGAAGAGACGATTCTTCCAAAGGCCCTTCGAGGGCATCCTTAACACCTCTCCAATAATACATAATATGCTCGTTTTTCCTCCTATATTCACCCGAGAGATCCTCATTAGCCATTGATTCCCAAAGACTTAGAAACCCAGAGAGACCCTTCAAAACCTCATCATAATTCTCATGACGTCGCGGAATGAGAGGAAGCGGCTGACCACGAGGCAAAATTGGCATACCATCTGCCGTCACTTTCCACAGCTGGATTCCTCCCTCCTCCTCGGGCAACCAATCCCTATCTCTACAAAGAATTTTGTACTGCATCTTTGGCAATCCATCTGAGCCCTTGTAGAACTTGAATTGTTGGCCCTTTGTGTGACCTGTAAGGGCCTCTTTGCCAATGCACAAATATCCTTCTAAAAAGCCCTTGAAATCGGGCACCTCTTCAATGAGGTGTGGAATAACTGGCATTTTCTCAGCATCCATGAATGATTTCATCAAGAGTGGAATCGTTGGATAGCTATTTGACTTTAGTTTGGAACTCCATCTCCCAAACATTGCATCAATATCCTCGTGAGTATGACCAACAAGTAAGAAGTTGACATACACTTCACGGAAAATACCCATATGGACGAGGAGGGAAAAGAAAGCAAACAAAAATCTATTTTTATTGTCCCCTGTGGCATTATCCAACTGCATCTGGAGAATTGGTGGTAACTGTTTTGCAGGAACAGGCTCAACTGGTGAAGCAGCAAGGGATCCAAGACACACGTTAGCATCCGCAAGCACAGCCTGAGAGATAGGAGAAGCTCTTTCTCCGGTAAATAATTCACGAGAAGAATACGCCGGTGGACTCTCTAAGTCCCGAAGTAACTTCGCAATCGATCCAACAGTGTGGTTCGAGTCGGTGGGGAAGATATCAAGACTATAATGGGCATAACGAACATCTCCATGTCCATGCGCAATCATTCCAGTTACAGCCACAGGCAATTTCATGAAGGACTCCGTCGCTTTATTCTTGTGAGAAAAATGAGGAGATGCGGTTTTGCTATGATCCATTTTATCATGGATGATGCACACAACCTCATTCGGTTTTTCTTCCGAGTTCTTCCGGTTCCCATAATATAAAATTCGATGAGTCTGTTGAGAGGCCTGGTGTAACTGCAGCTTGACTTCCCACATTTTGTATGCGGAAGACCCCCTTGTACAAGCCTTCTTTAGTTGCTTAAGTTGGTCGCATCTTCCGCAGCGAGCAAAGTTGTCACCAGGCTTCTTGGTAGAGTATTGTTCAAATTCGGAGCTCCGAATTCGACTCAGACCAGACAAAGATATTGGTTTGAGGCCAAATCTTGAATTCACCTCATTCACTTTGGGCAACACTCCACTCCATTGAAAAGAGGCAGGCAGGTGTTTGGAGACCACCTTCTCCCCAGTGCCAAGTGTAGTAGTCTTATTAGGACTGTGATCAGCAGCATCATCAAGTATATCATGCAGAGTAGCAATTGCCTGTAGAGTATGAGTCCGGGGTTTCTTTGTAACAGTATTGCCGTGTGCCCCCGCCCGCATCCCATCCTTTGCCTCTCGTTTGTACCGGTAGAATGTGGCTCGGCTAACCCCCATGATAGTACACCATGCATTTTGACATACATCAATTCCATCCAACGTCACCACATTGTTGCCATTGGAATCCATGTGGATCTGCCTGTGTACATCAAGCCAGACATGTTTCTGAAAGAAAACACCTCCAATGTCACGGTAAACTTGGGAGCGAAGCACAGAAATTGAACACCGTGGAAATCGTTGAGTACAATTTCTTGGACAACAGACGGTGCTCGCAACAGAGTTGATCGATTGTGAAGTAAGAAGTACTTCTTTCTTTCGTGGGGAAGGACCCTCTACTCTCAGACGAGTGGTTTCGTACTGTCGAACGCCTACCCTAGGACCGCGACGAAATACTTTTAGAGCTGCATTGTAAATGCTAGTTTGCTCTTGGTCGTACAAACTGACGTTGCAAAGAAAGACTTGTCGAGTTGGCCACGCTCGAAGGGCAAACATCCAATTCAATGGAATTTCAGTCTCGTCTAAGCATTCAGCGATTAGAATCGCAACATGATCATCTCCAAGTGGCCGACCACCAGTTTCAGGAACAAATCCAGAATCAACACTCTGACAAAGTCCAATTCCAACATCAACCCCAGATGTGTTTCTAAGGATCACGCGCTTTGAGAACCACGACGCGCGAGGAATTCCATCACATGCAGCAACACCTGGAGGCAAGGTAGGTGAAACTCGGACAACACCATCGAATGAGCGATCTTCCATCTTCAAGATATCACAATGAAATAGACAGAGGGTAAGTCATTCAGTTATATCATAATAATTGTAAAGGACACCATCAATGAGAGGAGAATGAAACAGAGAAGATACGCTTATCCTCGACACGAGGATAATTGAAGTTAAAAAAACTATAATATTGAATTAGGAGATCATTCATGGAATCCACAGTGAGTTTTGACAACTCACTTGTGATTTTAACCCGAAGAAACAAACCACATTTACACCTACCTCCGAACAAAGAGAAACATTCAGAGATTAATCAATCAAATTCAGAACTAGAAAAAAATCTCCTTAAATTTATATTTGTCAGTAACCAATCGAGATATGATTTCAAAACATTAAATCCATAAAGCCTCAGTGAGATATCCTCGAACCGAGGATAGTACTCCAAAACATTTCACGAAGATTTGAGAGCATAAATGACATTCGCAATATTCCAAAAACCAACAATCTCATATTTGACAATTAATATTCATCATACGCCTTAGATGACATCAAACTGAAAATCAGTTATCCTCGATTCGAGGATAACTATCATAAATTATGACATGGAAATATTAAGTACCTTACCTCGGATATCCTCGACTCGAGGATAAGACCCTGGTTGGATAAACAACCAATAATGGGAAAATACTGAAAACACATCAAACCCTGATCCAACCAATGATCACATGCAATATACTCATTATATTATCATTGAAATTCAACAAGTTTCTTACATTATCTTCGACTCGAGGATAAATGCAATTTTTGAAACATTTTCGCCAGATTCGTACAATACTTAATCTTATTTTGAAATCACTATGATTCATTTGTTTTATCCCCGAGTCGAGGATAAGTCATTCTTGGTTATATATATTTATTCATCTCATCTGAATATATCAGTGAAGGTTATCCTCGACACGAGGATAACACTGCTACAGTGATTCCGTCATATGCGGAGTGTCACAGATAGAGATTAAGTTTGAGTGCGCACAAGGTCCGCTGCAATGCTCAATGGTCAACAACACTTAATAACGTGCGATGGGGAGGTCGATCTTTACGCTAGCACATAAATCAGAGGAAAAAACATTGAAATGACCGGTGCGACACAGGCAAAAAGAAAAAGAAAATGACTTCAACCAACGTGCAAGCAATTCAACAACATAGGAAATACAGCCACACTTACACTCCTTCCCCAAAAACCTATCCAAGACATTCGTGTGCCCAAAAAAGACCTAGAACAATATAAACCTTAGTTCAGTATCTTACTGCAGAGGCAAGAGCTGAAACACAGAAGTGGAAGCGGAGGCGAGGCACAGAGAGGAAAGAGTTCGAAATGAGAAATTCCAGGGGGAAGTATGAATATCGACATGAACTCCGGTGCCCAAAAAACGGAGGTGGGCGGGAAAGACTTTTTCCAACGGCAGCATTTTTGGGCGGGAAAATAATGTACTTTTCTCTCAACTTTTTAGGTGACCTTTTCAGGTTTCCGAGTCACTTCAATTTAGAAATGCGACAAACCCGAATAAAACAAAACGAGATTCGTTTTGACAAAATCGGATTTTCTAATGAATGAAAAACTGAAAGTTATATTTGGTTTATATGTAAAAAAGTAATAAAAACTAAAAAAAATCTGCTAGAAAGTCTTCAAATAAATTGATTAAAGACAAAAATAACGTCTAAATATTGAGCAAATAGTAAATTTGTAAACTAGTTCAAATGATAAGAATCAAATATATTAAAATATTATCATATTCAATATATTGAGAGAGTATTAGAATTTTGAGAGTTTTGCCTGACAATTACAGCAGTCTTTTGAGCTAATTCATGTAAATTTTTTCTAATTATAGACTATCCTTGATTCGAGGATAGCTATTCCAATTAGAATTAGAATTTTAACTAAAAACTAGCAGTTGGTGCTTGCTTTGCAATGCATTCGTTCAACCATTTTAATGTAGTTTTCATATCACAAAATAATAAAAACAATGGTAACAACAATCTACATAAAATATAAATATGTTATGAACGAAAAATTTGTAATCAAGAGTTACAAATATATTTTGGATAAGCACAAATTGCAACACAGAAATGCAAATTTCACACACCCAAAAACTCAAGCTAGTGCTTTGCATTGCATTCGTCCAACCATTTTAATGAAGTTTTTATATTACAAACTACATTCAAAAAATTGTAACATGATTCATTGCGCGGTTGGCTGCGCAATTAACTGCGCAGTTGACTGCACCGTTCGTATAGTTCATTGTACGATTGACTGCGTGCTTCACCGTGCGGATTATGATTTTAGTAGTATGATAAGCGTAGTAAAATCTGAATCGATTTAAAGAACATACCTATTAGAATATTAAAAGTTTTAATCTACATCATTTGGTTTAGTATTGTTTTCAAATAAGAATCAAAGAAAATTTAATTTGGTTCAGGGTAATAGTATTATATTTTCATTAAAGCATTATATGTTTCATTAATATAAAATCAGACTTTTCTCAAATTTTGATCACTTTTAAGTAAGATGATAAATGTTTTCTGTCACATACAAGTAAAAGAAGAACTCCGGTTTATAGGGCCGGCGTGAATAAAGTTATTGTTTGTTCCACCACTAAGTCCATGTCCACCGAGTTTATGTCAACATTTTTGTTCACAAACTTTATAAATTACGAAATAAGGAAAACTCAATACAATATTCATTATTCTTAAACAAAAATCAATGTTGAATAGAACTTAAATTATTGTTTAAATGTTGGTTGAAACTGTTCTGGGCTGTACCCCAGGCCTCTACAATATATCTTCACAAGAATGGTATAAAAGAACACCAACGAATTGGATATCAAATTATCAATTAATGACAAAATTAAACGTTAGACAAATGAAAAAATATAGAAGCACAAATGAAAAATTTAATTTGCAAAATTAAACGTTAGACAAATGAAAAATTTATCACATGCAAATTTTTGAAACAAAAATATTTATTTCAACTCATTGAACTTACATTGTACTCTTTTCTATACCAAGATAGAGTTTAACTTTGAAATGATATCAGTATTACTAAATATCATATTGTTATAGACTTGAATAAAAAAAACAACCAATTGTTGTTGAATCATTCCATGCTTTTCAAAATGTATATCTCATACTACTTATATAAAAACTTTACTGAAATGATTTTATAAAATATTAGATGAAATTAAACTTTGTAGCTTGTTTTAGCTCTTGTAGGAAATATATACTTAATCCCTAAAGAAAATAATCTCCTTCGAGGGAATTTCTTGAGTTCGGGCAATTACCTATGATATTAAATATCTATTTTCTGTGTTTTAAATTTTTACACTAGATTTTCCTTGGTCAAAGCTTTGTACAGGTGTTTTTATTATGTTTCTTGGTTTGAGGTTCGAAAGTTAGTACCACTTAAAATTAAAAATATAGACTCTACGCATCTCCGTATTGTTCATAGAAGTTTCTATTGACATTTAGATTTTTCTGACATAGTAAGAATATTTCCTTGTTTGCAGATGTACAAATACAAAATTTGTTTTTGATTATGAAAACATTTTTTACCCTTGTCAAACAGTTTCACACATTATTTACCAAGGAACACAAAAGCATCTTCTTTTCCTCATAAACCAAATAGATCCTCATAGTTTCCCATTTTTATTTAATCTACAACGATATGTGAAGTTAACCTTGTTAGTGACTGTCTGGAACAATATTGTAAATCATATTTAGTTCAAAAAAACTACAATACGTGAATATATGACCTTTTCTGAATTCCAACTCTTTGCAGAATGTTTTTGAATATGCTACACTCCTTTTTTACTTTTAAGTATTGGTGTACAAGGAACTAGAATCATGCCAAACATAATGGTAATGCATTAAGAATCTCAAAAATAGTGCAAGTGTTTAACACTAAGTTAAGTGAACGTTTGGTTATCCACTCAACGCTGGAAAGAAATTTAACCATTTTCCTTCTTCAAACGCTAAAATCTTTCAATCCGTCCGGTCAATGTCAATGAAGTTTTGTAAGTTGATTATTTGGTAAGTATTTTTTAAGATCCTACGGTAAAATTTAGAAATACAAGTATTTGTTTCTTTTCTTACTTATTGCACTCGAATCAACAGTTTAGAAGCAATTTTGGTGTGAAGTTGATCAGGAATTTAGATAGGGGTTAAGTAGTATTGAAGTATTTTATACACCTTAAGTGGTTCATCAAAGGTTGATTAGGCAATAGATAGTTGACATTAAAACTTACTTTGAGTAAGTAAAAGTTCAGCAAAGTATACGTGTTGAATGCTAAATTAATCTCAAAGAATGCAAGCACCACAAAAACTCGTCAAATTTGCGTTCAATAACAGTTTTGAAGTGTCTATATGAAAAATTATCTCCGGAAACGCTTTAAGAAACACTGGTGTTGTAACGAGGTTCTCGCTTCATGGGTTGACAAGAGACCGAAATGGAAGTTGTTCTCTTGTTATTGTGCTAGGAGTAGCGATACTTTAGGACTCACACATAACCTTTTCTCTAACGACTGACTTGGCCCGGGTTTTGGCCCAACCTCGCCGGCCCTGGCGGGGGCTCACCGTGTTTTTCATTCCTTGCAGTAAAGACGTCCTTTGCTTGTGTAAAAAATAAAACAAAAAAACAATACATGCCATTATATCCAAATTATTTAACTAAATTTATAATTCTTTAACTTTCCATTCATTTGAATTTTAATAAAATCAATGTTCATCTTAAAGAGTCCTAAAATAGCAAAAATTAAGTAATGTAAACCTCTTCTAATGTATGTAACGCAAACAAACTTAACATGGATAAAAAAGATTTGACTTAATTAAATATTCAGAAATTTAAAGTATGTTGCTTTTTCAATAATTGTATATTTATAAATAATTGAAAGAAAATAAGCAAAACATATGATTATGGTTGTTCAATCTATCAGTAATAAAATAGCTCTAGCCTTATGAATATCAGCTATCACACTTAAACGTGTTATATAAGAAATTTACAAAAGTAATCTTCGACTAAAACCTTCATCTTGAGGATTCAAGAAAAACCTATATTTAGTTTAACTTATACAATTCATCTAGTTCATTTAATTCATGTGTGATATGTGTATTCATTAAATTTATTTATCTATTGATAATCACAGTCTAAAGAAAATTCATATTAACAGTTGAAGTATTCAAAATAAATTGGTAAGAAAGATGTTTATTTTGTATGAAATAAATTATATAATCATTTATGAGATAGGATTTAAGAAAAAATTGTATTTCGAAGATTTATATTAGGAATTCAAATTTTGAATAACAATATCAAATTTAACTGGATCATAATGATCTCAATTCTCATGATTTCTCCAAAATATTTCCGTATTAATAGTCATTTTATTGTCTAAAATAACAAGGAAATTGAATATAACTACTTTTGATGGAATAATGTATCTTCATTTGGCAATTATTTCCTTTGAGGAGAGGTATTTATAATTAAAAAGTATTGTGTAGTATAAAAAGTTGAAGATCACTTATCTTACTCCAGACTACTTTATAACATTCATTCGGGAAATGGTCTTTTTGTTTTGCATATTTAAGTAACTAATGGTCACAATGTGTAGGTGTTAAAGTAGATGATTTTATTATTATCATAAAAGATTCTCTGAAACAATAACCCAAAGCTATAATTGTGTAAATTCATCTAAAACACGTTCTTGATTTACCGTTATTACATTCCTCAAATATCAAGGAAAAGGGTATTTCAAATTGACAATAAATTAGAGAGTATCAACTCCTAGGCGTTAATAGCCGGTTCATAAAGATAGTAACCAATTCAATTAGACAGTAGCCATGTATGCAATTCATTAATTATCCTTTAGACTCCTTACGAATGATTGAATTCCTTCTATCAATTTATGGTATGCAATGATGCATGAGGCATGGTGAGTGAAAATCATTTATCACAAGCAAACTCCCACGTACTCTTTTTTAATAATTGCTTTTGCAAATCCATCATAACTCACCTAGTTCAATTCATCACTTTATTCTTCTTTCATAATCACATTTTTAGTCCTTCAGTCCTTCTTAATTAGCGGGACAATTTATAGAAATTTCATAAAATATGGCTTTTTCTATGTTACTACAATGACAATAATAATTTTGATAAATATTCAAAGTATTCCTTTAAATTCGATTTGATCTTTTAGGCTTAGTTGTTAAGGGTGATCACTCCTTAATTATCATTCATCTAAGAAAATTCAAATAGGTGGCCGAATAAAATTCATTCTTCCTCTATAAATTCAAGCAGTAATCAATCTAATACTTACTTTATTTCATATAATTCTATTCACTAGATTTATTGTAGATTAGATGGGCCCTTCTACTCTACTCAATCTAATAGAGTTATGGTCACTAATTATAATAACTTTTCCCTCACTATGATCTCTTTTCTAGATCCATAGTTCAACTTTCTATAAGGGCAGTTCCAATCAATGCCACTCATCAAAACATTTTATTTCATGCCAACCTTGTTGTATTTATTATTATTAAATTACTGTGCACACAATTTTTAATATATTATTTCTCTCAATCCAATAACAGTAACTCCAAATTCACAGCTCGATTGGACAAGTTTCAACTGTTCCTGTTATCTCTAGGGCCATCTTACGATACCCAATCAGTTGCACTCAACAGTATGTCAAATTGACCACACCTTCAGATCATGTATGAAGGATCATTGTATGCATAAATTCCAGACCATAATCCAAACCGTGTCAAATTGACTTCAATTACTGTAACCAACATCATCATTCTCAACCACCTTCTTATCCCGAGTAAACATCAATTAGACAAAATCACTGTTTAAGACGCTCGGCCAGACACCAACTCCAATACAGAACACTGTCAAATTGATTTAGTAATACTTGTTTTTATTTATGAACAACAGTCCTCAATTCAACTTGAACATATTCCGTGGCTTTCTACAGTATTGTTGCTACATGAAAATTTCCTATAACTCAGGCATCTATTCGACAATCACTCTAAAAATATTCTGAATTCTATTGTAGTGTTGTGTTTTCTTTCCTTTTCCAACTTCACTTCAGGATTCACAGTCTAATAGCGTACTCCTTGCAATTTTTATCAAAGAGATGCTATCTTGAAAACATCTTTCAGGATCAGAAGCCTAAGGGCAGGATTGGCTCCAATTGACTCTACTTTAGGATCTTAAAAGCTTTTCAGTTCACATTTATAAGATATTTCTTAAACAGTTCAATACTCAATCCTATAGAGTCTGTTCGATTGAAAATACCTACAAAATGAAAATTTTAACGTTTACATATTGTAACAAATAGTATATTTCTAAATTAGTTCAAATGATAAGAATCAAATATGATAAATTATAATCATATTCATTATATTGAGAGAGTATTAGAATTCTGAGACTTTTTGCCAATAATTACCGTACCTATTTTGAGCTAATTCATGCATGTTGTTTACTTTCTAATTATAGAGTATCCTTGATTCAAGGATAGCTGTTCCAATTATAATTAGAATTTTATCTAAAAAGTACCAGTTGGAGCTTGCTTTGCAACGCATTTATTCAACCATTTTACTGTAGTTTATATCACAACAAATAAAAAATACTTTTCTCAACAATCTACATAAAATATACACATATCTTGGATACCTTTGCATGAATTGAAATAATCTATGTCTATAAAGAATACAGGATGAAGAACACGTTGAATAGATGAACGCGTAGATGGATGAACGCGTCGAGCTTGGATGAAAAAGTGATGCGTCGAGGAAAAATGCTTAAAGATAAAAGTTAACAGCTAAAAGCTAGGGTTTAGGATAAAAATGAAAAGCTAAAAATTATGATTTTGGATAAAAGGACAGGGCGGGAATGGGGACGGAGACGGGGACGGGAACGGGGACAGAGACGGGGGACGGGGGACAAGGGGACAAGGACCGGGGGGACGATGGATTGGAGGGAAAGGGCTAGAGGACAGAGGGGTGGGGACTGAACACAAAAAAAATTGTGTTCGGTGGACACGGGTAACAATCTAGTATAATTGAGTTGAATTGAAAAAATATAATATGGTTTTTGATTTTTTGCAATTTAACATGTTGAGAGAGTATTGGAATTATTAGACTTTTTGCCGATAATTTCGTTTGCTATTTTGAGAAAATTCATGCATTTTGTTTACTTTCTAATTATAGACTATCCTTGATTCAAGGATAGCTATACCAATTATAAATGAAATTATCATAACTAGTAACAAATGATAACTAGTAACAAACTTACAATTTACATCATAAAATTGACACAAGGAAGAAATAAAATATAAGCAGTGAATCAAATATATTATAGATCCACTCCAAGAGTCCTACTTTGATTGACAATGTATGTAATAGTTGTTTACAAAGTTACGATATGAAAGTTATAAGAATAACAATTTACAATACAATCGAAATGAAAAATATCATGATTTACATTGATTACAATAATTTAATAACTCTAAATATAATTATATGAAGTAAAAATTTAAGAACTATCCAAATAAACCAATATAGAAAACATTTTCATCATGCAAGAGTATGCCAAAGTTGGTAGTTTTAAAATCATTCTTGCAACAATGAAATCGAAGGATGAAAACGTCACAAATTCAATTAAATGAACAAAAATTCATTCACCGAAGAACGTTGTGAAGGAATGCGTAATTTCAATGAAATTTCTATAATGAAAGTGATTGGACATTCAACCGTTGCGTCGCTTTTAAATTAGGTTTCTATCCAAAGGTGGCGAAGAAGTGGAAAAGCCACCAATCCCGTCACTTTTTCAAAGGTGAACGAGGGCATGACACGTCCTCTCTCTCTCTCTCTCTCTCTCTCTCTCTCTCTCTCTCTCTCTCTGTCTCTCTCTCTGTCTCTCTCTCACAGGTCGCTAGGGTTTCGGTGTACTCTCATTTTCTGTGTGTGCGTTTGGAAGTGAGTGCGCGTTTGTGTACGCGTGTGAGGGCGTGATTGTTTGTGTTGTATGTGCGTTGTATGTGTCTCTCTCTCTCTCTAAGTCACAGCTCGCTAGGGTTTGTATAATCTCATTTTTTGTGTGCGTGTGAGAAGTGAGTGCGCATGTTAGTGCGTTGTGTGAGTGCGAGAGTGTGTGCACTTGTTTGTGTGCGTATGTATGTGAGTGTTTATGTAGTTTAAGGTGTGTGGGTGAGTTTAGGGTCTGTGAAGGTGAGTTTTAGGTGTGTGAAGGTGCGTTTTAGGTGTGAAGGTGAGTGTGTGTGTGAGCCCTACGTGTGTGTATGTGCACGTGAGATCGTGATTGCTTGCGCTTAGGGTTTGAAGGCTTCTGAAATTAGATTAATTCCAGCGAGGGTTTTGATAGTGTTTGGCAAGGTGTTCAAGCTGTGTAGGTGTCGGTGGTTTCGATTTTCCTTGCGAGGGTTTCGGTTGTCGTGCGAGAGTTTTCTCAGGTCGTGGACGTGAACCAGACCCTAATTTTACGGATCTTCCCTAACCCAGTGTGCACTAAGAATTTGTATACCACAGCTTCTCGTTGGATTTCTTCCCAAACACTCCAAGTAAGTTTATGATACCTTTTTCAATTTTGCGTTGATTGATTTTGTAAGTATATCATTGTGCGTGCAAAAGATTTGTAAGTGTATGTTTTCATAATCTCTGTGTGTATGTGTGCATGTCTGCTTGCGTTTCTCTGTAATATGAACTGTTGCATCCAGTCTCCGGATCATTTTATCCTCGAGTCGAGGATAACCTCCTTGCCTTGGTTCAATGACTGTGTATTTGTAAAATAGCAACCATAACAAAATAGCGTTCTATCTTCGATCCGAGGATAAAGTCCATAGTGTAGATGACTTGTAACGTAAGCATCATGAGATTAACTAACAAACTTCTTGTTCCTTACCGAAAGTAAGACATTTTCCGATATTAAAATAGTATTCTCGAGCCGAGGATAGATGCAACAGACTAAACAACGATACTCACTTAGACAAAATTATCTCTTATCAGTAATGAAGTTGATCAAAGGTGTTAGATATGAATGCTAATCCGGACCAAAAAAATGCTAAATACTACATGGTGACCTATCCTCGAGCCGAGAATAAGCGACTTCTGTGAAACTAACGTGAGTTTAAATTTGATATTTCAGATGGCGACAACCGAAATGGATTGGGATGACAACTACGACTACTCATCCACTGAGTATTTCATCGAGCGATTCGAAAATCCAGTAGCCCCGTCCCCCTTCATAGAAGAAGTCGTAGAAAACTATGGAAGTCTTTGGCAATTCAAGGATGTCGTCAAGAGCTGGTCACTCGCAAAAGCTGGAAAGTGTATCCAAATATCGCTAAAAGTAAACGACGACGTTCCGTTTGTACTCCTCAACCGAAACGAAAGAGTTTCATTCATCGAGCAACAGCAAGTAGGGTTCATCGTACTTGGAATCCAGGCTGTGAATGCAGATGGAGATGATCTTCAACACTGCCACTCCATTGTAGTGAAAGCGGGAACTTCTTACGGCCAATTTGATTTCGAGAAACTGCTTGAATGCGTAGTGAGGAACGGTCAGGGGTCCCTTAAAGCGGCGTTGGAGAAGTACCTTCCGTGGGAAAACAATGATGCGGTAAAGGTCAATAGGCGGTTGGTTCGAGTTCACCAGTTATTGTCTGCATTTGAAGCTCGACAAGCTCCAGTTGAAGGCACTCAACGACGCCGACCACGAGCAAGTACTGCAGATGTGGCGAATCCATCTGGTTCATCCATTCCAAGAACATCAAGCCGTCCTCCTCCAAGGCGACCAACAACTACGGCGGCAACGGCTGGCGAACCTTCAACGAAAAGAAGGAAAGCAACTGCCGGTGGAAGCTCGGCCTCCACTGTAACGCGTGCAGTCACTCCAAGTAAGGCGAGGAACGATCCCCAAGTTGACTTCCATAAGATCACGGAGTCACAGCGGCTTTTCTGGGAGGAGTGCAAGGGGTGCTTTCCTTTCGAATCATCCACACACAGTGTGTGGATCGAACAATGTGTTGTTGCAAAAGCTCAATACGTAATTCGTGGCATGGAAGAGGGCATAGTGCTTAGCACGATGGACTTTCTCGTTCAGCTTGGCGAACTCGATCAGCGCCAGAAGATTTGTGTATGTCCAGTCGATGACGACGGTGAGCCGCTAAAGACGAAGCCAACCTCCTGGGAAGATATCAGAAAGGGAAAGTTCATGCTCATAAATGGACAGCACAGTGTGGAGGCATCCAAGCGACTGCAAGAGAATGACGACTGCGGACAAAGTCGAAAGAACGGCCTTCGGAATTGGGGTGCTTATGTTGTATGGTCTAGAGATCCTCTGATGCTTCAGAGAATTTCCAAGTTTTACAATGACACAAATTACCTGGACCATGCACAACCAACATGGGGTAACCAGATCTCAAGTTGCAGGAGAATCTGGCTAAACTCCGGACGTCCAAGTTATCAACAAGGCGAGGCCGCATCACGAAATAATGGTGCCGTGTTTGATCAAGAAAAGTACTCGGTAAGCTCTCTCTATCAAGTATATCCTCGGGTCGAGGATAATGCAATCAACACACTATATTTGCGATCAGTATCGTATATGGACCTGTCTAGTATAATCATTGTGTGTATCAATCTGTCTTGTATCCTCGGGTCGAGGATAATCTATGCAATACACTATGATCAGTTACCATCACCGCAATCATCTATCCAGTTTTTGATTGATAAGGTTTCGTCTTCTGACTAATGTATGTTCATTGTATTGAATTGCAGCTATTTTCCAAACTAATCGTTACCCGCTTTCAAAACATTGATCCGACTAAGGAAGGAAAGCAGGTAACCAAGTCATCAGACATCACCAACGAGATCAAGGTGATTACGCTTCCTGATGACATTTTCAAGATGTGGGAAGACTTTCTCGACCGACATACCAAAGGCAAGATAATCAACCCCGACACCTTGAGTCCTTACAAGGAGGCAAGAGGGTTCAGAGCTTCACCAATTCATCGGGAGTTCTTCAAGAGATTGGGTCATCTCTCCGATAAGGACTTGAGGGATCTGTTTCGCTACCTGGTTGACAGTGATCGAGCATATGGATACCCCAAAGTCACGCTCCGTAAAACGAGCGTGGTTCATGGGTCCTGCTACCACTACGAGGAGTGGGCAGATCGGCGTAAGAGAAAGCGCATCGTCTTGCAGGAATTGGTGGCGATTGACCCGTCATTGCATTTTTTAATGCCAGACGGGTCCACAAACGACCCAGTGTGGAAAGCGTGGAAGCAAGAACATTGCGTATCGTCCGCCACGTACAATATGCTCCTTGTCCGACCGGACAAGGAGTTCTTCTCCATGAGGTTGACAAACGCAGGGAAACTCAAGCGCGCGTCCCACTTATTGGAGAAGTTTCCCAATGTTCTTCCGTTTTTCCGGAAGTTCTTGCATGTGAAGAGCCGCATCGATCCCATCGATGGGCCTTCTAAACTTTGTGACTTCGACGGGGAGAAGATGGAGTTCTGTTCGTATTTTGACCCACCTACTGACGACAAAGTGTGGTCCCTCGGACTTCTTCACCTTCGACAGGTCCCTGGGTGGGCACTAAAGGACGACTCATCCGACGAGCCTTACTTTTCAGCGTTTCTGAAAACCCTGAAGACACAACGAAGCATTCCCAACCTGAACTCTCCTGCAGTCTGGGTGTGGATAACATCTACTGAGCAGCGGGCCAGGCAAGCAGAGAAGTATGCTGAAAGAAGGATGCCAAAGTACAATACTCTTTCCTCAGCATACATTCCCTCCGCATACGAGCGGCTAAATTTAGGTACATCAAGGTCTAAGTGTACTGAGGTTTACCTTCTATTCCTTATTAAAGCCGACCTTCCTGAATCAGCCGCCTTGCTTGAGAAAGTGAGGTTGAACTACTCTGCTGTTGATACTCCATTTTACATGGAGAGAAACAAGTATTTGGAGGCCTGCTTCGCGGTCCATGGTTACGAGCTTAGGATGGAATTCTACCTCGACCTTCTGACGGACTTCAACAAGCCTATGAGCCGAGTGTTTGGAATATATTCAGGCTCAAAGTTATTGCTCGCCAGTAAGGTAACAAATTACAATCGATTTCTTTGTTTATCCTCGACCCGAGGATAACCATCCATTGATTGTATTGTAGAAATCTATGTCTACTATAATTTCCTGCATTTCGATAATAGTATATCCCATTGTTTTGCAATGTTGATTTTCATCCCATGTACTGTTATTTCAACGTTGTTTTAATTCCAATGACGAATTTTTGTCTATTAAAATTGACTCGTCGTATCCTCTGCAGATGTCTGGAATGTCTTTTTACGGTCTGGTGGATAAGACCTTTCGAAAGTTATACAAGGAGAATTCTAGAAAGATTCACATGTATGACATCAACGATTTTATCCACAAGGACTGTGCGTATTCTGGGCCTCTTCCAACTCTGTCCGGTGGGCATGATACTTCATCAGCTAGGGGTGATCAGAGGCCTACTCGACCAGCAGCACAGACGGCCTCGACCTCTCAAGCTGCGCCTTCTCGTACTCGTGCGCAGGCAAGGGCATCTGTGGGCAATGATTCAACTGTTCAAGGACGTCAAGATTTGGGTAGTTCTCGATTCCGTATTGAATCGCGAATCCTTCAAGATTTTTCGGAGGACACGGACCCTTCAGGCTTGCCACCGTCCGCTCCTCCTAAACCTCTGGATAATGAACATGACAAAGTCTTTGAGTTCAATCCGTATGGGAGTAATGAAGGTGTGGACTTGTCAACGCTTGGATTTCGTGACGCCGGGCCTTCATCTTTCTATGAATCACCCCGATCAGCGACTCCTGTTGCTGGAGATGACGAGGAAGGGCTTCAAGATACTGTAGATCCTTTGGTTTCGCCTGTAGTGCTGGATGAATCTACAGCGAATTTGGAAACTCAGAATCCTGAGACACCACTTTCATCTAGAGCATCAACGCCGGTTGGCTCCGTTATCATGCTCTCTGATTCTAGTGACGATGAAGACGAGAGACTCATTGTTCCAGAGGTATGCATCAATGCTGCTGGAGAAGCTCCTGCTCCTGGAGTCGTGGTAAAATATGAACCAGGTGCTGATTATTTCCAGAACATGGCGATCAGACGCGCTCTGGAGGAGAAGGTGAATCAGGATATCCTGGAGCAGTTGGAGGCATCCAAGCAAAAACAGGCTGAGATGGAAGCTGCCTTCGAGAAGCAAAAGTTGGAGTTTGCTTTGGACAAGGAGCGGATTGCGGCCAGTATCCGCGCTGAGCTTCATCTGCAGATGAAGGCCGACCTGGCACAGATGATGTCCTCCGCCTCTCTCTCCACAGGTGCTGCTTTATCTGGTCCTTCACAGCCTCTTATGCCAGAGTCCACAGTTCATCCTCGCATCGAAGATAATTCTGGTGCTGCTCTGTCGACTCCCTGCCAGACCATTACGATGAACGTGCGAGACTCTGTCGTTCGTCAGCATTCTTCCCCGGCTCGTTCTCCTGGTGTTCACGACATTCCGTCCTCGTCCCAAGGAATGGATGTGAATTATCCTCGACCCGAGGATAGAATGCTGGTTAGTCCTCAGCAAAGTCCACCGAAGTGCAATGACACCATAATGCCTTGCCAGAATATGATTCATCGTGATCATGGTGCCACCTCTGTTCCTGCTTCCTCGCCACGTCAATTCCCAGTAACTATTCGTCAGTCCGAAGAGTGCGATGTTGGAGCTCGCGTTGTCAATCATCCTGTGGATGCGGATGTTTTATGTGCGGTGGAGGAGGATCGAGTGGATTACGAGCCGTCTCCGGAAAGTGTCGACCAGGGCACCTCTGAACCTGACAAGGTTGGCTAGTTTTTTCCTCTGTTTTTTTCTTGTCCCAGCAGCATTTGTCGTGTAGTTTTTTAATGTCTACTTCTAGTCTTCAGTAGGTCTTATATTGGTGTGTTGGCTTGCAGGAATCGGATCCATATGAGTTTTAATGTACATTAGGCGAAGTGTACATATTTGTAATACGACTTTGTTTATAATTTATAGAATTGTTTAACAATTCAATTTTCTTCAATTGTTTTCTCAGATGAGAATGGATGATATTATCCATCGACCTCTTGCATTGAAGCCTCGGATTGGGAATGATTTACAGAAGTCGCTATGTGGGGGAGAATTGATGCAATCTGTGACGCTTCCTTTGCATATTGCTCAATGTGCATTTCATCAGGTAATTTCCATTGACTTGAGTGTGTGTTCGTCCTGTCCCAGGACTGTTTGCGGAGGAGTTTGTCCGTTGTTCCCAACCGGCGGCCACCGAAGTGGCTTAATATTGTTCTGGATATTAATGGCATCTTGTGCGAGACAGAGCATGCCCCTGGGTTGTCTAGAGGCTCAGGGAGTCGGGCAGCGTATTCTTGCACCGTCCCTGCGTACATAGGTCCCAAAGCTGTATATACTCGCCCAGGAGTTCGTGCGTTTCTGGCGGAAATCAGAAACATTACGAACTCTATTGTCGTCTGGAGCTCTATGAAGAAGTCCACCGTAGTTGAAATTGTGAAGTATCTTTTTTCGGACATGGCTTCTCCAGCTTTGGTTCTTGGTCAGGAGAGCTGTGAGAGAATTGAAATCTCGCCCAATAAGTTCTTGATGGACCCGAATAATTCGAACAAGATGATCTTCTTGAAAACCCTGTCATCATCTTTGTTTAGGCGCCAAGTTGAGTTGATGGTCTTAGATTCAGACAACACCCTTCTCATCGACGATAGCCCGGAGAAGAGCGTTTGTAATCATATTGGAAATGCCATTTTTCTTCGTCCGTGGAGACATGCGGCTTGTGATGACCAGTTCCTTACTCAGGACCTTGTACCCTGGCTGCAACGTTTGGTTTCCGAATGCCCCGTTGGGCAATTACATGATTTTGTTAATAACAATCGTATTGGAGTTCAACCGTTGGCGCGTAGTAGCCCTTTCATGCGATATTTGTAGATGGGATGACGCTCTCAAACAAGAACGTTGGTTTTGTCTATGATATTCCAGACGGTCATACCTCTTCGGATTTATAGTTTTAGACTTCTATTTTGTAATATAGTAGATATTTAGTATCGACATTGTAATCACCATTGTACATTTTGAATATATATATATTTTTCAACTACAACAAGTTTTTATGTAACTTATTGCCATTGTCTTGTGTCTTTTGTTTCCTAAGTTTTTTTATTTATCTTTCGGTCGGTTCTAGGATTTATCACTGTTTTCAGTATTATTGTTTATCCTCTAGTCGAGCTTATTTTATTTATTATGGATTCAAGTTAAACTGTTTTCCTTACGGCTTTCAAGGTAAATTGTTTTCTTTAGGGCTTTCAAATTTATCCTCGGGTCGAGCATGCGTTGGGTTGCTGTGAATGTTGTTATATCGTACTCATCGCTTCTTTTACCTCGTGTGTCTTTTGTAGGTTGTGAAGGCTACTATCCCTCCTCTTTGTAGGAGTGATCCTAGTAAACCGCCCTCGAACTGTGGCTCGTTTTCTGAGTATTCTGGGTCTCTTCCTGGAGGTTTCTCCCAATCTCACTATTCAAAGCCGTTTCTTATGTGCACTGCAACCGATGCTGCCTCTGCTATCATGGACTTTTCTACACAGAAAGTCGATGATGGTGTTGTTGATAGCCCTCCTGAGCGGAGGGCTGGAATTCCTTGTATGGCATCTCCTTCGCCGCTCAAGCGGATGTGTGCTTCTATTGAGCCTCTTGGCGATGGCACTCCTAAACGGCAGCTCTATGTTAATGGTGTAATTGATGTTCACGAGGTGAAGGAGTCTGAGCCTATCTCTTCCAATTTGATTATTCGGCCTTCAATTATTCCTGTCCAGCCTTCTCCTACCCCTGCTAAGCGTAGTCGACGTCCAAGTTCAAGATCTGATGGTATTGTTGGAGTTAGTAGTCCTCCCTTACGTTCAACGGGATTGCATACTGAATCTTTGGTTTTAATGCCTAGATCTTTGAGATCCGCATCTTCACAGTTTCGTCGGAATTCATTGTGCTTGAGTGGAGGTGGTGGTTCTGGGGCTGATAGTGGTTGGTGCCATCAATCACGTCATTCACCTCTGTGAAAATCCATGAATTATTCGGAAGTGGATGATTACTATAAACCCTATTCTCGGAGGAAGGAAATTATGATTGGATATGCGAAAGTGAAAGCGCAGGAGGCCTTGCTTCTCCAGACACGAGGAGGTGGTTCAACCATTCCTTGTAGTGAGGGGGGAGCTTCTAAGTAGGAACAGTTTCTATGCTTTAGGAGTCCTTCCTTGATTTGTTGTAGAGACGATAGTATAGATCCTAGACTACTATAAATAGAAATTTGCTTGTGATTACCTATGTTGGTGAACGATGTCATGAAAATAAAGTTTTAGTGTTATTATTCTCCATTGTGCTCACTCCTCTTTGACTATGGATGGATTTATATTCTCTATGATGATCTATTATTAGTATGTCTTGTGAAATGCAATTTTCGAGCGTCGCAATGATCATGTTGTTTATTGTTGGATTTGGGATGTTTCTTGTATGATGCATGATGTCTGCCTTCGTTTGCAACAACTTTTCACGATATTTGTGTCCGAAGTAATAGGCTTTTAGTCTCAAATCTCACGATTTGTCTCATTTTAATGAATATGGTGTTATTGGAAATATGAGGTGTTTTCTGACATCTACAGAAAATGTAGATGTCATAAAACAGCTTATTTGTTTGATTTGGACAAAATTTGAGTGAGTTAAGGCCATTTAATAGTTGCAAATGAGAAAAAGCATCGGCTGGCGGATAAGAAATCAGAGTTGGTTGTTCATTGGATGTATCATTTGTGATACTTTTGCAAAAGAAAACACTTAAAATAAAAAGAAACATTTGAAATAAGAAGATTGGAAAAATAGAATTTCAAATTTGCAAGGATTATGAATTTGCATCTTAATAAGTAAAACAATTGCAATACAAGATTGGGAAAAAAAAGAATTCAAATATGGTACAAAAAGAAAATGGCAAGTTTATTATACGAAAGAAACATAAGCATACATTAATTTGCCATGGATAAATTTCACACTTCTAATCCTTCAAAGTATAGACGATGTTTTATAATAATCTCTTGACGTTGTGGAAATAATTGATTAGTATTCCACGTGCCATCTATTCCTAATGCTAAACCACATCTACTCATGGATTTGTGAGCATAGGACATGTGACCACAATCAATTTCGCGGTTGACATCTTCAACCGCATCTGCCGCTAATTGAAAAATGAAGCGCTTATCAGGATTTGTTAGTTTTCTGGACCATTGACCATTGTCGTACAGGGTATTTTGCCAAACATTATTTAGAATAAGCTCGGATTTCTTTATCTCTCATCACCTAGGCCATGCGTCCTTGATTTTGGGTATAAGAAAAAGTATCCGCCAATTGTTAAAGGTGAGTGGCAAACGGAGGTAAGTACTTTAATATGGTTTTTTTAGCTAATACAACCGTTAATCTAGGGGTGATATTGTGCCTAGAACAATTATCAATCCACACAAACTTTGTACGGTTGTGATTATCTGCTTGATATGCACGTGGTTCCTCAAAATATTGTGGAAAGATGGATTGGTCCATCCATCCGTTTGGGCCCGTACGGTAACATACTCCGGAGATAGAATCTTCTAATCTCCGAATAGGGTGATTACTATTGTCATTACTAGAAATAAGCATGAACGCTTTTATCATGACTCTAAGCCCCTCTAAAATCCTCACAACCAGTCATTGATTCTCCCCGGCAACTACATCGGCATATTTAACCGTAACATCTCCATGAAAACCTGAAGTCCTCCCATTGTCTTTGTTAATGGTGAAATGAGTCTCATCTAAGTTTTCAATGAGATTCTCATCAAAATCACCGGATTGAAATCCGCATTGTTGGCATCCATAAAATGTTGGATCCATGAATACGTGATTTTTTCAATGAAGAGTTTGTCATCCTTAGGGTCCCTAGATTGTGCATGATAGGGGAGTCCAAATCTAAAAGTATAGAGAGAGCGAGTTTCATAAGAAAGGAAGGAGGGAATTTTACCCCGAGCTCTTATAAATCTCAAACGAGTGCAACAACCGTGGATAAATATATTGAAACCAGTCTGATCGTTTTGGACCTTCTTTGCTTTCAACCTTCTTGAGGACGCGCTTCCTTGTGCCTATTGTGGTGCGGGTGAACGTTATTGTTGGAGCACCTGAGGGGCTTTGGTTAGCAAAAGAGTTCCACGAAGGGCCAACCAACGATTGGCTCCTACGAGATTAATTGTACGTTGCGTACGAAAATGCTCAGGGAAGGCGTGGACCGTGCAGTTAAATAGCCCACGGCTGCCACAAACGGCTTTGTCTTCCACCATCTACGGAACTATGGTGCGACAGATTTGTATGGTGGCAATTTGCTCGGTGGACGTGGTCGGCGGTCAGAAGGGACAATATTTTTTTATAACGTTAGGGCTTTCTAATTGACTTTGCAACAAGGATAAAATCTATGGATGAAACTTATACCATAGCTGACGTAGGCGCTTTGATTGACAGTTGATGTAGGCGGTCGGGGACAAGTTTAGATCTTGGGCACGACACAACACATCAGAGCACACGTTCAGTAAGGGTTTGTTCCAATACGATAGGCACGGGTTCAGGGCCATGTGTTCAGTGAATAGAACATCACAGCCACGAGTTCAGGACATGGCACATCACATCACGGTTCGGTACGGGCTTGGGACGGGTCTGTTTGTCCCATATGGTCGGAGTGGTATCCTTCCCTCAATCCCTCCCCGGGTCCAACAAAGATCAAATCCGAGTCCAAGAAATAGAATCCGCTAGAAACTAGAATTGCAAAGGGCCAAAAACAAGGTGGGGTTGGGAAGAGCAGATTGTGATGGGGCTATATACAAAATTTTGCAAGTGTAACCTTGTGAAACTGAAAGTAGGAATGCAAGAATGGGAATGGGAAGATGAGGGAGTGTGGATGAAAATGCAACGCGGGTAATTAATGGCATGGCAGCCGGTAGGTGTTTGATTAGGGGTTAGTTGTCAATTTCTTACAAAATAGTGTCTAGGGTAGGTGGTTGATTGGGGGGGCTATTACAAATTTTTCACTTGTTTGCAAGTAGTGTACTAGGGTAGGTGGTTGATTGACAGTATTATTAATGGTATTGGCGGCTTACACTAATTGTCAACTTATTTACAATTAGTGTACTAAGGTAAGTACACTATTTGTGCCACTACACTAAATGAGACCTTTAATGTAACAAGCCTTGGAGGAGCGATCCATAATTTTTTTTATAGCCAAATCGGGTCTAAAATCACATTGTATGTAAAAGGAAACTATGCAAAGAGAGAAAGAATTAGGAATGAGAGATATAATTCTATCAATAAGCGTTTTCTCAAATTTAATCACAAAGGTGATAAATTGATACAAAACTTAATCCTTGAATGAAGAAGTTCTGAGGTGAGCTTTTGCAAATTTTGGGCACGTTTGCATGGTTGCAATTTATATATACAATTCTTGAAATTTTGAACACGGTTGCAAGAAGACAAGGGGTACGTGGGAGTATAAGTTTATTCTCATCGGACTTATAGAAAAAAGGTTATGCCATCTTAAAGAAAAAATTGTCACGTTGGGCAACTCCAAAAACTTTTGCTAGGACACTTTAGTAAATTTGAGATATTCAATATTAGCAAGTAATATTATTTCCTTTCAATTTTCAAAAAATATTTCTTGTCTTAAGTGAAAAAATGCATTTTATCCCAAGTCAGATTTTTGTACAAAGTTTACACATTGTCACAAATTATTGGGCAAGGAACCACAAAAAGTTCTTCTTTTCCAAATAAAACTTTGAGATCTTAATATTTTCACTTTTTTATTTTTACCATTACAAGACATGGTGTAAACCTTCTTATTGACCGTTTAGATTATCATTCTAAAACATATTTTGTTCCCATGAAATATAAAACATGAATTGGCAATTTTTTTATCCTCCACTCCTTGCGCAATTTTTCTGAATATGCTACACCCTTTCTCTACCTCTAAAAACTGGTGTATAGGATTATAATATCATGATCAACATGATGATATAAAATTCAGACCTTGAGTAGTGCAAAACTTGGACATCAAGTGAATTCAAAGTTTGCTGATCCACTCAATGCAGGGATGAAAATGAACCACTTTTTCTACTTCAAACACAATAATATATCAATTTGTGCGTCAAATTTGATGAAATCTTGTGAGTATGTTATTTATCAAGCATTTAATGAGATCCTATGGTTCAAACTAGAAATAAGAATTTTTGTTTTCTTCCTTTCTCATTGTACTAGAATTAATAGTTTTGAAGTGTTTTTGGTGTGAAATTGTCAAGGAAATTTAGGGTTAAAAGCCCAAAATTTCATCAAATCCTTGAACTTTGCTGTAAAGTATGTGGTACTTGTCATGTCTTGGGTTGAATCTTGTGCATCCATTTGTCCAATGCTAGAAAGTGACAGTGAGTAAAGAGAGAAGGCATGCCATGCATGACCATCACAAACATGACCCAAAACCATACCGGTCTAGTGAGACTTTAGAGCAAGGCCACCAATGATGTGCTTGAGTGAGGGGGAGCAATAAAAAAAATTCAATTGCTTTCATCTTGATAGTCGTAGTAAACTTAAAATTTAGCCATCTCCACCAGGACTCTCTACAAATCAAACAAGTTGATCTAGCACTTCATCAACAGCTCATTCATTCCCTTACTTCATAGGCCATACCAATTGCAAGTCAATTGACCGATCAATTGATCAAAGCTTTTACTGAAAAAAATAAAATGATACAATATATGGAAAAAACATTCACATAAATTTTTTGAAGACTATGATTAAATCAATTTGAAGATATTTTTGTGAAAGTTACAAAACAATATATCTAAATAAATTTTTTACATTGTATAAAAATCCCTAGAAACATCCACCCATGAACATCAAAACGGTAGAAACAACACAAACGTCATAACAACCTTGTACATAAGCGTTATGCCAATCGATCAAACAAGGAGAGGGTGCACAATCGCCAACATTGTACTGCCCGTCATGACATAGTCATACAAGCAAAGAGAAGCAAATCGTATAGCAGAAGCTTCCTCTCATGATGCGCTTCTCTTAGAAAGGCATGAAATGATTAGACAAGTTGATTGAGCAAGACATGGTGAACGACAACAATAACAATAATTACAACAAGAAAATATAGATGCAACAAACAATTTGCTTTTGTTGCGCATTGTGATTTTGACGGAAGCCAACACGGATGCAATGGAAAGCCTACAATAGCGCATTTTCTTTTACATGTATTGGTGCAAATGTTGATTTTCAGTTTGTCCAAGCAGGGAATCATACAATGCGGTTTGAAAAAGACAAGGATACAATGCAATCATTGCAAACCGCATATCAGCATATACAACGTGAAGGCGCAATGAAATGAAGCAATTATCTTATTAACAATTGTCATATTGACTTGTGCCACTATAATGCACCAACCTCTCATGAAGTTGGTGCAATTGTAGCTGGAGGAGATGCTGATGAAGTTGATAGTGTAATATCGTATTAAAATCTAATGATGGCTACCTTCAGCACATCAATCATCTGAATCCTTTATATACTCTATTGCATTTTGTTTTGTACATCTAAATGGCCACCAAGGTTGGAATGTTTACATTGCTCTGATGACTTTTAATAGGACGGAGACAAATTAATCCAAAATAATAATGATGCAGTTAGTGGCCAACAAGGCTCACATCTGTCACCATGCTATCACGGAACGTGGTGTCGAGGGCCTCTCCGCATCGTGGTGTTTTAGTGTAGATAGTTTGTTAATAATCTACGGGTTTTGGAACGTACGGCGGTGCACTGCATTCATCCGTGGATGATTTTCATCCACATAGAGTTGTGTGTGTGTGTGCGTATAGCGCCGCACATGCCCTTGACTTGACGTCTTTGTCAAGTCAAGCTTTGTGAGTGAGTTAGAGAGTGTTTAGTAGTTACCTTTGCTTGTAAATGATTGTTTATCATTAGTAAAGGCTTCGCATTCTCTTATACTACTTGCACTTGTTGATTCTCCCTTTGTAGAGTGCAAGACGCTTGACTACCCTAGCGCCCAAATCGGACAATTTTTGAGCAAGATGTGAGCGGCGCAAGAATTGGAAGAAGAACAACTACTAAACCTGATTTGCGATTTTCCATCCATTTTTGCAAATTCATATGTTGTAGGCAGTTCTCATCCATTGTGGATGAAATTGTAATATGGGCAGAATTCATTAACTGTGAGTTAATATCTCACAAACTATTTTTTTTTTGAATTCCAACTTTGGTTTTGAATTCCCCAAAGGGAGATCTACCTAGGGAAAAGAAATATTTTAGTGGAAAAAGTTTTTCCAAAACCACATTTTTGTGGGTTGTTAAAAAAAGAAAAAAAATTAGTGTCTAAACTTTGGAGGTATGTAACTAGGGCAATTTAACTCCATTTTGAGTAACATTTGCACCTATATTTAGGGCATTTCACCATTGATCCAATTTTGATATTGGATAGGTGCTGAGTGCGTTTGTCACCCAATATGTGATTTTCATTGGAGGGACTTGTGTTTGTAAATACGGCGACGACATTAGCTTGCTACCTTGTTTGTTTTAGACTTGAAGAAGGACAACTTTGGGTATTTCCCTTGTGTTGTTGCAGGTTTTACGACTAGTGACCATCCACTGCAGGTGTGTGCCAGTGGCTCTAGTCATTTTCATTTACCACTTTTATATTGGTGGGGGAGAGGATCCGGTTTTGATTTCTGGACTTTTGTGCGGTACCTCCCCCGTGTTGTGGGCTTGTCGCCAATATTTTCCGGTGGCCCCATTTCTTCTTCTCCTAGACTGTGATAGGATACTATAAGGATGAAGTCAAATTTATAGCCGGCAAGACCTTTCTATGTAAGGGGTTGAAGTTGGACATGTACTAGCCGGAGGTGATGACCAGTGACCCACATAGATTGGTGGTTTTGCAGGTGTAGGTTGCCCGTTCATATCCTTATCCTTTAGAAAATACGTGTAGATAGGTCCTCGGGTGGTTTTTCTTTATGGTTAGTACCCGGAGTCGGTAATACTGCTTCCCCTCACCAAACCACCCGAAGAGTACTTCCACCAGAGACTTTGAGCAGGATCGGAAATCGACGCGGCTTTTGAGCCTATTTCAACGTTGGATACCAACCATAGGCTTCGGGTCTGGGCGGTGGGCATGTTTGAGGACATAGAGGACGATCTCCAACATGTCGTGCGAGACAGATTCTCGGGAGGGGTGGGGGCATCTCCCTGCCTGATTGGAGGCTCCAATTCCAAACCTGGATGAAAGGAAAAGCACTAGCGGATGCCGTTGTTTAAAGACTAATATGCGTTCAAGCTCTTGCCCCAACATTTGGAGTTGGAGGCCCTACAGTTATATGGGAGGTGGACCACGCAACACGATGCACAGTTAGTCGTGGCAACTCGTGCGGCAGTTGGCCGTGGCAACAGGATGCACAATTGGCCACAATGACAACACCCTTGATACAATCGGCCGTTGAAAGGTGAGGACTATAGAGGCAAGGTGGGCACATCAGGAGGTGGAGTACGGGGGGTTCAAGCGTGATCAGATGCAATGCATCCATGATATCCGTCGAGAGAAAGAGGATGCCACTCATACTATATATACCCAATTGGTGGGGTTGTTAGCAAAGGCCGGTGATGTATTTACAGAGCGCAAGTTGGTCAAGATCTTCATCTCTAAGCTGGATAACCGGATGGCGGAATTGATTCATCCGCATCTCCTTTTTTGGTATCATGGAAACTCTTCTTTGGCACATGCATTTGCTGAAGTGGAGGCACTTCATAGAGCGTCGGGCGTGAGCGAGGCCACGGATTTGGCCACGACGCTGATGGTCGATCCTAAGCTCAAGAAGCTTGCCATCTCGATCCGTAGCTTGGCGGAGGCACAATCTGAAAAGAATGTGCATTGTTGAGCTTGTCGGGAGGTTGGTCATACCAAGGAGGACCTCAACTGCCCCAAGAAGGACGTAGGGGCCGGGAAGGCCAAGTCCAAGACCGAGTTAGCCAAGCCTGCAGAGAAGGCATGGGGTGTTGCAAGTTGTCGGGTTAGTATTCCTCCAGTTAGCACTTAATTGTCATTAAATACAACCAAAGTAAACCGCTTCGGTGTCGTTCTCAGAGAGACCTATTGTTTCTTTCATGAATGAACTACCAAAAAATATCTATCAAATTCTACTCCACGGGTTAGCTTTCCTACTCATTTCTTTGCTCAACATCCGGATCCTTTCGGGATTCCGGAGTTCTTACAATAGCTTCCGGAACTAGTTTCCAGACAGTGGAAAGGAAGTTTGATTTATCTTTGTTCCTCCTCAGAGTGTCTTCGGGACGGTTTAAACGAGTGACCGAAAGGCCACTAATCCTGTTTTGTGTAAGTGGCCGGATTCCCCACTGTCTTGTGACTTAAAGTGGCTAGACACCCATTGCCTCGTAACTCAAAGTGGCTAGATACCGACTCTCCCTACTCCGCTAATCGGTGGATGATTGTTGTTGCCGGACCCACACCCTCACAACATCCGGATGGTCATCCGGACGCGGTCACGCAAAGGTAAATCCGGATTACAACAACATTCCGGTTGGTACTATAGAGGTTCTACTGAGTGAGCCTTACAGTTTGCAAGCGGGTCCCCTTCTAGACATACACATTAGGCTTTTTCCCTATTGTAAGCGGTGATTTCGGCCTCAACCGGAATCCGCGTTCACACGGATATTCCGTGGCCTCGAGACTACTAGGCACACCTCTGCAATACGTATCTTCCCCTCCTAGCTACTTCTGGACCTTGAAGAATTTCAGGGCTCTCCCTAATCTCTTCTCCATCTCTTCCGGGCAATCTCCCAATGCAAATCCCAACTGGTTACTTTAAATACAAACCCCTATTACTCAACACAAGAAACTATTCACCATACTCCAACCACAATGGATTTGTTCTTTACAAGAACACATTCAATCACCACAAGGTTGGAATAAACAACATAGTAATAGATTGAAGACGTTCTCAGCGAGAGAAACAAGATGATGAGCTTCCTAAAACTCATCTATGAAGTACTAACTAAATTTCCTAAAATAGAATCTATCTTATCCGCGAGAAATCCCAAAAATCCTATTTAATAGCAAAAGGTCTAATCCCTAAAATCCGGAAATCCGATCTCAGATCCAAAAATTATGGATCTCATATCCAGATTCTCCGCTCCTAACAGGTAGGGTAGTTTATGCAATTATTTTGTCTAAGGTTTGGCAGCCAGGTGCAATCCTGAGCCCTATTGTTTAATCGCTATGAAACCTAAGTAGTTAACAATTCCTAACTTCAAATCTAAACCTAAGCTAGGGAGTCTTTCGAGCACCCTTATTTTGGCTCTTCCTACGCCTTGGAGATTCTTCCACAACGCCCTTCGCCTTGTCTATAATCTTCTCCAGAGTTGGTTCCGGTACCTGACTCTTGCTTTCGAAAGCTGGGGTTGTCAGCTCCTGATTGCAGTGGGGGGCACTACCTGCATCGCCTTCTCTCTCGTGCCAGACGAGGTTCTCACAACATCCATGATGCTGGAAGTCTCCTCCGAAACACACCTGGACAATGGTGAAGTCGTCTTTCAAAGGGTGGAGGAGGGAGAGAAGGAAGGAAGCCGGAAAGCTGGGGGAGTCCCTTGGAAGAGCGCTACCGAAAGCGTGTCTATCCAAGACTTGAGGGTCTTCGTGCTAGGTTGAGGAACTTTATTCGAGCTCATTGGTGACGATGCATCGGGCGTAGGGTTGTCTACATTGACGGACAGGGGCCCAAAGACAGCGGACGGACGGACAGTCGGATGAATGGACAGGACGGACAACATTTTTGGCAGACACTTGCGTGTAAAAAAAAGTACAAACCCCAAATCAAATTTACAACTTATCGCATAGTAAAACACGTGTGCCGACACGTCAGACGACCTTCCACATCACATAATAGGGCGGGGCGCGTAGCTTCGGACCGCGCGCGCAACATTTTGGGTCGGACGCGTACCAATCTGAGCTTGGCGCGTACCATCAAGGTCGGACGTGTAGCAATTACGGCCGGGCGCGTACATATGAGGGCCGGACGCGTACCAATTAGGGACGGGCACGTACCAATGAGGGCCAGGTGCGTACATATCACGGCCAGGCGCGTACGAATAAGGGCCGGACATGTACCCCTCAGAGCCAGGCGCGTACCATCAAGGTCGGGCGCATATCGTTGTGGGTCGCGTGTACACCTGCCTATCGGGCGCGCGCGGTTAGGAGCCGGACGCGCTTATGAAGGCCGGGCGCGCGCGCTCGAGGGGAGCGTTTGCGCCTCAAAAGGGCTGAGGTAGAAAGAATTTGAAAGAATACAATACATTATACAAGGGTGG
Source organism: Bryoerythrophyllum caledonicum (assembly GCA_963971425.1). Lineage (NCBI taxonomy): Eukaryota > Viridiplantae > Streptophyta > Bryopsida > Pottiales > Pottiaceae > Bryoerythrophyllum > Bryoerythrophyllum caledonicum. The sequence continues at coordinate 1,590,331 of OZ020516.1, read as the reverse complement.
TCTAACCTTAAAATTATTCATTTCAATGTGGTGCCAACATGAATGGGCACTCTCAACTCCAAGTACATATTTTAAGCCACAGTACTATTGTACCATGCAATCATCACACCACTAAATGTAGTTTTAACTTGTAGTACCCTTGTGTCCGTCATCTTTTAATCATCTGAGTTCTCTGATTCTTCATTGTGTTCATCTTCCGATTGATCGACAAACATTTTGGGGAATAGAGAGCCCGCAAAGCACCACCAAATTGTTGCCAGGTACCTCATCACAATCCTCATCGTCTGCATCATCGCCCGATGATGAGAAGTTCCAAGACTCGTGCCACGTACTCCTCTATCTCGGAGGCCAAGTTTCGTACTTGTAGCTCGGCTCTAGTAGTTGATGCGGTGATCACATGTCGTTTTCCCCGGATATTCTTCCTTTTGTCTGTTACTCCATCCATGTTTTTAGAGCGATTGCCTTTGGCTCCAATGACTCTCTCCGAGTTTCCGCTTCGCCAAGGTCCCATAAAGAAAGGGAGAGTACTAGTGTTCTCGCCCCTCCGTGTCTCTAAATGGCTGCTCATAGTAGAGGACCCAACTCTCGTGGAGGGAAGTTGTGGGGTTAGTATCGTGCGCTTTACACCAATATTTGGGCCAAGTGCGCTACGGTGGATGGGTGGCCAGACTATGGTTGAAGACGTCTTTTTCTTTACACTCAAAAGAGTTCTTCCGATCGATGCGGAACTTTAAGCACGTGGCCGCCGAAACAAGTCTTGGAGTGGCATGTCTCCCGCTGAGTCCGGTTCTATTGCTTGAGGCAAAACCAGGGTGCTTTGTCGGAACAAGATTGTTCCAAGTGCATCCCCTTGAGTGTTTTAAGTGACCAAAACATCCCAGGGATTCAAGCGAAGTTTGCTAGATTATGAAAATCCAGTTATGACTCCTTCCTAAACTTCTTCTTATTCTTCTTATCCAGTCAGGCCTAATCCGATTATTTCACCTTCTCAGTTATCCGGATTGCATGGTTGTCAGGACGCTCGACGTCCCTAACGTGCGGACTTCCGGACGGAGGACGTCCTCGCGCCTATCAGGACGACCGGTGACATAACGAGATTTGTCAGTTTATCCGGGGGTAAATAGCCGTCCGCAGCCCCAGGCCAGCGCCCATTCCGTCTGCTAGGGCCCACCGCACGGCCGTCCGTTGTATTCCGCGGCCGATCGCACAGCCGTCCGCTTCACGCGACTGCCGTTCCTCAGGTCGTCCGGCGTGGCCGTCCGGCGCGGCCACCCCGGATGTTCCTCTCTTCGGCTCGAACGGGGAGGAGTGAGGGAGCGGCTTCCTATCTGCCCGTCTATAGGTCTCTTCCGAGTTGACCTTCGGATTTCTTCAGGTCTCCGGTGGTTCTTACTCATACGGGTCCTACCCAGATCTTTAAATAAACTATCGACTTATTCTCCTAAGCTAATCTAATGTCAGTCTTATCAATTCTGAATGAATACGAATAGGTCCCCGGCAGCAGCGCCAAAATCGTGTTGCAGTTTGAAGAGTAAGTATTCCTCCGGATAGCACTTAGTTGGAGCTAAATGTGTCCGGAATGATCGCTCTAAATTCGTTACCACAGAGATCTATTGTTTCTTTTTTGAATGATAAGTAAACTAGCTGCTATCTTTTTACGACGCACTAGTTAGCATTCCTATGCTACGCCTTATCTATTCATCCGGATCTTTCCGGATGTCCGATGTGGTTTCCTACTAACCTCCGGATCCTTCCAACTTCCGGAAGGTCGGATGGAGTTTTTCTTCCGGAGTTTTTAAGCGAGTAGCCGGGTACCACTGATCCTATTTTGTGTAAGTGGCCGGATTCCCCACTGCCTCGTAATTTTAAGTGGCTAGACACCCACTGCCCTGAAACTTATAGTCGCTCGACATCCACTCTCCCTATATTGCTAATTGGTCGTTGGTTTGTTGTTTCCAGATTCACTCTCTCACATCATCCGGAAGGCCTTCCGGATACGGTCACTCAGAGGCTCACCCGGACTACAACGACATTCTGGTTGATGATCACTGGTTTGGTGAGGTGTGAAGGGTAAATCTGCATTTGGACTTCCTTCTAGACATACACCACAGACTTTTCCATCTATCGTAAGGGGAAATTCCGGTCGCAACCAGAATCCGGGTTCACACGGATTCTCCGTGCCCTAGGAGCTACCAGGCCTACCACCTAAAGTACCCTCCCTCCCCCTCCAGGCTTCTTCCGGTCACCAAGGATCGTCAGACTCTATCTAACCTCTCCTTCAGCTGTTCCGGGCGTTCTCCCACAGCAAGTCCCAACCGGTTAGACTAGATGCTTATCCATGAACCACTTCAGTTTCCACAACTCTTCCACTAATCGTCAACCACAATGGGCCCTATCCTTCATTCACGAAACAATACACCACTGACATAATCTCAAAGAGAAAATATACTAACAGCAAATATCATTCGGGAGGAAGAAGGAAAAAAGACCCCGAGCCGGCTAAGGCTCAGGTCTCAAGAACCCGCTACCACTGATCTAAAAACGGATCTAAGAAGCTAAAAATCCGGGAAATTCTATCCTAAAAGTAAAAGGGATCTTATCCCTAGAAATCCGGAATTCAAACTCAGATCCGAAAGTTTCGGATCTGAGATCCGGTTTCTACGGATCTAATTCAAAACTAAAAAAAAGGTTGTCTTTAGTCTTACCGCATGATAGCCGCGTGCAACTTGAGCCCCATCGTTAATCGCTATCATACTTTTAGCCCTAAAGATTCTAATCTACGGAGTTACTTGGTTCCGCCTCCAACTGCTACGGCGTGAAGGGGTAACCTCTGCTGGAGCGGTGCCGGCCTCAGATTGCGCCGGAATGGCTGTTGGTGGCTCCGGTGAGGTGGTCGGCGTCGGCATCCCTGGTCCGGATGGTGCATCCGGGTCCTCTGTTGTGACCGTCCGGCCGGATGGTGCATCTGCACGGTCTTCGACGTCCGGAAGGTCCCGGAAGCTACCGCTGGGGCTGACCACCATGGGTGTCACTGTAGAGCTTCCGGGTAAAGGGTCCGTCATTGGTGGCCCCGGAGAGGGAGACTCTGAGGGAATTCGGAAGGGCAAGGGTGGTACTACATGACTCCCGGGCACCTGTTCCCACTTCTGCATACTCTCCGTGCTTGGAAAGGCCACCCCATTCCAACTCATAGGAGAGCTGAAATCCGGCGTTCCCACGAGGTCATTGAACTATCCGGTGAGCGACTTTGGTGTTCCAGATAGAGGTTTGGGTGAAGAGCCGGCCGAAGGTTGGGGTGGAGAAGCAGCTGCCGGACCGGATGGGGATCCGGACGGACCTGCAGTGGTTCCGGACGGATCTGCCTGGGTTCCGGATGGTCCCGCAGCGTCTGGAGCAGGTGGTGCCGGAACTGGAGGTGGAGGTCATGGTCCTGTTGAGGTGGCCGCCACGAGATCCCTCGCTAGCTCTTGCCAGGTGCTCTCCATTTTCCGGCTGTGATCCACCAGGAACCGGATAACTTGCCCCCTGTTGAGCTTCTCGTTTTTCTCCAAGCTCTCTGTGTAGAGCAGTGCCCGGTTGACCGTATCCACCGGGAAATCCAACGCTGTGCGGATATCGGTCAGTGTCTGTGAAGCTGCCCGGACCTTCGTTTCTGCCATCACTCGGGCATGGTGTGTTGCATCCCGTGCAGCTTCCGCCTGCCGGACCTGACCCCAGAGCCGGGTGTCAACCTTGGTTATGGTGGCGTTCTCCTACTCCAATCTTGTGACGGAACCGTGCTTCTCCTTCATCTCTCTGAGCTGGGCGATGAGGTGAGTGGTGTCCTCCAGTCCTACTGCCTCTAGGACGGCCATGATCATGGCGTGCCTCTCCCGGATTTCTCCCTCCTGAATTCTAGTCCGCCAGACAATATGTCTGCAGAGCTCGTGAACGTCCATCGGTATGTCGCCAGTGATGGCCGGAACAAATGTGGGTCCTCGCTCGGATCCGGTCATGAATCGGTTGTCTTCTGGTGCCGTTTCCGGTGCAGTTGGCTGTGCTGCGGTTGGTGGTGCTACGGGTGGGCTCTGAGCCGGAATGGTTGACAACGGCCGGCATGCTTCGGGGGTTTCCGGAGTCCTCTGCACCGAACGACTCCGCTTCTGGTTCGGTCTGCGAAGTATGAGGGAGGATGACGACTTCTCCGTGTCAGAGTCCGTCGATTCATCCGGTTCCTCATCTGTTTCCATTCCTCCGTATGACTAGATGGTGAGCAGGCTATCGTACTCAGCTTGCTCATCCGAACTCAACATCTTCTGCTTGGCGTACATGTGAGCCAGGTAGGTGGAAAGGGGGGATGGAGTTTTCCGGGCTTTCGGCAGGTTCTTCACCATCCTATCAATCTGCTCGTCCATGATGGCCGCCCAGTCGACGGACAGCTTCCCTCTCATCGAGTCCAGGATCAGTGTTGCTAGCTTGGCCACTATCCGTTTTGGTTTCTCGGGATGGAAAATAGGGTTGAAGCAGGCCATTACTAACCTGGCGTCCGGATCGGTGAGGTTGCTGAGGACATATCTGTCTTTAGGGTTAGCCTTCGCGCGGAACTCGCCCTTCAGGATGGCGTCGTCACGTTCCGCCACCTTGATTGTTCCTGCCCAGAACTCGTAGGTGTCTCTCCAGAGTGCCGTGGTCCAGTCCTCCGGATGCGCCCTAATCTTCTGCGCGTACTGGCTTGGTGGCTCTTCCAGGAGCTCCGTCATCATCGTTTCGCTCTGGAAGGCCCATGGTGTCGCTAGAAGACATTCACAACCCATGATCTCGAGGAAGCTCTCTAAAACCCGACAGGTCTTGACCGGCTTTGGAATCTACGGAGCCACCTTCTGCAGCACCAGGGTTTCGGTAGCCGGAGCCTTGCCCTTCTTGCCCGCCATCCGTGCCCACCTCTCCGTGAACTTGCGCCTCGCAATGGTGTTGAGCAATCCTGCACGCACTGACCTCACCAAGTCTCTCTTGCTAACCTAATTTGGCTCTACCGTCCTTCACCCACATCGGATTCGAAACCCTAAGAGAATGCGAGGAGCGGAAAGAGAGGGAGCCTGTTGGAAACCCTAAAAGATTGGCGCACAGGGCTGCCAGTCGCGTTTTGTATCTGACGCACTTGTACGGAAAACCGTTATGCGTCATGATGGCATTTCCGGGTCCGGCTGTAACCGTCCTCCGGTTTTGTAATTTCCGGGAAGGGTGCTGTAACTACTTCCATTAGGGATTCCGGCGCAGCACTAAAATCTTATCCCGTTCTATGAACTACTTATGCTCTTATGGCCGACTAACTAACTAATTTTTTAATTTTTCATTATTTTCTTCCGGATTTGGTATTAAGTTCCAGAAGTAAGTGGGAACGGCTTTTCACACTTACCATGACATTCGGACAAGGTTGTTGGGACAAGCGAAGGCCGATTTGGAAGCACAACTCAATAAAAGACTGTTCGAGAGTGTTCGGAAGTTTGGAGGAACTCTAGCCATAGATGGGTGGACATCTGTGACTAGTCGCCCTTTGTGCAATGCAATGCTTGTGTCTCCCGCTAGAGAGCTCTTCTTGGGAGCTGTAGATACTACGGGCAAAGAAAAGAACGGTGCATACTAAGCATCCATCATGTTCAAGTTCATTGAACAAGCTGGCCCCCACAACATTGTTCAGGTGTGTATTGACAATGCTCCAGTCATGCTCAATGCCTTAAGCATTGGTCGTCAAGAAATATCCACATATACGTTCAAGGATGTGCCGCGCATGCCATGGACTTATTGTTGGAGGATTGGGGGAAGGCTACATGGGTAAAAGAAACTCTCGAGAAGGCCAAGTTCTTGGTTAAGTTTGTCAAGAATCGGCAAATGCCCCTCGCCGTGTTTCGTAAACACAAGGCGAAGTTCAGCCTATTGCTCCCCGGGCAAACAAGATTTGCATGTAATTTCATAATGATAGATCGCCTGCTGAAGGTCAAGGAATCGTTGGAGCAAACCGTCGTTGATCCTGAATGGCGGGCATACGCCTCTAGGAAGTCACTCTTGGCCAGAGATAAAGTAGTCATCTCTCGAGCCATCAAAAGAGTGGTTCTAGATGAGCGTTTCTGGGAGCGGTGCACGAACTTCCAAAAGATGGTAACCCCTGTAGTATATGCGCTTTGGGAATTCGATGCCAAGAAACCTTGCATGCCGAAGGTTTTGCACATCCTTCGCGACCTGGAGAAGCATGTCCTAGCGTTGCGTAATTATCCATTCTATCTCGATAGCGATTTAGCGTTCATTGCTGAGGACAAGTTCTACGCACGGAAACGGATGATGACCATGGATTTACATTCCGCCGGAGTACTTTTCAATCCTTATTTACTCCATGATGAAAAGTTGGCCGATGATCCGGATGTCAACATGGCATGCAAACAAGTACTACAAAAGCTAGGTGATCCTAAGATTTATCCGGACGTGGTGAACGAGTTCCTCGCATTTCAAAACAAGGATGTACCATTCCATGACATGTTGGATCCTAAGGACCAAAAATGTTCTTTGTATGCTTGGTGGGATTTTGAAGGTGCTTGTGGAAAGCTCCTTGCACCAATTGCAAAGAGAATACTAGCACAGACAGTGTCATCTTCTTCTTGCGAACGCAATTGGAGTAGCTATTCTTTCGTCTATGACAAGAAACGGAATCGGTTATTACCGGGAAGGGCTGATGACTTGGTCTTTGTGTATACAAACTCGAAGTTGCTTGCGAATGCAAAGTTGACGGATGAGAAGAGGTGGTACGCGGAGAACTTGGATTTAGAGGATCCACAACCACGTGAGTCGGACGACCCGGGCTACTCTGACGATTCAAGCACCGGTGCCCTTGCCAATTACGATGCAGAGCATGTAGACAATGACATCGACATCAGCCCTTCTCAACGTATGGATCATACTCACGACGCCCGAATCACCGAGTATGATTTTGGCGATGACGACGTTCTTGCAGAGAGAGAAGATGACTTATTGCCCATAGCGCGGTACTTGAATGGAGACGACATGGTCAATAGCAATAATATCCTTCGTCGTGGACCGACTCCGCTTCCCGAAGACACGAAAGACAAGGGAGGAGAAGATTTATCATCCTAACGTGCAACGGCACTATACGGGCAACAAACGCAAGGGCTCTCAATGAAGAGTGTTGAGGAAGGTGTCCATGGTCTCGCACTTGCGGAGAACCGCGAGCAAACAACAAAAGAGCCATTCCTAGACGACACGGTTGTTCTCGGGGAGAAAACTGTGGAGGGCGGTACTAACGGCGGTACACGGAGTCCCATTCACGTTACGGAGAAGAAGGCATTTTCCTCTAAGAATCAACCGTCCTTGCAAGGTCGCGCGTCGCGGTCTCTATTTGCAACCCCTCTTGCAATGGTCACTACAACCAATTTGAAATCCTCCCACGGTTTGGTGTCCCTTTCAAAACATGTGCGACCCCAAACGCCGCAAGGCCAATCCGATGGCCTACCTAGTGATGGCGATGTACCTCTGTCTAAGCTCTTCATGCATCACCCTGAGGTTCAGGGAGGTTTAGGGTTACAACCTAGGCGGTCTACAAACGACACAAAGAAACGTATAGCTCCCATGCATCCATTTCTTCGCACCCGACCTAGTAATCCCACTGATGTCATTGGATCTTGCAAGAGATTCAAAACCATTAAAACATTGTAGATCAAACGGAGAATCAAATAAGAACTCGCCACAGATAATGAAGACGATCCTTCGGGATCTAGTGGAGCTAAAATCAAAGATGACAGCGATTACAAACTTCCTACCGACGTGAATGAGTAGGAAAATTTGGCCCATTTACGTAGTATGCGTTCACCGCACTTATTTTGTTTGTAAATAGTGTAGTTCGAGTTTAGGATACTTTATAGTCGTTCTGCGTATGCATTAAAAACTTCTATTGTCTCAAATGATTCTTGGATTTATTCCGAATATCAATAAAGTTTTTTCATATATGCATAGGTTTTACATCCATCTCTTTTGCTATTCTATTGTCTTGTGTTTTGTGTATGGATTTAGTCATCCCATACGAAATGACTTAAACATGACATTTTTGTTGTAAGCAGAATGTAATTCGAGTTTGCAAACTTCTATTCATTTCACTGCTTCGCATCCACCTCATGCACCACAATATTTCTAACACCCACATGCAATTAAAGAATTAATAAGTTCACAAAATATCTTACAAATTGTAAACCTTTATTTCAAAAAGTATGCTCCACCACGTTATGCTTCCAACTTCTTGCCACACCATTCCTTAAACAACAACTACGGTAACCTTTACATTCATCTACCACATTCTATTGCCTTGAAGAAGAAGGCTCGTCGGTATGATCCGTTCGAGTGCTACAAGTCCACGGTCTCTAGCTTGGCCCAGCAATCCTCCCCCCCTCTCCGTACTCTCGATCCACGGTTGCAATTTTCCTATGCATCTCCGACCACCAACTATCGTCGCTCTCATTGCCACCATCCTCTTCTACTTCCCGCCAGGATCTACCTTCTTCGCCGCAAAGATTTCCATGGCCTTCTTTATTCGTTCCACCACGTTGTTCACAAAAGCGTCATTCTCTGGGAATGACAGCAATAATTTCCCTTTGGATTTCTGTAGCACGTTCCGCCAATAACCAATGATGATCCCAATCCTCCGATCAAATGCTTGCTCCGCATCCCAATAAGAACAGTCTACGTCTTTAAAAGAATCCTCTTCTGTTGAACTCCGTAGCTTTGTGGCCTCTTCCAACTTTGCAAGGACCAAGGCTCTCCCCACCAAAGTACGATTGTACTTCTTGTATTCATCTCTCAAGTCAATGCCATCGTTTACCTCATGCCATACACCATCTTCTCCCTTCTCAACTCTCCTTGGAGGAAATCGGAAGAAACGCTTGTGCTCCAATGCCCCCCAAAGTTGCGGCAAAACAACTCTTGTTGCTCGCCATCTTCAATCTCTCGGGCCCGTATCTCCACCTCATAGTCTTGTGTCATCCAAAATAATCGATCAATTTCCATCCCATACTCCTCGTATAGTTGGTGACAAGAAAGCTCACTATTCCACATAAGTGGTTTTCCCCATTCACAATAGTTCAAGGATTTCTTCGGAAGTTGATCCAAGAAGAGATTCCATCGATTGAACTCGTGCCCTGGTGGCATAACATCTCTTATCCCCATCACTTCGTAGAATCTTGTGCTAATTGGAGAGCGACACATAGGACACGCGGATTGTATCATAGAACCTGCGGAAATGCAAATAATATGAAAGTTATGGCCACATTGGCCCAACGTATATGCTCCCTCCGGACCGAAATGATCTTGGCACAAGCTGCATTTGTCATTGAGGAATGCCGGGACAGGGTCGCAAGTATGGATTACTCTTCGCTCCGATTCTACAAAATGTGATGAGAAGATATTGTAGGACACCCATCCTCCCTCCACTTCTAAAGCCCAGTCAATACCATGGCTCTTTCCCTTGTGATGATAGTTTGTGCGATCCATCATCTCCGGTACATCACTCTAAATAGTAACCTTCGTGGACTCATGTCCACGTTGTCCAACGAATTTCTTCAATCTCTCCAATGAGGTATCCACGAGTTCACATGATTTTTGTGATTCGGCCGCAAATTTCTTGAGATCATGTTGTGCTTTTGAGACAATGGTCTCCCTGTCCTGAAGGCGATGAACCCAACCCAACTAAGGCATTGTGTTCTCGTTCCATGGTGTGTCGTCCACCAATCTCAATGTCCTCCGCAGTGTCTCTAGTTCCGCTCGTGCCTCGTCCTTCACCTTATTTGCCACCTCCAACTTCTGTGACATCGATTCCATCTCCCCTTCACCTTCCACTATTGCCTTCCATTTTTCAGGCGCTGCTGGCCGTACTTGGCTACTCCCAGCTGGTACTTCCAATTGAACAGAAGATGGCTCAGCTGGTCTGTTTGATTTGACCGATGTGGCATCCTCTGCATCATTCCCTCCAAACTTGGAAAGAGAAAGGTCGTCATAAGTTCCGGCGCTGTCATCAATAACTACCACATCCACCTCACGAACCTGCGCATTCATCTTCTCCGACATCCTTGTAACGAGTCTCCTACTGGCCTCCAGCTGCCCCTTGTTATCTTCCAATTCCCAATTAAGGTGTCTAGTGAGGATTTCATTTTTATAGGCCTCCTCCTCCATATCCATCACTTTCTGAGTTAGCGCGATCCTCTCTTTTAACATTGGCGTTATAGAGGAAGCCAATATGTGGAAGCCATCGGCGGCTCGTAGCACACTCTGAGTGAGTTGAAAACGCATGAGCCATATGTAGAAAATCAGTAGCCATTGCTGCAAGAATTTTGGCCCTGTCCACCAAATTACGTGCCACTCTCACTATTCCATGTATTTGGTCCCATTCGTTCGAATCACTTCGCACATCGACTGGATGACCAAATTCTTTTACTTGAGCGCACGTTTCAGTCCACTTAACACTCAAGTCGAGCAAGCCTTTCAATTTATCCTTGTTTGGCATTGTTCGAAGCATTTCTTCAATCTTGGAAATCAAAGTACCCTTGTCAATGATCGGGTCATTGGAATTTGGTTCCAATGCTTCCCGCGTTGAAGTGCTTGGCCCGGCATCCATTGTCTTTGGTGCCATGCCTTCTAAAGTTTGAACGTTTGGAACAACGGTTTCTTCTCCATCCATATTCTCCCCCCCCTCGTTCCGCATTACCATGGTCTTCACCTCCTACAATCACAATATTCGGAATATCTAATTGTACGGGATCTTCTACCGTCGTTGTCTCGAAACTCTCTTTGGGAATTGTGGTTGACAATATGTTGTCAACCACAATATCCAAATGTTTGTCAGACTCCATTACAACAGCAACCTCCTCCACCGATGGTTGTATATTCGGCACGATATCCACCACGGTCATCTGACGAGGCTTTTTCTTCAACTCCTCCAAAATAGCCTTGATCAAGGTCGATTCAGGATTGAATAAATCATGAATATGCTTCTGTTTTTGGCCAATCCTAAGCGGATATTGTTTTGTAGTCGGAAATATGCTCCAATCCACCTTTCGTTTCAACACGACCTCGGTGTATACCATTGATAGAAGGCTATAATTGAAAAACCCTTTGCTTCTTGGGCGATTCCCAAACAAAGCCCGCCAAACCTCCTCCGCACGATAAATGAAGTGATCATCTTTGCACATCCACAGCTTGCAAGCAAAGTAAGTCGTATGACTTATGTGGCAACCTCTTGGCCAAAGTTTATCGATGTGGTACATCTTCACGTATTTCTTACATGTCTTGGATACCCAGTAATCCTCCATTTCAGCCTCCCAACCTTCCTCCGTCTGAATGTCTTCATTGTTGAAAATCATCCACTGTAGATCATGAGTAGCACCTTTCTGTTTGAACTGTTTCTTCGACTCTCCCGTTCCAATTTCACTCACATCTTCCACCAGGATCCCCTTCTCCGTCGCCATGATAACGCTTGCTTTTTAAAAAAACAAGTGCGGACACTCCGGTATTAATTCGTGAATGAATGGTTT